>CM024755.1:168809191-169178791 GCA_014218235.1 Colocasia esculenta
TGATGGGAAAGATCTCCGAGGGAAGCCTGCCAACTGAGGCAGATCCCTAATTCGGTGAGCTTCGTCTAGTCGTCAGCTTGGATCCAGTTGACTCTCCCCATGCGCCGTGTGTTCCTCCCTCCTCGCCTTTTCTGGGCCGGTACTCCACTGGTCGAGCCCAGCTCGGATGGTCGTTCAAACATGCCTACTGCACCGAAGGGGACTCCAGCCTCACGTACTTCTGCATATGAGAGAGGAGGTCGGAGAGACTTACAGGCGGTTTCTTACGATGGAGGCTACAAACAGCACGTGGAGCAAACCCTCATCAGGATGTTGACTGTTGTTCTCAGGTCAGGGTCCACCACCTTCATGATCTCCAGATGGAATATATTGGCGTAGTCACGAAAGATCTCAGCCTCCTTCTGCGCGACCAGCCACAGGTCGTCGGGACATAGGGAGTGTTGCACCGTGTTGTAAAAGTGGTCTAGGAAGCATTGCGCCTGATCGGGGAAGCTCATCATAGAGCTTGATGGTAGCGCCTTGAACCATTGAAGTGCCATGTCGTCGAGGGTAGACATGAACGCCCGGTACTTTAGGGCATCCGAAATATTCACCATCTCCATCTGTCCCTGGAAGTTGTCGAGGTGGTGCACAAGGTTGGTCATCCTGTGTACCGCCTGAACTTGGGGAGCTGCAACTTCGTAGGGACAGAGGCTGAGGTGATTTCCTTGATGAACGGTGAGGTGGACAGTAATGTTGCCACCAGGGGACACGAGAACCGCGCTGCAAAGCCTCAATCTTCCAGTTCATCTTCTGGAGGTCACTCTTCCATCGAGGCTCCATCGCCAGTAGGCCCGTTGGGGTAGGTGTCGACTCGGCCGTGAAGTGATCGGCCTCTGTCATCCTTAGCAGGCCGTGCTCCGTTGCCGTCGTAGGAGCTAGTGGCAGTGTCGGAACCTGCAGTGGGGCTGGTGCTGAATGCAACGGTGCCGCGGTTTGAATGTCGACGTGACTTGCTGACAGCGCCGGACGATGGGCGTGGACCTCAGTAGGTTCGCCGGCATCGGGGATGACCACGACAGGGGCAGTCGGACGACCCGCGGCTTCGCCCCGAGCCGCTGCGGAATGTTGGTTTTGCTCCATTTGGGCCAGCATCTCGTGCAGACTCGAGATCATCTGCTCGACCCGATCAACGCTGGAGGAGGTCGTCGAACTATTCACCCGTACCGGAACCGCCTCGGCGACCTCCTCAATGGTGTTGGCGGGGATGATCTCATCACCGGATGATCGAGCCACCATCATTCCCTGGGTGCCATAGAAGCTTTTTGTAATGTTTCCCACAGACGGCGCCAAAATATTACTGCTGGAGTAACGGGGTCGGCTCAAGCGAGAAGGCCCAGGGAAAGTGGTGAGGCGATGGTGTCGTTGTTGTCGAGCTCCCGACTTGCAAAACACTGTGTTTCCTCGGTGGGTAGACTCTCGAAGATCAAGTTAGCTCGAGAGCTAAGTGTTGAGAGTTTAGAGTTTCAGAGATTGCATACCTTTGGACGAAGGAGGTTCATCTATTTTTATAGGGATTATTTGGTAGAGGTTTCCACGGAGTGAGCCTGGAAATCCTGCTAAAGATGTGCCCCTGATTGCCGTGGGCCGGGGTAATAGACAGTAGGTCAGCTAGACTTACCCCGGCTATAAACGGTATGCTAGCTCATGCTAATTATATCTTTACCGGGAGCGTGATCTTCGAATCTTTCCTCTCGTGAACAGTTCTCCCAACTGTTGCATGGGCTACCTTTTAGAAAGTCCTTACGAATACGTTATTGCTACGGTGAAGGTCGGAATGGAGATTCTTCATTTGATTTTGAGGACAGTAGCTCGGGTTAGCACGTGATGATGCCCTTGCCTTCCCTGAGCTGTGCCGGGCCAGTCCAACCTGATCATCGATCTTGAGTCCGCTCGGCGTATGAGGTGTGACCAGGCCGAACAGCCAAGGAGCTATCTGTATTAGATATGTATATATGTTTTCTATATATATATATATGAAGTGACACTTTTTTTTTTTCGTTCGGCTCAACTTTTGTTAGCCCGGTTCACTCTTTATTTTTCCTTCAATTTTCTAACGTGGTCGGTTCACTCTTTAAACGTACAAATCTCACTCTTTAATTTTTCTTTCGATTTTCTTCTATTAGATAACCAACTTGGCTCACTCTTTAATTTGTCCTTCTATTTTTTTCTGCCAGGTAACGTATAGGATTAAAAAGTACATATCTCACATTTAGGCTTTGGTTTATTTATCACGGCGGAGGAAACGTTTAGCTATTGCCGGCCGGTTTACATTTACTTATTTTACGTTTAGCCTTTGGTCCGGTTTACATTAAGTCTTTGGTTTATATATCACGGTGGAGGAAATGTTACATTAGCCTTTGATTTCCCCTTCCAATTCCTATCCTCTGTTTTCTGTCTCGCATGTCAAGATTAGTTACGACTGTGTTCTTTATGAACAGTTTTATTCGGAGGGCAATCTCTAGCTCCTCCACCGTGTTGCAGAGCATGACGTTGGACTGCAAAGAGAGCACAAAGTGCCGCCAGAGCCCGGAGGAAGGCCGACCACGGGTCCTCGCCATCAGCGGCGCGCATACACTGGGACATCTGCGACCGCCGGAACTGGTAGCTGTTTGAGAATCCACAGAGGTGAAATTCCTCGGCATCCGTCCCGACGTGCGGCAGGTGTTGCCGGAGAGAGCAGACGGCCGCGGTGCCGTAAGCCCCGCACGTGGTGATGGTACAGTGGAAGACGTCGGCCTCCTTGGCCACCTCGACGGTCCATTTGAAGAAGACGTCAGCGATGATGCAGGCTGGAGGCCACCTGTCCCGGCGGGTGGCGTCAGAGACAAAGAGCTCGAAGTGGGGGCGGAGGGACTCGGAGGCCTGGCAGAGACGGATGATGTCGGGGCTACAGAGGGAGTCGATGTTCTTGATGTCTGGGGGTAGGCCGTGGTCAGCGCTGTGAAAGGGGATCTCCCCGAGGAGGACATTGTCGGAGCCTTCCGGAGCAAAGACTGGAGGGTTCAGTTGACCCTGACTGTGAACAACTGGATCACGTTATGCCGCGCGGTGGGGCTTAACAAGTTGGTAGTCACGGAGACGGCGACCAGGAGGATCATGGCTGCGACATCACTGATGAGGGAGACAGAGATGGCGAGGCGGCCGACCTTGGGGTTGCTGAGCTTGAGTTCGGTGCATATGCGAATGAGGAGCGGGGCGGAGGTGCTGGCAAAGACCACCATGAGGGCGCCAGACCGCTGGTGAGCCGGTGAAGGCGGGTAAATTGCCGAAGGCACTGAACTGCCAGTAATTGAGCGGGTAGAAGATGTCGGCCATGGCGGTGGAGACGGCAGCGCCTCCCACAGTCACAATGGTGGCCTTGCGGCCGTTGCGGGTGAGGTAGGGGATGTCCATCTCGATGCCGGTGAGGAACATGCAAAGCTGCTGAGTCAGAGTTACCAGGTTCCCCATCAGTGTCTTGGTCGCCTTCGGCGGCGATGGCAGATACGCCAACAACTTAGAACCGCCCAATACCGACGGCCCTCGTAAGATATCAAGTTCAATAGTTAAAAATATTTAATTCTATAAAATTTTAAGAGATAATAAAATATCAATAAACATAATAATATATATAAATTGTTATATATTAAATATATTTTTAAAAATAATATATTTTAATTTTAATTTTAAAATTTTAATTATATAATAATATTTATAATATATAATTTTTAATATTATATTTACAAATATATTACATGCGCGTAGCGTATTTTTTTAACTAGTATATAAAAATCAGAGTGATAATATTAGTTTCAAGAACTCAAACGCGGTCCACCGAGTTAACTCGATTAAGAAAAATGAAGAGGTTATGATGCGGGCCGTGTTCCCCCGTGCAGCAGCTGTGCCTGAGCCGTCCCCCAGGCCAAAATCATGCGGCCGACCATACGGCACTGACTTCGGCTGCCCTCCTGTAATTGTCTCGGACAGATTTGAACGGCGACGACAGGACGAGCTGGAGGCTACCACGAGGAGATTTGCACCGGACAGGGCCAGACAGGCATGTGCGTCCGCATTGTCCCGCGTCAGGTTGAGAGGAAAAGATCGATGATGTGTATTGAACACTCATTTGTGTTTGGCAAACATATTATCTATCTTAGTTTACACATCTAAAATAGAAAGAAAATTAATAATAATAATAAATAAAATTTCTCAGGTTAACTCTGATATCGAATAATGATACATGGATGTGCCAACTCCAAAGATAAAAGCCAACTTTGTGCCTAGGCACAGTATGCCAGTGTGGGCAACCAGCCTTTATTGAGTTTCTCATCTTCTAACGCGTGTCTTAATTTGAGAGCAAAAATTTATCTCATATATATAAATGAGTCGATTTTGTTGCACACCTCAAGATTGGATATGTATCAAATCTACAATTGTATTGGGATTGGGTATGCTCCCATGGATGGATCTAGAATATATCTAGTGAGATTACGTATTCTCATCGAATTGTAAAAATTTTTATTAAAAAAATTAAATTTTACTGTTAATAATCTCATTGAATTAAGAACAAAAATCTATAAATACATGATTAATAACTCCACTAAAAAAAAATTTAATCCGTCTCTGCACACCCCCCAATAATCTCATCGAGAAATTAAATTTGCTGCACACCATCCACTAAGACTTTTTCTATGTAAATAAAAGAGAAAGACTTACCACATAGAGAGCATCCAATCGTTTGGTGTGTCTATTAGTTAGTGGGTGACGATGTATTGTGTCTACTTGCACATTAGTCAACGAACATGTTAGATTTGTGTCTTAATTGCGCGCTCGGCCTTTAGCAAATCTGTTTTATAAATAACGACTTATATTTAAGTTTTTTTTTTCTTACATGTGCCAAGGTGCTGGTAAGCTTTTTGTTCTCTACGGCAAAGATTCAGAAATAGTATTTGTAGAATAACGATTGTTAAAAGAAATGTTTAATTACATAAAACAGTAAAATAAAAATGGTTCAGAACTTGTGCGGCATCCGAAAGAAAGGGACTCCGGTGGAAGAATTTGGTTAGACAAAAGACGACGACCACTACCACAACAAGGACGAAGAAGACACGAACTACCTTCGTGGTCGTCATCCCGTGGACAAGGCAGAGGCAGGCAGTTCTGCTTCTAAACTTCGTACGTCAGCTGTGGGTCCCACCTTCCATTGACGAATTTAGCAGGACAGCGAATCTAATTCTAGCGTCGAGCACGACGTGTCGGAGCTAAAAATTTTCGCTAGTTGTTGTGTGCACAAAAGAGTCGACCCTTACAACACCCACCACGGTACGTTGGATTTTGGGGACAAAAAAGAGAGAGAAAAAAAATTTGACACATTCTGGTGTTAATGTACATTCTGTTATTACTAAGTATCTATCGTATCAATATAATTGAATATCAAATTAAAAAATAATGTGTGTATATTATTCTCATGTGATATGTTCTATTTTTTTTAAATAATATATTTGCATATTAATATATTTTGGCGGGCCATTCGAACTTTAGATCCGTGGTCGAATATTTTAATCTCATTTAAAATTTAAGTCTGGTTCGAAATAAGATTGGGTCGGACCCGAACTTACCTCGGCCCAATTCGAGCGGCCCAGTGATCCTGTATTTAAAAAAAAGTGAGACAATGATAATTTTAATGTTTTAAATTTTTGATTGAAAATTGTGTCGTGCATTATGTTTAATAACTTAATATTTATTTCATATTTATAACAATTAGAAATAAGTTTATCTAAATAATCTAATATTTATTTTATGTTATTTTGATATAACAAATATAAATTTTATTATAAAAATAAATTAAAATTAATAAGAATATTTTAAAAAAGGTGAAATCAAGTCAGGCCAAACTTGAGTTGCACCTCACATAATCGTCTAAGACTGGGTCGGATTTCTAAGAAACATATCTCGTCCCAAGCCGAACCGATCGATTAGAGATTGAATTAGATCTGAACCAAGTCAGATCCGATCTAAGTCCGACCCATTATCACCCCTAACCCAAACAATATTTCCTATCAATTTAACCGATAGGAAGTCATTTCCATTTCTTCGAGTCAGTTCTGGTACCCAAAATAAAGTACAGAGAAGATGCTCTGTTAAAAATAATGTCCAATCAAAAATTGCCACGTCATACGCCAGTCTCTTTGGCACAATCCCACTGCCCGGAGCGAAGTGCACGTGAATGGGTTCAACCAGTAAACGCCGCTCTTTCCGCTGGCCTCCCCCCCACCTTCTGCGTAATGGAGTTCATCCCACACGCATGGACACGCACCCTCATCTTGTTTACCTCATGGCATTATAATTGGAAGGAAAATAGTTTAGTAACATCATTTAATAATATATTAAAGTAACACATCAATTAAAATATATCATAATCTTATTATTTATGAAGTGTTTTTTATTTTTTTATTTCAATTGCTGATGTGGCATAATTTTAATGCTGATGTTATTAATGATGTTACCAAATGGTGTTACAAAATTATTTCTCTAATTGTAAAGGAAAATTTTACATATAATATTCCTACATTTTATCATATTGAATATATATCTCTAACATATTCATATTATTTTCTACAATTTTTAAATCAAAAAAATTTATCAATTACACTCTATGGTCAATAATCCATTAAAATAGAAAGGATATTTTATCAACATGTGAACATAACTTAAATAAGATGTGAAGGTATTAAATTATTCTTTTTCAAAAGGAGAGAGAGAGATGACTTAGTGGAGTTGATCGGATGGGGCTAGAGGGAGAGAGGAAAAAAATTTTGAGAGAGTTTAGGGGGTAAGTTAGTCTTTTTATTTTCTTAACTTATTTGTGATTGAGTTACATCTATAGAATAAACATAATAAAATATATGAAATATAGAGTTATATAATATAATCTATAGATTCCGGAAGTATTCACTCGAATATGATGTATTTCAACTTTCAAGAGTACATATGTAATTTTCCATATTATGAATAAAAGGTTGCTTTAGTTCTGGACTTTTAGTCCATGTAATGTTTTATAGTTTGCTATTAGCTGTACTTAAAATTGGACTTTTTGATCTTTAGATTTAATCGTTTAGAAGTAGGTTTTTCTATTGTGAACAGAAAATTAATCTACTTTTAATACATGTTGAGTTTATCAAGTCCGAGATCGATGAAGTAGTCAAATTAGCAGTGCTGAAACATAATTCAAAATAGAAATGCTATTCTTCCGTTAACAAGAGAGTTTTTATTATGTTAGAATAGTAGGATAAATTTTGATTGGTTGTCATGGGTTTCAACATAAATTTTTATAAAAATAATATTAAATACTTGTCAAAATTTAATAAAAATATAAGTTGAACAAATAAGTGTATAAACGAAATAAATAGATAGTTAAATTGAACAAATTATTTATTCCACTTACATATTTATTTAGTCTACTTATATACTTATTTATTTTACTTACTTATCTATTTGATCTACTGATAAGTGGAACAAATAGTTAATAAATTTATTTTATTTAACTATTTATTTGTTCCACTTATGTACCCCTTTGTTCAACTTATATATTTTATTGAGTTATAATAAGTATTAAATATGTTAGTTTTTATGAAGACTTGTGTTACATCTAGGAGTGTTCATGGTTTGATTTGGTTAGATTTATAGAAGATTTTAAGTAATCAAACCAAATTAAATTCGGATCCAATCCGAACTAAATCAAACCGAAGTCCTTTGAAATCAAACCAAACCAAGGTTTAACTTGAAAATAAATGAACTTTTAGATTTTCTTAGTCTTAAATAAGATTTTAATCACTTATTTCTCTAATAAATCACTATCACATAAG
The DNA here is from genome assembly GCA_014218235.1 of Colocasia esculenta. Classification (NCBI taxonomy): domain Eukaryota; kingdom Viridiplantae; phylum Streptophyta; class Magnoliopsida; order Alismatales; family Araceae; genus Colocasia; species Colocasia esculenta. Next base: position 168,817,078 of record CM024755.1, read on the forward strand.
ATTTGAAATAGAGTATTAAATATTGATGACCATATTACCCTCCATAATATATATTTTTACGTAAATATATTGAATAAACTTGATAGATACATACAAATTAAAATTTATTACTGTAATTCGATTTAATTAGTTTGATTTGATTTATAGAGTTTAGAAACCGAACCAAACCGAATTGTCTTTTCGATTTGATTTGGAACCAAATTAATTTTTTTTCAGGTTCAAACTGAACCAATTACTTGATTCGATTTGATTTTTCGGTTTAAACTGAACAGTGAACACCTTTAGTTACATCTGAAGATAGTTAATTAAAAATTACTCAACTATTATAACAGGATAAAATTTTCTTGGCAGGAGGAAAATATTACCCAATTGAAAAAGATGATAGAGGCCTTGAACCCATATAAAGTCATGCTCCGCTGAGAAAGGAACCCGCGGAGAACCTGCTCTCTACTCCACTGCTGCTTTCCTTGTTATTATTTCTGTTTCATGGTAGAACCCCACCGCCAGTAGATAGCTCTCTTCAGATCAGCAGGTCCGGATCCTTCTCTCACACGCCGGCCATGGCGGTGGATTTGGTCGGGTACTCCGACTCCAGGGAGATGGAGGACCGTGACATGACCCAGCTTTCAGAACAGAGCTACCGCCTCGAGTCCTCAGCGCAGCAGCACCAGGACCAGCTTCCCTGCCGGAAGGCGCCTGACTTCGCCATAGGCAGGTTCCGGAAGGTCGTCGCCCTCCTCAACCGGACCGGGCACGCCCGGTTCCGCCGCGGCCCCCTTGCCGCCGCCGCGGCCTCTGACGGAGCGGCGTTGGCGCCGCCACCCGCAGCCACGTTCTCGTGTACCTCCTTCGTTTCCCCTTCTTCCCCGATGCCGGTGAGCGTGGTCGGTGGGGAGACGTCCATGAGCTCGTGGATTCTTTCGCCCAACACCGGCGACGGCAGCGTGTCCAATGGGAATCAGGGCCCCCCTACCCTCCTCCCAACCGTCGCAGCAGCGGGCAACCCCTCGGCCGCCGCCTCCACCATGTCGTCTGAGAAACCAGCGTCTTGGAAGTGCCACGGCCACGACGTCTCCCGGAAGTGCTCTTCCTCGGATGGCGGCCGGTTCCACTGCTCCAAGAGAAAGTAACCACCGAACCCAACTCCTCAATTCTCTCGCTGTTCTTAAATTAGAAGTAGGCCATCGCACCTGCTTCAAAGGCGAGCTCTGACAACTGGATGGGAATCGGTGGTTTCCATTCCATCTGTGTGGGTGCGTGCAGGAAGGACCGGGCGAAAAAGACGATCAGGGTGCCGGCTATCAGCCCCAGAACGGCGGACATCCCCGCGGACGAGTACTCGTGGAGGAAGTATGGCCAGAAGCCCATCAAGGGCTCCCCATATCCAAGGCAAAGCATCGCCATGCCCCAACCTAAACGCCTTTTGATGCATGGCTCTGCTGGTGGCTAAGTTGCTAATTAACGGGCCTTTTGTTCTTTGCTGCAGAGGGTACTACAAGTGCAGCAGCGTGAGGGGCTGCCCGGCGAGGAAGCAGGTGGAGAGGGCCCCCGACGACCCCTCGATGCTGATCGTCGCCTACGAGGGGGAACACTGCCACGGCCAGTGAGTTGTCGCCGCGGCCCGTGAGAAGGCCGCCGCCACCGGCGGTTTCGTCGTGTTGGAGGAGGAGGCCTCCATCTCGCCGTGAGCCAGAGCAAAGATGCGCAGGGCTGCTGCCTGGTTCCCTTTTGTTCGTCATCAGATGTTTTTTTTTTCCTTTTAATGTGGACATCTCTTCTTTAAAGAAATTTACATCTTGGAAATTAAAAGATATCTTATAGGTTAGATTCATACACAAGAAAATTGTGTTTAAGCCATCAGTTTGTAACTGTCTGCCCATGATGCGGCAAAATTGCAAATAGATTGGATTAGTTTGTCATATAGATGGTCTATATGTTGATACCCAATATTTCGACCTTATTCCTAAACTAATAAATTAGAACGTTGATCTACTCAAAAGCTTTCATATTTATTTCTCACTAAACTGAGTTTTCGGTAAAATATTTCTTCTGATTTCCATGTGAATCTCTAGTTTTTTTCTTAATTTTATAAATGATCAAGAATATCCCTGATACATCTAAATATATAGTTACCTATCTCAGTTGTACTATGTAATCTGAATTAATAGTATGATAATAATTTTTTGTTGTAAAAAAAAACATCTAATTAGCTATAGTTGTACATCTACTGCAACAAAAGCATGAATTTACTCTCAAGCAGGGTTGTGTCGTACCGTTTTTGAGCATTCTTGAGTCTCGGCACGATCGACATAGTACGATAAAACTAGTGGATCGATTTCTTCTTATCAGTTGACAGGTTCTTCTAATGAGTACCTCTAGATGTTCAAAAGATCAAAATCTAAAAATCAATTGATAGACTTCTTTTTATCAGTCGATCGATTTTTATTAAGACGACGTCTAGATCTTATGATCTATTTGATCTTCAAAAAGAGACGAAAATCGGTCGATCGATTTGAGATTTCAATTGATCGATTGATATGGTCATTGAAAATACTACACAATCGATCTACACAGTACGACTAATCTTACTCTAAAGTTATACTTCATAGAGGCATGATGAGATCACATTTTGGGGGGCATTTTTTTTTTGTATAATTTGATGGTATAAATATATATCGAAAGTCTATATATTATAAGGATATATACTATTGACAAATTCAGAGGCCTATATACGAATTATTTCAACGGTATATATATAAAAACTCTTTAGATGAGCATTACTCTCCCGAAGGAAGGGAGAGGCTTGCAGAGTTGGGAAGCATGCTCCGACGTCTAACTCATTCCTCTACTTAAAACTACGATCTAGTCCTAAATAAAAACATATGAAAACTATTTCATTCGACTATCAAAAAGAAAGCTATATCTACTTCTTACAGAGTCCCATACTTTGGCATGATTTGATAATAGAAGAAGTATAGATTCTCTTCGAATCATCCTAAAACTTTCTTCTTAACTAAAAAACCTCAGTTTACTAACTCCGTTTTTTTTTACGTCGTAACTTCACTTTAATAAACCAAAGGACGCAATATCACCATGAAACTACAATTAAAGTGAATACGGTTTGATTTGGTCTGATTTGGTGAGTTTTTTTTTTCCGAACCGAAATAATCCGATTGGGCTAAGTTCAAAATGAAATTCACAAAAATTTTAGATATCTAATATAATTTGTTTACTATGTATGCAAAATTAATATTAAGAAAATATATATCTATGTTTATATTTATGTATATAACTATTTTTTAATCTTTATAGCACATATATTATATTAAATTAATATGATTACAAATAAATTCGATTTGGTCCTATTTCACAACTTGACAAATCCAACCACTTGGTTCGGTTTGGGCTTTTAATTTGAACTAAATTATGAACACCCTCACATGAGTCGTATGCATTCTTTCGCACTCAAGTAGTGTATTCAATTTATTGCCAAAAAAATGATGTTACAATTTTTTTTTCCTGATACAAAGCTAAGGAGTCCGGATCCTCTCGCAACGCGGGAGGACCGGACTCAGACAGTCACCTCTCGCAAGGTGACGCGTGGCGCGCCCTCCTCCCGCCTTCCGTCCCTCCTCCCCACTCCCGGTCACCCAGTTCCCCTCCCAACCTTCCCACCTTCTCTCCCGGTTCCCCCCCCCCCCCCCCACCCCCAACCCTTCCCATCTTCCCAGCCCAGAATTGCGCAACAGTAACTCACAATTTGGTTTTTTTTTAATTTTTATTTTAAAATCCGATTGTGAGAGATAAGATTTTTTTTTTATTTTATAGTTTTTTCTTCAATATAAAACAAATATTATTAAAAAAATAATATAAATGTCTATCAGATTCGAGACTGTAACACTCTAAAAATTTTTAATAGATGAAAATTATGAATAATATGATTATTAGACCTCATTATTATTATGAGATAGAAATAATTAATATCTGAAATTAATTGATACTAATAAACGATACCTTAACGCCGTACAGAGAGATGTGCGCTCCGACAGTGCGACACCGAAAAATTGTAACGAAAATAAAATTCGAGAACACCATAATTTCTAAAAAAATATGGTGACATCAGAAATATAAATATCCAGATTTGTTGACGTACAGATTTCGAAATTAAGTCGATGCAACTATTTTCCGGACGATTTTTCACTCAGTGCAAAATAAACTCTAAAAATTAAATTAAAATCACCATAATCTATAAAACCATTACATAACCTATGGCTGCAATTTTAACACAAATGTATATCATTTAAATGTGTTTTCAATAGGATCTTTAGGCAAGCTGATTTTTAAGTTATTTACGGTAACCATTTTAACCAATTGTTTATTTCCTTAGTTTTAAATTTTTATTCTAAAATTAGATTGTGAAAGATGTCATTTTTTATTTTATAGTTTTTTAAATTAAAAACAAATATCATTAAAAAATATAATATGATGTCTATCCAGTTCGGGACTGTAACATCCTGAAAATTTTTAATAGTTAAAATTTTGAATAATATGGTTATTAGACCTCATTATTATTATGAGATTGAAACAATTAATATCTAGGATTAATTGATATTACTAAACGCTATCTTAATGTCGTACAAAAAGATGTGCGCTCCGACATAGCGACATCGAAAAACTGTAACAAAAATAAAATTCGAGAACACCATAATTTCTAAAAAAATATGGTGACATCAGAAATATAATATCCAGATTTGTTGTCGTACATATTTCGAAATTAAATCGATGCAACTATTTTCCGGACGATTTTTCACTCAGTGCAAAATGAACTCTAAAACTTAAACTAAAATCACCATAATCTATAAAACCATTACATTAGCCTATGGCTGCAATTTTAACACAAATGTATATCATTTAAATGTGTTTTCAATAGGATCTTTGGGCAAGCTGATTTTTAAGTTATTTACGGTAACCATTTTAACCAATTGTTTATTTCCTTAGTTTTAAATTTTTATTCTAAAATTAGATTGTGAAAGATGTCATTTTTATTTTATAGTTTTTTAAACTTAAAAACAAATATCATTAAAAAATATAATATTGATGTCTATCTAGTTCGGGACTGTAACATCCTGAAAATTTTTAATAGTTAAAATTTTGAATAATATGGTTATTAAACTCATTATTATTATGAGATTGAAACAATTAATATCTAGGATTAATTGATATTACTAAACGTTATCTTAATGTCGTACAAAAAGATGTACGCTCCGACATAGCGACATCGAAAAACTGTAACAAAAATAAAATTCGAGAACACCATAATTTCTAAAAAAATATGGTGACATCAGAAATATAAATATCCGGATTTGTTGACGTACATATTTCGAAATTAAATCGATGCAACTATTTTCCGGACGATTTTTCACTCAGTGCAAAATAAACTCTAAAAATTAAACTAAAATCACCATAATCTATAAAACCATTACATTAGCCTATGGCTGCAATTTCAACACAAATGTATATCATTAAATGTGTTTTCAATAGGATCTTTAGGCAAGCTGATTTTTAAGTTATTTACGGTAACCATTTTAACCAATTATTTATTTCCTAAGTTTTAAATTTTTATTCTAAAATGGATTGTGAAAGATGTCATTTTTTATTTTATAGTTTTTTAAATTAAAAACAAATATCATTAAAAAATATAATATTGATGTCTATCCAGTTCGGGACTGTAACGTCCTGAAAATTTTTAATAGTTGAAATTTTGAATAATATGGTTATTAGACCTCATTATTATTATGAGATTGAAATAATTAATATCAAGGATTAATTGATATTACTAAACGTTATCTTAATGCCGTACAAAAAGATGTGCGCTCTGACATGGCGACACCGAAAAATTGTAACGAAAATAAAATCTGAGAACACCAAGGTTGCATATTCAATTCAAGTGCACATGGTTGCATTCAGGTGCCTATAGTTTCATTTAAGGTGGAAACATTTTGCATATAGGTGCATAATGTAGCATTCAGGTGCATAATGTAGCATTCAGGTGCATAAGGTTGCATTCATGTGCTTATGGTTGCATTCAGGTGCTATGGTTGCATTCATGTGCTTATGGTTGCATTCAGGTGTATATGGTTATATTTAGGTGCATATGGTTGCATTCAGGTGCATATGGTTGCATTCAGGTGCTTATGGTTGCATTTAAGTGCATATGGTTGCATTCAGGTGCATGTGGTTGCATTCAGGTGCTTATGGTTTCATTCAGGTGCATATGGTTGCATTCAGGTGCTTATGGTTGCATTAGGTGCATATGGTTGCATTCAGGTACATATGGTTGCATTCAGGTGCTTATGGTTACATTCAAGTGCTTATGGTTGCATTCAGGTGCATGCGTTGCATTCAGGTGCTTATGGTGCATTCAGGTGCATGTGGTTGCATTCAGGTGCTTATGGTTGCATTCAGGTGCTTATGGTTGCATTCAGGTGCTTATGGTTGCATTATGTGCATATGATTGCATTCAGGTGCTTATGGTTGTATTTAGGTGCATATGGTTGCATTCAGGTGCATGTAGTTGCATTCAGGTACTTATGGTTGCATTCAGGTGCATATGATTGCATTCAGGTGCTTATGGTTGCATTCACCTGAATGCAACCACAAGCACCTGAATGCAACCACATGCACCTGAATGCAACCATAAGCACTTGAATGTAACCATAAGCACCTGAATGCAACCATATGTACCTGAATGCAACCATATGCACCTAAATGCAACCATAAGCACCTGAATGCAACCATATGCACCTGAATGAAACCATAAGCACCTGAATGCAACCACATGCACCTGAATGCAACCATATGCACTTAAATGCAACCATAAGCACCTGAATGCAACCATATGCACCTGAATGCAACCATATGCACCTAAATATAACCATATACACCTGAATGCAACCATATGCACCTGAATGCAACCACAAGCACCTGAATGCACCTGAATGCAACCACAAGCACCTGAATGCAACCACATGCACCTGAATGCAACCATAAGCACATGAATGCAACCATAAGCACTTGAATGCAACCATATCCTAATGCAATCATAAGCACCTGAATGCAACCATATGCACCTGAATGCAATCATAAGCACCTGAATGCAACCATAAGCACCTGAATGCAACCATATGCACCTGAATGCAACCATATGAACCTAAATGCAACCATAAGCACCTGAATGCAACCATATGCACCTGAATGCAACCATAAGCACCTGAATGCAACCATATGCACCTGAATGCAACCATATGCACCTGAATGCAACTATAAGCACCTGAATGCAACCATAAACACCTGAATGCAACCATATGCACCTGAATACAACTATAAGCACATGAATGCAACCACATGCACCTGAATGCAACCATAAGCACCTGAATGCAACCATAAGCACTTGAATGCAACAATATGCACCTGAATGCAACCATATGCACCTAAATACAACCATAAGCACCTGAATGCAACCATATGCACCTGAATACAACCATAAGCACCAGAATGCAACCACATGCACCTGAATGCAACCATATGCACCTAAATACAACCATAAGCACCTGAATGCAACCATATGCACCTGAATGCAACCATAAACACTTGAATGTAACCACATGCACCTGAATGCAACATAAGCACCTGAATGCAACCATAAGCACTTGAATGCAACCATAAGCACCTGAATGCAACCATAAGCACATGAATGCAACCTTATGCACCTGAATGCAACATTATGCACCTATATGCAAAATGTTTCCACCTTAAATGAAACTATAGGCACCTGAATGCAACCATGTGCACCTGAATTGAATATGCAACCTTGGTGTTGTCAGATTTTATTTTCGTTACAGTTTTTCGGTGTCGCCATGTCGGAGCGCACATTTTGTACGGCATTAAGATAACGTTTAGTAATATCAATAATCCTAGATATTAATTGTTTCAATCTTATAATAATTGAGGTCTAATAACCATATTATTCAAAATTTCAACTATTAAAAATTTTCAGGACGTTACAGTCCCGAACTGGATAGACATCAATATTATATTTTTAAATGATATTTGTTTTTAAATTTAAAAAACTATAAAATAAAAAATGACATCTTTCACAATCCAATTTTAGAATAAAAATTTAAAACTAAGGAAATAAACAATTGGTTAAAATGGTTACCGTAAATAACTTAAAAATCAGCTTGCCCAAAGATCCTATTGAAAACACATTAAATGATATAATTTTGTGTTAAAATTGCAGCCATAGGCTAATGTAATGGTTTTATAGATTATGATGATTTTAGTTTAATTTTTAGAATTTATTTTGCACTGAGTGAAAAATCGTCCGGAAAATAGTTGCATCGATTTAATTTCGAAATATGTACGTCAACAAATCCGGATATTTATATTTCTTATGTCACCATATTTTTTCAGAAATTATGGTGTTCTCGAATTTTATTTTTGTTACAATTTTTCGATGTCGCTATGTCGGAGCGCACATCTTTTTGTACGACATTAAGATAACGTTTAGTAATATCAATTAATCCTAGATATTAATTGTTTCAATCTCATAATGATAATGAGGTCTAATAACCATATTATTCAAAATTTTAACTATTAAAAATTTTCAGGATGTTACAATCCCGAACTGGATAGACATCAATATTATATTTTTAATGATATTTGTTTTTAAATTTAAAAAACTATAAAATAAAAAATGACATCTTTCACAATCCAATTTTAGAATAAAAATTTAAAAATAAGGAAATAAACATTGGTTAAAATGGTTACCGTAAATAACTTAAAAATTAGCTTGCCCAAAGATCCTATTGAAAACACATTTAAATGATATACATTTGTGTTAAAATTGCAGCCATAGGCTAATGTAATGGTTTTATAGATTATGTGATTTTAGTTTAATTTTTAGAATTTATTTTTCACTGAGTGAAAAATCGTCCTGAAAATAGTTGCATCGATTTAATTTCAAAATATGTACGTCAACAATCCGGATATTTATATTTCTGATGTCACCATATTTTTTTAGAAATTATGGTGTTCTCGAATTTTATTTTTGTTACAGTTTTTCGATGTCGCTATGTCGGAGTGCACATCTCTCTGTACGGCGCTAAGGTATCGTTTATTAGTATCAATTAATTTCAGATATTAATTATTTCTATCTCATAATAATAATGAGGTCTAATAATCATATTATTCATAATTTTCATCTATTAAAAACTTTTTGAGTGTTATAGTCCCGAATCTGACAGACATTAATATTATTTTTTTAATGATATTTGTTTTATATTTAAGAAGCAAACTATAAAATAAAAAATGACATCTTTCACAATCCAATTTTAGAATAAAAATTTAAAACTAAGGAAATAAATAATTGGTTAAAATAGTTACCGTAAATAACTTAAAAATTAGCTTGCCTAAAGATCCTATTGAAAACACATTTAAATGATATATATTTGTGTTAAAATTGCAGCCATAGGCTAATGTAATGGTTTTATAGATTATTGTGATTTTAGTTTAATTTTTAGAGCTTATTTTGCACTGAGTGAAAAATCGTCCGGAAAATAGTTGCATCCACTTAATTTCGAAATCTGTACGTCAACAAATCCGGATATTTATATTTCTGATGTCACCATATTTTTTTAGAAATTATGGTGTTCTCGAATTTTATTTTCGTTACAGTTTTTCGGTGTCGCACTGTCGGAGCGCACATCTCTCTGTACGGCGCTAAGGTATCATTTATTAGTATCAATTAATTTCAGATATTAATTATTTCTATCTCATAATAATAATGAGGTCTAATAATCATATTATTCATAATTTTCATCTATTAAAATTTTTTAGAGTGTTACAGTCTCGAATCTGACAGACATTAATATTATTTTTTTAATGTTATTTGTTTTATATTAAGAAAAAAACTATAAAATAAAAAAATCTTATCTCTCACAATCGGATTTTAAAATAAAAATAAAAATAAAAAAAAATCCAATTGTGAGTTACTGGGCTGGGAAGATGGGAAGGGTGGGGGGGGGGGGGGGGGAACCGGGAGAGAAGGTGGGAAGGTTGGGAGGGGAACTGGGTGACCGGGAGTGGGGAGGAGGGACGGAAGGCGGGAGGAGGGCAGCCACGCGTCACCTTGCGAGAGGTGACTGTCTGAGTCCGGTCCTCACGCGTTGCGAGAGGATCCGGACTCAAAGCTAAGACAACATACTTTCACACTCAAGTGGACGTTGACATGAGCGAATGCATCTTAACAAGCACATTAATTATGACAAAAGAAAAATAAGAAAAGGTCTCTTACTTTCCTCACGCACCACAGGTCTGAGCTGTGGAAGAAAGCTAATTAAGCGGGCTTCTCAAGACCCGGTCTACAGTAGGATGATGGGCCTTTAATATGGAATGGTAAACAAGCCATGATATGAGCAGTACTAGTCTTTAATGCACGCTACAAAACAAGGTTTTCGTTTGATTACAAGCCTTTCTTCTCCCATAATTTGGGCCCATTTGCCCCTTTGTAGAGCCCAACTAACCTATCAAATTGCAAAGCTTCCTTTGTAAACGTGGCTATCTATGGGACTTGAACTCGAATATTAGAAGAGTAGGACTTACCGTCCATCCTCAAACATAAAGAGATGGGTCTTGCAGTACATTGATGACTATGGAATTCATCATACTTGTGTCCAAGGGAGAATACTTGGGATAAGTCGCGAGTGATTTTCATATAGAACATGTGACAAAGGGCCTTATATAGACAACATGATCCGAGACGGCACTATCTTATGATTATTAGGTTATACAAAGAAAAGGCCTTCGTGGATTTAAAAAGTGGACCAATCCGTTCATATTAGGATGCCCCTGAGCTCGAAAATAGGAATGTGGACTTTGTGTTCAAGTGTTGCCCGTCGTCTCTCAAACTCAGTGCAAACCCGTGTATGACTTATGTCATGTTTCCCGTCATCAGAAAACTAAGTGATGTCCATCACCTAGGGGACCTCCCTTTCTTTGTTGTTGTGTTCAGAAGTTTGTGTTTAATTATGTTTTATCTGACACACATGTTTCCATAGTTTGATGAACAACTAGACGACTCTAAAATTCAAAAAAAAAAGGATTTGTGCACCCTTCATCTAATTAGGACGTACAATCTTTATTCTTCTCGATCTTTCTAACTATCTAATCATCGGTAGTCCGTAAGATATGTACTACTTTAAATGAGATTTACTATGATATTTAAAATAAAATAAGTTTTGCTGCCCACATGAAGCAATTTGTTGCCATTGCACATGATGGTATAGCGAGTAAGACTCACGAACTTCTGATTTAAGTCAGCTTCCGCTGCCCGCAGATATAGATATTATATCTTTCTCTGCCAAAAACTGTTTGGTTGGATAATTGAGCCCAAGGCTCTAACTTGTGTAAGAAAACTCTGTGGATAAATCTCTTATTTAGAATAAAGTACCCTCAACTTATCCCCTTGTATTATAAATTTTAACTATTCTAAGCTATGAAGGGTTAGTCTTCTCAACTTCCTTGGCCAAAGTCTGATCTAACGAGCAGCAATTTGCCAATAAGAAAGGGGGGAAACCAGATCAGACTAATCTGTTCCCACCTAAAGAGGGACCACTCACTCTTGCAATAATCAAATCAATATAATATGACGACTTGAACTAACAGAGATTGACTTGAGTAGATTGGTGGGTCTGACTTGGGGGTGGGGGTGTTCTTGGTCTCCCTTCCTTCCCACAGCAACTCCCAGGAAAGATTGCTGTGTACCTTATTAATCTAGTAGACCTCTTCAGATGTGTCCCCATCTCCAGTTAAATTAATGTTTTTTTTACGATTTCAAATTTCAGCTCCTTGATGGACAGTAGGTAAGCCGGCTGTGCCGCGTTGAAAGTCCATGGTTTAAGTACGGTAGATAAATGAGTAACTCACCATGGATGAACTACTTGACTAGTATGTGGACAACTGGAATGTGAATGTTCTTTTGCAGATTTTCCCTGAAGGAGTTAGTAGCAAATATGTCAAGTTACCCGCCTTGGGAGCTAACAATGAGGATGAAAGAACATGGCTCCCTGGACAACATGGAATTTTCACAACCAATTCAGGTTATAGGGCAATCAGGGATGGCAGAGCAAGCAGCCAGGAGAAAAATGTTGCATGGAAGGTGTTATGGAAATGGCCAACCATGAATAGAACAAGAGTTTTTTTATGGAGTCTGGCATGGGGCAGACTGCCAACTAAAGGGTATCTAAGTCATTGCAATGTCCTACCAGATGCTACCTGTGAGGGTTGTGGCAAGGCATTGGAAGACATTGATGTCTTCTTTGATTGTGGCAGAATTAAGCATATATGGCAGGAGTTAGCAAACCAAATGCGCTGGAGATGCATATCTTTTAGCCCACAAATCATGTGGAACAAGTGTCCATCTCTTCGTGACAAAAAATTCCATTTCAATTTACTTCAAAGCAACAGTTGCAATGGCCATTGAGGAAATCTGGAAGGACAGAAATGAGAACATTTTTAGAACAAGATCTCATGAAACAAACATCAATGTTAGAAGTATAATTTGCAGAACCAAAGAATTCTTAAAAGCCAACAGGAACCTCTGGGAGCAGGCAACAGTGGAAGACCTAAATCAACTAAACATGGGCAGATGCTGGGGTTTCAATATTACACACAGACAGGGGAGTATGCAGAAAAATAAAAAAGGAACAAATAAGTGGAAGAAGCCAGGAAGGGGATGGATTAAACTGAACTTTGATGGAGCAACCAATCAGTATGGCACTGAGATCAACTCTGGGATGGGAGGAGTATAATCAGAAATAACATAGGTGAAGTTTTAGTAGCCAGAAGCCAATATTTCAAAGGCTGCTCATCTATCTAAACATAAGCTTTGGCTGCACTCATTGGTATCCAACAGGCAACAAATCTGAGAGCTGGTTATAATGGGCTATGGATTGAGGGAGACAACCTGCGAATCGTACAAGCCATTAAAAATCCATGCAAAGAAACTCATATCCCAAGGGATGAGAACAAAGCAGCTGACTGGTTGGCTGCAGAAGCTAGAGTTGCAAAATTTGATATTCAATGGTCTCATACCCTCCCTGTTGAACTAGAAGCCATATGCAATGAGGACAAATATTGGGAACCACCATGACTTCTTCTTTATCTCGCCTTTGTTTACTTGGTAGTTTTGCGTTCTGTTCTTTGTGGCGCAGATGAGCATTTTATTTTTGTTGATGGCTAACTTTTGTTGTTGCTCATCCTCCCTTGTACTCTGGTTTTAAGTAATGATACATGCCTTAAAAGTACCAAAAAAAGGGTAAGCCGGCGCCGCCCAATGCACCTCTTACTTGGAAAAACAAAAGGATGTGATGAGAAGGATAATATATGTTTGTGGGGAGACCTAAATGTTGGAGGAGGTTGTAAGCCCTTTTAGGGGTGAGAGGGTTTGGTTTGATTCATTTTAAAGAGAAATTTTTTCAAACCGAATTAATCAATCCAAACTAAATCAAATGACTTCGGAACCAAACCAAATCAAATTAATTGAATGATTTAATTTGATTCAATTTGAACCATAATTAATAAATCTCATTACAGAGTTTGCATTTGTCAAAGACTACTAACATGCCACTATTTTTTAGATAAATTCATATAAATTATGTACATCTTTGAAAGTCAATGGTACTGGGACAAACTAATAGTATAACCACTAGCAAGGTATTATGTAGCCCCGAAAATTTTATTACTAGAAAACTCTGAATAATTAAATTTTTAAACAAGATTATTTTCATGGGTTGTAGTTAATTCTAATTTAGGATTAATTGGTGATAATAAATGTTATTCCAGTAACGTACTTAGAGGTGCGCGCTCCGATAGGGCGACACCGGAATTCTGTAACAAAAATAAAATCTGAGAACACTATAATTCTTAGAAAAATGTGATGACATCAGAAATGTAAATATCCAGATTTGTTGATGTGCGGATATCGAGATTAAGCCAACGGAACTATTTTCTGGACGATTTTTCACCCAGTAAAAATAAATTCTAAAAATTGAACTAAAATCATCATAATGTAAAACTATTACATTAACCTACAGCTGAATTTTAATGTAAATGGACATCATTTGAATATATTTATGTGAGGATTATTAGGCCAGCTGAATTATGGGCCATTTACGGTAAGAATTTTTGGGATTTATTCCATGCTTACGCAGCATGGGCTACGTAAGCCCATGTCATTAAGGGTTAAAATCCTTACACGTTGGTGACTGATGTGTAAGTGTGTGAGAGGATGCATGAGCCATGTGTGGCAAATAGGGGTGTTCATTTTTCGGTTCAACCCGAAAAACCGAATCGAACCGACCGGTTCGGTTCGGTTTGGGTTGAACAATGGCACAGTTCAATTCGGTTTTACACAGGGAAATCGAATGAAACGAAATATATATTAAATATATTTAAATAATAAATAATATAATAAAAGAAAGCCTAGCCTAGTGGGCTAGCACCTTCTCTTCCATTGGGTGGTCTTGGGTTCGAACCCAGGACCGCCCATCTGCCCTTTGTTTGCGTTTTTTTTTTTTTTCGATTCAAACCGAACCGAACCGGTTCGGTTCGGTTTGAATATAATTTCGGTTCGGTTCGGTTTGAACAAAAAAGAGGTCCAAACCGGACCAAACCGAACCGTGATCAGCTCTAGTGGTAAATGATTTTTACTGTTACACCTGCACATGGGAGGTGTCACTGTGCATGGTAAAGTGCTGGGTTATAAAAGCACCCCCTCACCCTTCATACGCACCTTTCCACCCTTTGTTCTTGCTTGACCTTGCACACCACAGCTTTTGTTTCTGTTTCTTTCTGTTCCTTACTGCTAGAGCTACTGTGGGGAGTTTCTGGAGTAGTTTTGCCATAGTGTGCAGTCGTTGCCTTGGGGAGACTCCTACTGTTGTGTGCTGCTGCTTTCTCTTCATTTGAATTACCATTTCTCCAACTGCATCGGCTGAAGCTGTCATTCCTGCAATTCTTTTACTTCCTTCTTTACACTGCTACTGACTCTACGTGAAGAAGAAGAATCTTCATTTTCCCTTCCCAGTCAAGTAGGTTCCTTTCTCTGATTTCTCTCCGGTCTTCTATTATCATACTTGTAGCTTCTTCATCCTGGAAACCCATATGTTCCTATTTATCCCTGGTTCTGTGGAGAATTCTCCTCTTCTTGTCCTTCTTCTATTAGAGCCTCAGAGTTTGAGTGTCTACCTTGATTCTTGTCACAAGGATTAGTAAAGCTTTCATAAGACTCTAATTATTGTTTATGTCTTAAGAAGTAGATTTTGTACTTAGTATGAATTTTGTTTCAGCTTTGAGAAGAAATTGCATGTAGGAGTAGATATGTTCCTACAAGGTCTTTTTCTACAAGTTCCCAATTTATGCCATTCATATGCAAAGCTTGGACTCCTATTGTCTATGCTTCTTTCCTTCATATAAGTGATGTTTAGAACTATGTACGACCCTCTTTGATGTGTTAAACATATTTGGATTCATAGGAACCTTTAAAAGAGTCTTTAGAGTAGTGTAGATTTATTTCTGGAAGCTGGACTTGCAGTTGTCGACAGATGGAAGTCATCTGTCAACAGGCCTCAAGCTTCCAAAACCCAAACCTTCTAAAAAATCAGTAGTTGTCGACAGATAGATCTTATCTGTTGACAATGACTCTGATCTGTCGACAGATGACTTTTGCCTGTCGACAGGCATTGTTCAAATTCCATAAACATGGTTCTGGAAACCAGTAGCTGTCGACAGCTACCTTCTAGCTGTCAACAGATGCTGCCCTGTTATGTTTTCAGCACCTATTCTTGTCCCATCCTCTGAAGACTTACTATATTATTGACCCCACTAGTTGTTATCTCATTTTCTTGGACTCTAAACTACTTTATTACCAAGATGATTTGATTAATCTTCAATTAAACTATCCTTGAATTTCTACCTATTGTGCTCATGAAATATAACTTATGATCTAAAGACATTGCTCTCTTCAAAGAGGGTTTAGGATCACTTGTGGTAGCACCAGTCACTTGTGATCAGCTGTGGGCGACAGTTGTAGGTAAATCCAAGTCAATGGACTGACGATGGTGGGTACTAACCCGTTCTTGCGCAATGAATAAGATCCAAAGTGCTGGAATTGCCTAGGCACTGAGGATGTATTTACGTTATTTATTAACCTCTTGAGAGCAGTATGATGCCTACCGAATTCATTTCCGAATCAAGTTATGATCTGAATTTTTGTAAGACATATGTGACTTCTGTTCTGAGATTCGTTTGAGTCCGTTATGAAACCAACTTGGGCTATATGTTTATGTTAAGTATGAATTTCATGAGCAAGTATGATTTGATCAATATACACACTTTTTGAATACTCAGTTCTGCAATTGAAACTCCTATCTTTACACTTACTTTCACCTACTGAGTCCTCCGACTCATGCCTTTGTTCCTCCACCCCCCCTTTCCTTTCAGATTGAAGGTGAGTGCAATCTCAGCTACAGATGATCACAATTTCGCTACTGATGAAGAAGACATGAAGAAAAATAGCATAGTTTTAGTAGTTTTTTTAGAGATTTTGTTGTATTGTTAAGAGTCTAAAGAGAGAAAGCTTGACTTTATGTAATTAATGGGTGATAATACCTAGTTACTCTGTTAATGTATAGTACTTTCAAAGATGCCTTTGTGGAATGGTTTGCCGGTCTTGTGCATTATACGGATTTGTCTGCCCATAATGAAATTTGTCAGCGTAACCCCTCTTCCGATCTAGAGTTATGTGATATGTATATGTGTGTGTGTGTGTGTGTGCGGTCGGAGGAGGGTGTTACAGAGGTGGTATCAGAGCAAGGTTATGGGTAATAGACATCTCTCTGACCATTTTCACAAAGGAAATAAATAAAACATTATGTGTATCTAGAATTTCTGGAGCATCACTGTTAGAAAATTTAAGAAGATGGGACCTCCAGCCTTCAAAGGAAGTAGCCAACCCGAGGTTGTAAAAGGATGGGTTAGAGAGATAGAAAAGATATTTAAGGCAGTTAGATTTGAAGAAGAAAACAAGAGTTTAGGAAAACTTTAAGCCACAAGGAAAAGTGACTGAAGCTATTAGAAGTAATTTTATGTATAAGTCAATAGGATTAGAGTATAGTGAGAAATGTTTAAAATTAGTTATTATAGCATGTTAAGCTTGGTAAGTTTTGTCAACCCATGTAATTTTGTAAGGCTGAATTATGGAATTCTGTACTAGAAATTTTATGAGATAAATAAAATCTTTGTTGTTTATCATCATATTGACAATACTTATCATTCTTGTCATACTTATTACTCTTCCCAAGGGAATATGTATTTATATAACTCTCTAAGGATTAAGGTTATTCTTTAGTGGGGGAGACTTTAGGTATAATATATACTGCTCGAGATAAAGAACATAGTAGATGCATTCAACTGAACCCATGATCATAACATGGCTTCTTAAAATCTAAAATGTTGATTAATATTCAGATTTCCATTAACTGACAATGACATGATAACAAATAATATAAAGGGTGTATACATCATATGACATAATAAACATGACAAGATTGGTAAGACTAATCTGGAATAAATAAAATTAAAAGGTTGAAAACTTAATTTTTGGTGATCCTTCCCAAACTAGTCAAGGAGTTTGGAGGACCAAACTCTTTTAGGGGGAGAGTTAAACACCCCGAAAATTCTATTTACTAGAAAACTGTGAATAATTAGATTGTTAAACAAGATTATTTTCATGGGTTGTAGTTAATTCTAATTTAGGATTAATTGGTGATAATAAATATTATTCGAGTAACGTACTTAGAGGTGCACGCTCCGACAGGGCGACATCGGAATTCTGTAACGAAAATGAAATCCGAAAATATCATAATTTCTAGATAAATGTGATGACATCAGAAATGTAAATATCCGGAATTGTTGATGTGCGGATATCGAGATTAAGCCGACGTAACTATTTTCGGGTGATTTTTCACCCAATAAAAATAAATTCTAAAAATTGAACTAAAATCACCATAATTTGTAAAACCATTATATTAACCTATGGCTGAAATTTTAATGTAAATGGACATCATTTGGATATATTTATGTGAGGATTATTGGGCCAGCTAAATTATGGGCCATTTACGGTAAGGATTTTTGGGAATTATTCCATGCTTACGCAGCATGGGCTACGTAAGCCCATGTAATTAAGGGTTAAAATCCTTACACGTTGGTGACTGATGTGTAAGTGTGTGAGAGGATGCATGAGCCATGTGTAGTAGTAAAAACCAAATGGTTTTTACTGTTACACCTGCGCATGGGAGGTGTCACTGTGCATGGTAAAGTGCTGGGTTATAAAAGCACCCCCTCACCCTTCATACGCACCTTTCCACCCTTTGTTCTTGCTTGACCTTGCACACCACAGCTTTTGTTTCCGTTTCTTTATGTTCCTTGCTGCTGGAGCAGCTG
Organism: Colocasia esculenta; assembly: GCA_014218235.1. Classification (NCBI taxonomy): domain Eukaryota; kingdom Viridiplantae; phylum Streptophyta; class Magnoliopsida; order Alismatales; family Araceae; genus Colocasia; species Colocasia esculenta. The sequence goes on from CM024755.1 coordinate 168,835,639, forward strand.
TTGTGGGAGCTGTTAGAGTAGTTTTGCCATAGTGTGCAATCGTTGCCTTGGGGAGACTCCTACAGTTGTGTACAGGTGCTTCCTCTTCATTTGAATTACCATTTCTCCAACTACATCGACTGAAGTGTTGGGTTGAGTGTGTTTTGGAATTTTCTAAAGTTGTATTTTAATAATAACCAATGAACATCACTCATACTTTGATTTTGATGATGACATTTTGAACATGTTACATACATCATTTATGTAATAACAATGCTCAAAAAGCATGTTTCAAATACTTTACACCTCATACTTTGATGATAATACCTTGTACTAATGTCTTATGTGTTAAATTCTCAGGGATATACAAGTTTTATCATGGTAGTGTCGACACACCCATTGATGGTGTCGACACTGGGTCATAGTCCCTGAAGCATTTTCATGAAGATAGGGTCAAGTGTGTCGACACAGTCCATGGTCGTGTCGACACAAGACCCAGCTTCCAAGAGATCCATTTGTCTGACTGAGACAGTGTGTCGACACAGTCAGTGGTCGTGTCGACACTAGACCCAGCATCCAGAAGACCCCTTTTTGCGCAATTGGGACAGTGTGTCGACGCACTCAGTGGTAGTGTCGACACACTCCGGCTGAAATCTCAACTTATGATTTATTTGGACACATGGCTGCCTAGGGTTCAATGGAATCCGTCTTGGATCATGTGCCCACGCACTCCAAGGGTACCATTGGACATGTAGGGCTATATATACCCCACCAATTGGCCCCCAAGCTAAAGAGAGCCCATACACTTCCATAAGAAGTCTTTTTGGCGGCAAAAGGGGCTTTTCCAGATCTGGCTCCATCTCCAGAAGGTGCAAGCCATCCTTTCAAGAGGAAGGATGTGGGATCAAGGGGAATCTCTGGAGAGAAGGTTGCTTTGCTAGGCAAGGGAGCAGATCCAACTGAAGAGGAGCAGTAGAAGAAGGATTTCTGGCATTTCAGATGCTATCAAAGCAGAGCATCACCAATTGAGGAGAATCTCCATCGATTTCCATCAAGACTCCTCAATTCAAGTGTCTGCAAGGCCTCTTCATCGAAGAACACACTCATCTACATTCATTTCTCTCACTTCTGAGTTGTTCTTCCTCATTTCGTCTATGAGATTTGTGCATGAAGTTCTGCACAAATTTCTGTGTACGAATCTGTCTTGAATCAGATCATTGCTAGAGGATCTGATTTCTGTTGTCTTTGATCTAGCTTTTATATTGTGAGCCATCAGCTCTGGTTTGTGAGTCGTCACACACTCACTGTGTTTTGAGCCGTCGTGCTCAATTTGGAGTCGTCGTGCTCTGGTTGTTGTTTGAGCCGTTGTGCTCAGTTTGTGAGTCGTTGAACTCAAGGTTGTGTGTTGAGCCGTCGTGCTCAAGGCTGTTTGGAGTCGTCGTGCTCTAGTGTGTGTTGTACTCAAGGTTTTGAGTAGTGTGGCCTCACTGTGTGAGGGGTGGACGTAGGAGTCACTGAAGGTGATTTTCGAACCACCTAAAAATCCTCTGTGCAGTGGTTTGAATTTGTGGTTTGACTTTGTATTGCGCTAGATGCATGCATAGGAATTGCGCTCACACTTATAATTGATTTGCTCACACACACTAATCACACATAATCCACACTCACCCACACTTCAGATCAGTAATTTGTTTGTCTAAATTGATCTCTGATTCGAAGTAATTTAGAATTGCTTAAGCTTCCGCATTAATTGGTGTTAGATCTATTCAACCCCCCCCCCTTCTAGATCTGATACATCCACCTATTCGATCCTACAATTGGTATCAGAGAAGGTTAATATTTGTTTCTGATCTGATTTGATTACTTCTGTTTGATCTCTTGTTAATTGCTTGAATTGTTTGCTTGCTCTTTTACTATCTCATTTAATTGATGGATTCTCAAGGATTTGTAGCTGAGGGTCATTCCATTAATAGACCACCATATTTTGATGGGTCTGATTTTCATACTGGAAAAATCGCATGCAAGTTTTTCTTAGGGCTCAAAACTATGAAATCTGGAGGATAGTTGAAGTGGGTCCTTATGAAAATCAGGGAGAGAGGTGAGTTGGACTAGAGAGATGATTAGGAAAGCTACTCTTAATTACAATGCCATGAACAAGCTTTAGTGTGCAGTCCACCCTAAAGAATATTCAAGAATATCCATGTGTAAATCTGCTAAAGAGATGTGGGATAAACTTGAATTAATGTATGAAGGAACATCTCAAGTTAGGGAAATCAAGTAAACATACTTGTTTCTGAATATGAATTGTTTATGATGAAATCTGATGAATCAATTTCTAAAATGTTTGCTAGGTTTATGATAATTGTCAATGGACTGAAGGCATTAGGTAAGGAATACACTGATGCTGATCTAGTAAGAAAAATCTTGCACTCTCTATCATCTGTTTGGCACACAAAGGCTACAATGATTGAAGATTCTAAGGATTTATCCAAAATCTCTTTGGATGAACTCATAGGATCTTTAATGACTTATGAAATAAATCTGAAAAGATGTGAAGAACATATGCTTAAGCTAAACCAGTAGTACTTAAGGCTTCATCAAGCAACGAAAAGACAAATCAAGAAGAATCAAGTTCTGATGAGTCTGAGTCCAATGAGGATGAACTTGCCCATGACTAGGCAATTCAGAAAATTTTTAAAATCAGAAAGAGGAAAATTCAATGGAAAGAAAAATATTCCTCTGGTAAAAGGAATGCTTCTTCTTCAAATTTTAATGCTGGTAGAAATCAAAAAACTGATGAAGGTATTATTTGCTACAGGTGCAACAATGCAGGACACATGAAGGGTGAGTGTCCTGAGATGAAAAATGACAAATACAAGAAGAACAACAAATTGAAGAAGCCAAAAGCTATGATGACAACTTGGTCAGATGAAGACCAAAGTGAGGATGAAGAAGAGAACTCTTCAAGTTCAGCAAATGAGGAGTTATGCTTTATGGCCAACAGCAGTGATGGAAAGGATTCACAAAGAAAAGGAGCAAAAGAAATTCACAAGTACTTAATGGCAAAGAAGAGCTTCAATGAATCCAGAAAATCAACAATTCAAAAGACTTTGGCTCTAACAGCACATTCCATGATCTCAGAGCATTCTTCATCCTCTTCAGACACAAGAGTTCAAATGGGTCTACAAGGTCAGGTAAATCAATTCCAGATCCATTTATGTATTCTAATTCTGACTCTGATGTAGATGAAGGCATGTCTTATGTTGAATTGATTGAATTCTGTGAAAAGATGCAAAATCTTAATGCAAAGCTGAACACTAAAAATAAAGATTTGAAAAAGACTTTAAAACATGCCACAAAGAGAGTGAAAAATTGAAAAATACACTTGACTTGCTCCAGAACAATGATAAAGATCCTTCACAAGAAAATGAGAATTTGAAAATTGAAGTTCAGAAAATGAATTCTGAAAAAGAAAGTATGAAAGATAAAATCAAAATTTGTGAAAACAAGTTGTCCAAGTTAAAAGAAAATCATGATCAGTTGGAATTTGAAAATCTTGATTTGAAAGATGAAAATGAAAAATTGATTGATCTCAGTGAAAACTTCAAATTTGACAATGATCAATTAAACAAACAGATTTCTACATAGCTCATGATCATCAAATAACTGAAAGATGCAAACAACTTGTTGAAGAAAATAGTCATCTAAAACGGAAGATGAATGCTTGTTGTATGACAAACCATTGGACACTGATTTTAACAATTTAAGTAATAAAATTGCTGATTTGGAAAAACAACTTGCTCAATTTGAAAATGAAAAGAACAAGATGAAAAATGGTTTGGATGCCATGCTAAATAAAGTTCAAATTTCAGAAAAAGAAGTAGTTGCATTAAAAGCAGAAAAATAGAAGTTTCAAGATGAATTGAAGAATACTACAAACACAAGTCTTGCTTCTGTAAAAAAATAAAGAAAATAAAAAGAAAACCAAAGTAATATTTGTTAAAGCTGCTGCGAACAAGAACTTTGATATCTCTAATGAAAATTAGTGAAAGTTCTTGTTCAGAAACAGACAGAGAAAAAGAAAAATACTAATGTTAAGAAGATTCATCTACTTCCTCCATCAGTCCAAAAAGCTCCAAGGCAAGTTCAAATTCACATCATGCCAAGAGCCACCAAAAGGTACCTCCTTCTCCTCATGGTAAGCCTCCTCACATGAAAAGGAGATTCCAGCAAATGCATACATGCCAAGATAAGTACTAGGTAAGAAATGATCTCATTTGCTTTAATTGTAATAAACCTGGTCATTTAGCCAAATTTTGCTGGAATAGAGATCAACAATTCCATAAATATGTCAAATCAGTCCAGTGCTTCACATGTCATAAATTTGGCATACTTCTAGGGAATGTTGACATAGAATTGATAATCTGTGCATGCTCCCATGTTTCATGTTAATGTACATAAGAATAAAGATCATGTTCATATGCTGAAAACACTCAGAAATTCTATGTACATGACAAAGGAACTGTTGCACAAAAGATCTCTTCTGAATTCCATGTTAAAAATCTCAATGATAAAAATCTGAAAAATAGAAAACAAATTGTTCAGTATGTTAGTGGTGCATTCTATACTAATAACTCTAAGATTAGAAACCAAGATTCTAGTGTTTCTAGTCTTCAAAAAATGCACCCAATATCAAATCCTTTTGGATTCAAAAATCGTTGTTGTAGATTCATGGAAGATCCTTAGGACCCAAACAATTTGGGTTCTGAAATGTGCTACTTGAATGTTGGATGCAGGGATCCTTGTAGTCAATTTCAAGATGAAGGCTTCATGACTAAGATTACAAGGAAAGTAAGTGAAGAGAATAAAAGAAAATGAAAATCTCACCAAGTAAATACTTCTGAGAGATTCCCTGCTAAATAAAACTGAAATCAATTGGAACTCTTATGCAAAGATCAATTGGTATATCAAATGGTGAACCGTGGAATGACAAGTCAGGCTTGTCTGGAAACTATCATTATGTGTGAGAAATAATCTCCGCCAAGTACCAATGATCTTCCTTGTGTAAGAATCATTAATTAAAAAAAAATGTTGTGATTGAAACATGACTGCTGTTTATTTCATTTCTTCCATGATGATTTTTACTTGAATTACTTGCAAAAGTTTTCACATCATGCACATGTAACTAAGAATCATGATTTTGTTGAAAATGCTCAAAAACTCCATGTAAATATAAATTGAACATTTCATGAAAAATATAGATGCATTAACAAGAATAATTGTGTTATGGAACTAATGTTGCTCATAGTCCATTAATGACAAAAGTGCATCTATACACAAATAAAATCATTTTGGATTCAGAAATCTTATTGCACTCTAACATTGATTTCATTGTAGGACCCAAATAAGTGTGAGTCTCAAACCACTTTGATCAGCAAGCTGAGGAGTCTTGCAGCCATACATTGTAAATGAATTTAAGATATTGGCTGTGCAAGGCAAGAAATGATTGGAGAACACAGGTAAAATCTTTGAAAAAGAAATGAAGACTGTTCAGGTAAAATCTCATATCATTTCCAGATTGAACTGTTTAAGTGAAAGAAAATTCTTAGGGTCTTATCTGAACAATGAAGAGTGTGTTTTGATGTTGCTCCCAACAATGGTGTGCATAATCATGTGTGAATTGCTTGCTATCTTTTTCATTCCATACACCATATTAAGGGGAGTAAATTTGAAAAAGTGTAAAATGTTCTTGAAAATGCAATAAATTCTTGCTAAAACTAAAGAATAATTGACCTTTTTGCAGTGACTATGTGGTATATCAATGGTGAAATGTGAAAGGACAAGTTAGGCTTGTCTGGAAACTCTCATCATGCGTGAGAAAATTTCTCCGCCAAGTATCAATAGTCTTTTTCTGCATAAAGGTCATCAAGAAAATAAAAATATCAAAAACTTTATTTTAAGTCTTTGAAACACTTTTGAGTTTTTGAAAAACTTTTCTCCTTCAATAAATTGCTTGTTAATGCATGCTTGATCATGTTCATATTCTTTCTGTGTAAACTACTTTGAATGAACATACCTGAATTGCTTAAATGATCATTTCATTCATGCATATCTTATGGGGAGTGAGTCAAAAGAATCTTTGAGTGAAATGCTGGAGAAATATTCTTTCATATCTGATTTATTAACAACTCCCATTCAGTTTGTTGACAAATGGTCTTGCAAATAAATTCCTCACTCTCACATTGCATTGGCATTCTTAGTATATCAAATAGTGATTTGAAGAAAGACAAGTTAGGCTTGTCTGGACACTTTCACTATGCGTGAGCATATGTCCCGCCAAATATCAAGAGTCTTGTATGCAATTGTTGAGGGGGAGTCTCTGTCTTTCAATAAAATATTCTTGTTCATTCTATTTTCACTTCATTTCATTCCTATTTCTTCAATAATTTTCATGTTCACCTTGTAAGGGGAAGATACATGAAAGGGGGTTTTTGTCACATTCCTTGACTTTACTTGTCTATCTTGAACCCCAATTATCAGAATTTTTGAGTCATTATGCTATTTTCTTATGAGCTTTTCCTTTGAGTGCATTTGGAGTTCAGGTTCCTCACTGGTTGTACACTCCTTCAAAGATCTTCAGAAAAACTCTCTTGCTGTTTCTTCAACCTTGCTTCTTCTTTTATATGAGCAATTTAAATAAATCCGTTGAGGAGATCCGTTGGAGTTCTAACCGTTGCTCATGTTCTCTTTCTTCTGATATTTTGTGGTCTACGAGGTCTGCAAGTATAGGAGAAAGTGTTTAGTTAAAGAGTGTTTCTGTCAAAAAGGCTCATACCTCTATGTTTCCTGTTGCCACCCAAAAGTAGTAAGTAATCCCTTTTTGTTGGCAGGAAAGAAGAGATCTAGAAATAAGCAAAAAAGATCTCCTGTCAGAAAGATAGAGGATTACGCAAATCAAGATATTTGACTTTTTTCACTAGATGCCAAAATATTTTAGAATATAAGAAAATCTATTTTAAAAGATCAAAACCATATTTCACTTATGAAATCCATGTTCTTTCAAAGGAATCCATGTTTTACAAAGGAATCCATGTTTCACTTACCAAATCCTTATGAGAGCGAATCCTTATAGCAGCAAATCGTTATGAGAGCGAATCGATATGAGAGTCACTTATCGAATCTTTATGAGAGCGAATCGTTATGAGAGCGAATCGATGTGAGAGCGAATCATTATGAGAGCGAATCGATGTGAGAGCGAATCCTTATGTCAGTGAATCCTTATGAGAGCAAATCCTTATGGCACTTTGTGAACTGAAATCGATGTATATTGAATGGATATCGATTTATCGTTTTAGTGCAAATCACATGGCAATAAGTCATAAATTTATATTTATTAGAAAATCATGATATTTAATTTATTATTAGAAAAATCATGGTATTAAATATATTTAATATTCAATTAATCACATAAATTTATATTTATTAAGAAGAACATGATATTAAATATTTTTAATAATTAATTAATTAAACATAAATTTTGTTATCACCAAAATAAAAGGGTAAAATATAGGAGTGGTTCAACAATCTCCCCCTTTTTGGTGATGACAAAATTTATGAGAATTTTTGACAAAAATATGTAAAGCATAAAAAATACAGAAAATTTCACATATAATGCATACCATGCATACTCTCCCCCTTTTTATCACAAACCAAAAAGGAAGGTTCTTACCATTGCAGTCTCTCCCCTTTGTGAAAGAAATTCTTACCATTGAGGGGTTCAACAATGATTGACATAAATAAATAACTCCCCTTTAGTCTGTGCTCCCCCTGAATGAGAGATTCCACCTAAATGAAACTTGCAAATAATTGTTAGTAATAAAGACCAATTTAATTTTTGTGACTATTCTTTCTTCAGATGTGATTTGAATGAAGAGTCTGCAGTCACTCCTGCCTTGAGCATCCTTGGTTTTTGATGCTCCAAGGCTAACCTGCAAGTAAATTACTCAAAGGTAGGTACCCAAATCCTTTTGGGTCCTTGATGGTTAGATGCATGAAAATATCCTTTAGGGATCCAAACTAAGTGCCTTGTTGTGCAGGTGTTTACAGTGTGTCCTAGTTTATTACAATGAGAACAACAATGAATATAGATTGTTTTACTGTTCTTATTTTCTTTGTGCTGAGTTTTTAGAACGTGATTTCTGTAAACTTTTTCTTTTACAGGGGCCTTTTTCTGGGGCATCTTCGTTTCTTTTACAAATTTTGGTAGTGGATATTTTTCTGGAATCATGGCTTGTTGTCCTTTTTCTGGAGGTATGTATCCAAGCCCTTGTTTGCTATTTCCAGATTTTGATCCTTTTAAGCATAGGGCTAAAGATGTTTTCCCTTCAGTTAATTTTCTAACTGATTCTTTTAAATACATATTTTCTTCAGTTAGAGTTTTTAATTTTTCTTCTAACTCTATCTTCTCATTATTCTTGCTTTTCAAATCTTCATTTAAAAGATAATTTTATCTTTACAATCTTTTAATTGTTCTTCTAGTTGCTCCAATTCGGATTTAAGATCAGAATTGGTGTTTTCCAAGCAAGTAGAGTTGTTTTTCAAAATTTTTAGTTCTTTTACAACCCCCTTATGTTTTTCATACAGTTCATTAAAGACTTCTTCTAAGTCTTCTGATTCTGACCCTGAATCTATGCAAGAATTAAAAAATGAGTCAGAATGTACCTCATCTAGTCCCACCATAAGGGCTAGATTTACCTGCTCCTTTTCGGAATCTGAGCTTGATGATTCTGAGCTTGTGACCTCATCATTTTCCCAAGCAGCCGCCATGCCTCTTCTTTTAAATTTCTTGTGCTGCTTCTTAGGCTTCTCGGTTTGACTAGTCTTCTTGAGTCTTGGACAATCCGGTCTCAGATGCCCAGGTTTTCTGCATTCATAGCAGACTGGTTCTTTTCCTTTTTCTCCTTTCTTTAGATCCTTCTTGATATGTTTTTCTTCTTCTTTAAAATCTTCTGAAGCTTGTACAGTACTTCATCAGCATCATTATCTTCAGAATCTGCATTTTGGGAACTAGAAGAGGAAGAGGTGGAAGGAGCAGCTACAACCTTAAGAGCATCAGTACATTTCTTCTTAGATGAGCTTTCAGACAATCGCTCCATATTTATTTCATGTGCCATGAGAGAACCTATTAAATTATCAATCGATAATTTGGTTAAATCATGGGCCTCTTCAATAGCAGTTACTTTAGGTGTCCATGAAATAGTTAAGGACCTAAGTATTTTTCTAACGGTTTCTTCATTAGAAAGAATTTTCCAAGAGAATTTAAACCTACTACTATGCTTGAAAATCTATTATACAAAGTAGTGATATTTTCGTTTTGAAGCATTTTAAATTGTTCGTATTGTGAAACAAGAATATCTATCCTAGTTGTTTCACTTTATCTGTTCCTTCATAAGTTATCTGCAGCTTATCCCATATTTCTTTGGCTGATTTACATGCAGATACTCTACTAAATTCTCTTTTGGATAAAGCACTACATAAATAGTTCTTAGCTTTAAAGTTTAAAGATAATTTACTTTTATCTGCTGTTGTAATGGCAGTAGTGCCTGGAATAGGAACAAAAACATAATCACCTACCTCGATTACCTGCCACAGATCAAAGTCTATGCCTTGAATGAAGCATTCCATTCTCATCTTCCAATATTGTAGTCCTCTCCATCAAAGAATGGAGGTCTGGTGACTGATTGACCTTCAGCATATCCTGAGTTGCCATGGATCTTCTCTAAGATCGTTAGATCTTCTTGATTGATCAGAGAACCTCGCTCTGATACCACTTGTTGGCCCTTTTGGTACGGCAGTAAGCTAACCTAGAGGGGGGGGGGGTGAATAGGTTTTTCTGAAATCTGAAATAGAAACTTAAACACATAAATTAACACTTGAAGGTTTGGTTAGTTTAGTGTGATAAAGAGTAGTAGTGCGGAAGCAAATGAACAATCACACAAAAGACACAATGAATTTATCCTGATTCGGTCCTTCCCACATGGAAGTCCTACGTCCAGTCCCTAAGCAACCTCTTGGGATTTCACTAACCAAGGGTATAGTCCCCCTTAAGGACACTACAACACCCAGCACCCCAGCTGATCTTCTTCTCTTTCCCGGGCAAGAAGACAGCCCACTTCTTTTCTAGGCTCAGAAGCAAACTACTGGTACAAACCCCAGTGCGGTTCTGCTAGACACAAACCCCTAGCTGGGTTACACACTGTATACAGTCCTACAGCTACACAGAAATCTTTCTTAGAAAAGAAAGATATGACTGAGAGCTATTATAAGATGAACACTCAGGACTTAACTCACAGTCACAGACTCTCCCCCAAGATTACAATGAGCACAGGGAGAAAAGAAAAGAGAAGAAAGGAAGCTTGAAAGCTCGAATGCTTCAAATGCTTGAACACTTCTTCTTGGGCTCATGCTCTTTCTCTCTTTTCCTTTGAGTGTATTTGGAGTTCAGGTTCCTCACTGGTGTACACTCCTTCAAAGATCTTCAGAAAAACTCTCTTGCTGTTTCTTCAGCCTTGCTTCTTCTTTTATATGAGCAATTAAATAAATCCGTTGAGGAGATCCGTTGGAGTTCTAGCCGTTGCTCATGTTCTCTTTCTTCTGATATTTTGTGGTCTACGAGGTCTGCAAGCATAGGAGAAAGTGTTTAGTTAAAAGAGTGTTTCTGTCAAAAAGGCTCATACCTCTATGTTTCCTGTTGCCACCCAGAAGTAGTAAGTAATCCCCTTTTTGTTGGCAGGAAAGAAGAGATCTAGAAAGATAAGCAAAAAAAAATCTCTTGTCAGAAAGATAGAGGATTACGCAAATCAAGAATATTTGACTTTTTTCACTAGATGCCAAAAAATATTTTGGAATATAAAGGAAATCTATGTTAAAAGATCAAAACCATATTTCACTTATGAAATCCATGTTCTTTCAAAGGAATCCATGTTTTACAAAGGAAACCATGTTCACTTACCAAATCTTATGAGAGCGAATCCTTATAGCAGTGAATCGTTATGAGAGCAAATCGTTATGAGAGCGAATCGTTATGAGAGCGAATCGATATGAGAGTCACTTATCGAATCCTTATGAGAGCGAATCGTTATGAGAGCGAATCGATGTGAGAGCGAATCCTTATTGAGAGCGAATCGATGTGAGAGCGAATCCTTATGAGAGCGAATCGATGTGAGAGCGAATCCTTATGGCAGTGAATCCTTATGAGAGCAAATCCTTATGGCACTTTGTGAACTAAAATCGATGTATATTGAATGGACATCGATTTATCATTTTAGTGCAAATCACATGGCAATAATGTCATAAATTATATTTATTAGAAAATCATGATATTTAATTTATTATTAGAAAATCATGGTATTAAATATATTTAATATTCAATAATCACATAAATTTATATTTATTAAGAAGAACATGATATTAAATATTTTTAATAATAATTAATTAAACATAAATTTTATTATCACCAAATAAAAGGGTAAAATATAGGAGTGGTTCAACAAGACTACCAAGAGTTGGAAGAAGAATATATGCAAGCACATAATTATGCAATCCAAATTGATTTTTACAGTGGGTGAAAACTTATCTGAGTTTATTTATATTTTTAGCTCTTCATGTGGAACTCCTCAGTTTTATTGGTGATAATATAGTTAGATAGGCAAATGTAAGCCAATCAAGGCTACTTTCATACAAGGGTTTATACCCTAGAGGTATCTTAATCTGGTATAGGCTAACTAAATTTTTAACGCACCTGGCTTCGAAAACAAAAATGAGACCGGATAGATAACTTATTGCCCAAATACATAATAGACTAAGTATTAAATAACTTTGGAATCTCAAAAGTTGATTACTTTCTTCATAATTAATGTTTTCTATATGACAATTATCCAAAAAAATAAATCATAATTATATGAGAGAACCTATTAATCGATTATTGTGATCTCAATAGTTAATTAACCCACATGCTAGCTTATATTTCAAAAATCCATTAATATCTTCATAATTGGAACTGAGTCAAAAAGAGTAAAAGAAAAATAAATAAATATATATATATATACATCTATTTATATATATATATGTGTGTGTGTTATATATATATGTATATATCTATATATAAATATAACAATATATGTGTTATATATATATGTCTATATATATATATATTATAATCTGAGGGGGAGGGGGAAGAGCCAACGGGGTGGGGTTGAGGGGGTGCACAGGAGGGGGAGGGGGGGCGATGAAGGGGCGCATGAGGGGGAGGGGGCGGAGGGGTGGGGGAGGGGGTGGAGCAGAGGGTGTAGGAGGGGAGGGGGCGACGACAGAGGAGCGTAGGAGGGGGTGGCAGGGTGGGGGGGGTGCACATGAGGTCGGCGGGGTGGGATGCACAAGAAGTTGGAGGGGAGGGGCGACAGTGGAGGGTGGCAGCAGTGGGCATAGGGGAGGGGCAGGGGACTAGGGGGGACTCCCCAGCCAGACTTGGATCCGGAGGCTTGGGTCGACGCAGCGGGAGGGCCGATGAACGGTCGAGTGTATGGCTTTGGGGACAGCCTGGATACTCATCCAGTGTTGTCCTCATATGCGAGTTCGATCGCTTCTCCGGCATACGCGAGTTCATCTACTACGCCCCCCGTCAGTGGTGTAGAGGAGATTAGAGACCTCATTCGGGAAGAGCTTCGGGCACATCTACAGACACAGCAGGCAGAGCTACAGACGCAGTTCGGAGATATGGTTCAGCAGTTGATCTCAGCCATGCAGGGAGTACGCCCCACACAGCCAGCACCTCAGGTCAGTATTAGTATTAATTTCATATACTTTGGATGAGATGAAACCACTAAGAATGTCAACAGGGAAAAAAAAGAAATCTAAATTAATTAACCTAACATAAGTGTAAAGGGCGTTCAATTGACGGATCTTAAAAAAACTTAAGTCTAAAGGGTCAAAACACACAACCCGGGGGTCCAAAATCCCAAATAAGGATCGGATCGGCGTGCCGTTTACTCCGACACGACTGGGTGGGTAAAGTGACGTGTGGGAACTGACGGAATCTAATTTAGATCTCCGGATTGGGTTGGGCATTGAAATGAAGGATCTAAAAAATAGCCAAGTATATATAAAGGGTCAAAACACATAACCCGGAGGTCCAAAATTCCAAATAGGGATCGGATCGGCATGCCGTTTTCTCCGACACGACCAGATGAGTTAAAGTGACATGTGAGAACTGACGGAATCCAATTTGGATCTCCGGATTGGGTTGGGCATTGAAATGACGGATCTAAAAAACAGCCAAGTATATATAAAGGGTCAAAACACACAACCCGGGGGTCCAAAATCCCAAATAGGGATCAGATCGGCGTGTCATTTTCTCCGACACGACCGGGTGGGTTAAAGTGACGTGTGGGAAGTGACGGAATCCAATTTGGATCTCCGGATTGGGTTGGGCATTGAAATGACGGATCTAAAAACAGTCAAGTGTATATAAAAGGGCTAAAACCTACAACCCGGGGGTCCAAAATCCCAAATAGGGATCGGATCGGCGTGCCGTTTTCTCCGACACGACCTGGTGGGTTAAAGTGACGTGTGGGAACTGACGGAATCCAATTTGGATCTCCGGATTGGGTGGGCATTGAAATGACGAATCTAAAAACAGCCAAGTATATATAAAGGGTCAAAACACACAACCGGGGGTCCAAAATCCCAAATAGGGATCGGATTGACGTGTCGTTTTCTCCGATATGACGGGGGTGTTAAAGTGACGTGTGGGAACTAACGGAATCCAATTTGGATCTCCGGATTGGGTGGGCATGAAATGACGGATCTAAAAAACAGCCAAGTATATGTAAAGGGTCAAAACACACAACCCGGGGGTCCAAAATCCTAAATAGGGATCGGATCGGCGTGCGTTCTCCGACACGACCAGGTGGGTTAAAGAGTGACGTGTGGGAACTGACGGAATCCAATTTGGATCTCCGGATTGAGTTGGGCATTGAAATGACGATCTAAAAAATAGTCAAGTATATATAAAGGGTTGAAACACACAACCGGGGGTCCAAAATCCCAAATAGGGATCGGATCGGCGTGCCGTTTTCTCCGACACGACCGGTGGGTTAAAGTGACGTGTGGGAACTGACGGAATCCAATTTGGATCTCCGGATGGGTTGGTTATTGAAATGACGGATCTAAAAAATAGTCAAGTTATATAAAGGGCTAAAACCTACAACCCGGGGGTCCAAAATCCCAATAGGGATCGGATCGGCGTGTCGTTTTTCCGACACGGCCAGGTGGGTTAAAGTGACGTGGAGAACTGACGGAATCCAATTTAGATCTCCGGATTGGGTTGGGCATTGAAAAATGACGGATCTAAAAAACAGCCAAGTATATATAAGGGTCAAAACACACAACCCGGGGGTCCAAAATCCCAAATAGAGATCGGATCGGCGCGCCGTTTTCTCCGACACGACCGGGGGGTTAAAGTGACGCGTGAGAACTGACGGAATCAATTTGGATCTCCGGATTGGGTTGGGCATTGAAATGAGGATCTAAAAAACAGCCAAGTATATATAAAGGGTCAAAGCACACAACCCGGGGGTCCAAAATCCCAAATAGGGATCGGATCGGCGTGCTTTTTTTCCGACACGACCAGGTGGGTTAAAGTGACGTGTGGGAACTGACGGAATCCAATTTGGATCTCCGGATTGGGTTGGACATTGAAAGACGGATCTAAAAAATAGCCAAGTATATATAAAGGGTCAAAACAAACAACCGGGGGTCCAAAGTCCCAAATAGGGATCGAATCGGCGTGCCGTTTTCTCCGACACGACCGGGTGGGTTAAAGTGACGTGTGAGAACTGACGGAATCCAATTTGGATCTCCAGATTGGGTTGGACATTGAAATGACGGATCTAAAAACAGTCAAGTATATATAAAGGGCTAAAACCTACAACCCGGGGGTCCAAAATCCCAAATAGGGATCAGATCGGCTGCGTGCCGTTTTCTCCGACCTGACCGGGTGGGTTAAAGTGACGTGTGGGAACTGACGGAATCCAATTTGGATCTCGGATTGGGTTGGGCATTGAAATGACGGATCTAAAAAACAGCAAGTATATATAAAGGGTCAAAACACACAACCCGGGGGTCCAAAATCTCAAATAGGGATCGATCGGCATGCCGTTTTCTCCAACACGACGTGGGTTAAAGTGACGTGGGAGAACTGACGGAATCTATTTGGATCTCCGGATTGGGTTGAGCATTGAATGACGAATCTAAAAAACACTCAAGAAACGATGGATCTAAAAAAATATCTAATTAAACTTGAGAAATAATCACATATTTTAAATTTAATTTTTGAAAATAATATATGTCTTTAATATTATTAATGTTCTCATAATTAATTTTTTTAATATAGGATCCACCTCCGGCACCTGACGATGACGAGGTAGGGACAACAGACGATCCAGCAGATCTGTCTTGATTTTTTATATTATTGTATTTTATGATTTTATGTTGATCGTGAGTATTTGTGAAATTTATGAATATTGTAGTAGGTTTAAAAAATCTTTTTTATTTGTCAATTTTTTTAAAAAAATATACTGCACATTCGACGGATTTTCCGACGGATAAATGTCCGTCGAAAATTCTAAATTACCGACGAAAAAAATCGGTCGGTAATTCCGTCTATAGTTTTGACGGGCTTTTCCGACGAGTTTACTGATTTACCGACGGAATAGCTGTCGGTAAATATTGACGCTATTTCTGACAGTATTCCGACGGATTTGTCCGTCGGAGTTTTCCGACCGATTTCCGACGGAATTCTACAATTTCAAAGGACCATTACCGACGAGCTTCGGACGGAAATCTTTCGGAAGGATCATGTTCCGACGGATTTCCGTCGAATTTCCGACGGATTCTTTCCGTCGGAAAATCTGCATTTTCTTGTAGTGTAGGTCGGGAGGGGGAGGGGGGGGCAGGAGTGAGCTAGCTAGGTACCTATGCACGACACAGGAGGAGGCAGTACAGTTGGTTGCACAGCTGGAGGCAACAGCTGCGTCGGTCGCATCCCATCATAGGCGACGAGAGAGAGAGAGAGGAGAGAGAGAGAGAGAGAGAGAGAGAGAGAGAGAGAGAGAGAGAGAGAGAGAGAGAGAGAGAGAGAGAGAGAGAGCGAGAGAGAGAGAGAGAGAGAGAGAGAGAGAGAGAGAGACAGAGAGAGAGAGAGAGAGATAGAGAGAGAGAGAGAGAGAGGAGAGAGAGAGAGAGAGAGAGAGAGAGGTTTGGGATAAAGGTGGGAAGGGAAAAGGGGGCTTTGCTGATGGAATTACTTCCCTCGAAAATTCCATCGGCATTGCCGATAGTTATTTCTGACGGTAGAAAATACATTGAAAATATTGATAGAATTTCCAACAGAGTATTTTCCGTGAAAATTCTGATGGATATTTTGACAGAAGAAATTTCTTCAGAATTGCCGATGGCATTACTGACAGAACATTTTCGTCGGTAATGTTGCATTTTCTTGTAGTGTCGGACTGGGATGATGTCGTGGCATGGAAGCTACATGCTATCCATACGAGGGTGAGACCTTCTCAACTAGGGGAGGTCGGATATCCCTAGAAGCGCAAAACTTGGACCGTTAGGTCGAAGGAACTCTCATGAACTCCTCTCTAGTGGTGACCACATAGTGGTGACAGGAGACGACTCCTCCTCGATGTTGGCATGCTCCTCCTCAAGCGCCTCCAAGGTGCAGTAGCAGCAATAGTAGCAGGAGAAACAAAGAGGGGGGTATCCCTCTTGCTCACCTCTCTCTCTCTCAAAAGAGGGCTAAAGGTAAGAGGGTAAGGAGGAGGATGAAGAAAATAACTCTCAAAACCTTTAGCATATGAGGCTTATAGAGAGCCCTCTCTCCCAGTGGAGGCCCTCTCACCCACCCATGGATGGAGGGGTGCTCGCAAGCCATGCTACATATGACCAAATCATACATTGGACCATACCTATCTTGACAGTAAGATAGTGTGTCGTCAAGACCATCTTGGCGACAATGGATCTTACCATTAACATGACTTTAACTAGCAGCTACCATTTAAGTCGAAATGATGACAACAATCGATCTTGTCACCAGGAACTATTCTGATGACAATCAATCTTGTCATTAACAACACCTTGACTGGCAGATAAGATCTACTTGAAGTCCAAGTGCTAATGACAACAGATCTCATCGTCAAGAACCATTCCCACTGACAGTTGATGATGCCGTTTATCACATTTCGACTACATGACTATCTTGGTGAGAGAAGCCATATTGGATAACTCTTATCAAATCTTTTATCATCGTCGTGTCATACACCTTATGTGTGTGACCCTCTAGGCCTAATATCAAGCTGGCCGTGAGTTGCACCCATTAGAACCTCTTCTGACTCCGAACTCCTTCTAACTTAGTGAATTATTATCTACATAATAATTTACTTAACTCATCGACTATGAACATATTAGGCCACTACGCCATAGTCCCCACACCGTACAAGGATATTTAATCCATTGGACTTTTTTGCCATCAGTTACTGTATACCTTTAGTCCCTCATCTATTTAATATCCCAGAGATCGTATTTATGCATGATACAGTCAGACATATACATAATCCATCCAATTCTTATACTTTTATCAGATTCTCCTTGAGAACTCTTTCTTTCTCAATCCGATTGACCCTAGCCAAGGATTTACCTGAGTAAGAATACATAGAATATTCCTCTCATAGTACCGAGAGTGGATGATTTTATTGATACATAATTACCTTCATAAGGTTGACTATCATTTCCAATAACCAGTTGTGTAAGATATGGATCTTATAGACCTATAAGTGTGGTAACAAAGAATGAAGTACTTAAACAAGACATCCTTGATGTCTCGAGTCTATAGACCAGTTACGCAATTAGGACCACAAATCACTGTTTAATAATCATCTATCATCAACTATATAGCATTTCAAGAGCAGATCATTTAGTGAACTCATTTTCCAATGAGTGCTTATATTATACCCCTAGTATCTCCACACAAGCAGTTATGAAATCAGTCACCTCCATCATATGGATGGGTATATAGCAAACTGGTATGTCCGGCTCTCCTGATGTTCTTTTTGAGTAACTTATGATCAGGAATATTTAGGATCTGTGTGTAAAGAGAATTGATCTCATTATCATGATCTCATCATGATTCAATTCCCATTGCACAGACCTATGGACAACACAATATAAGACATCATACATATGCATGTAATGTATAATGAGAAAATGTCAATAATATTATTATTACCAAAAGAGATTAGTATATGATTACAAGTGTCATCACTCATGTGAATGGTTTGCATGACACTCATAACTAGCACTTATATCATACATGCTAACCAGTTTCACAATATACAAATCTTTCTCCATACATATAGAGTCTATTCTTTTGCATACATATATATTTCTATGCACATTTACAAACTTCCTTTCACTTTTTTCTTGAGTTAGTAGCATTGTCTTCCTTCATGGTTGGAGACAATCCTTGGTAAGATGCCCTTGACCCCTACACCGCTCAATGGTGCCCCACCACTCCATCCCGGATCTAGGTTTACTAAGAAGAGGTTTGTTATCACTTGTCAAAAGTAAGAATCAGAAAAATCCGATTTTGTAAAAAAGACAGCGTGAAGCGCTTCAAACGCCTCGTCGCCCGCGCCTTTTGCGGCATGGGCGACGAGACCTCGATCCCGTGTGCGGGGTGAATGGGGACGAAAATATTAAAATTTTTTTTTTCCCGTCGCCATTTCCTTCTCTCCGTCGTCTTTCGCCAAAATCCTTTCAAAAGCGGTCGAAGACCAGCTTTTCGCCACCGGGATGAGAAGAGGCGGCTTCTCTCCATCTCTCTCCTCAGCCCAAAATTCCGTCCGCGCAAAAGTCGAAACGGAGGGAGTTCATTTGGAACATACGTGCGGTTGTTAGAGATTTTGACATGAAAATTTGGGCCGCCAGTGTTGCCAAACGATGCCTAATGGTGGTATGTGTTGTTGCCATCCCTCGAAGAATGGGTCAATTAGAGGTGGCTAAAAAGATATTGGAACAGGGTCCAGTACCCCCAAGATAGGGGTTTCACTACTGAGCTAACTGACTCATAAAGTGAGCTAACTATTCTAGAAACCAACTTCTGTACCTCATTCCATTGTTGTTGAATTTGTTTTGCAATTTTCCTTGTTTTTCTATGAGACGATCAAGCAAGGTATTTATCTCATCCAATTGTCTATCAGTTCTGAAGATGCTACTGCTTCCCTAAAGTAAGGATGCCTCAAAAGTATCGTATTACTTAATCTGGAAATGTAGTTCCTTTTATTTTCTTGCATATTCTCTCCACCCCTTTCTAGTTTTGCAAATACTCAAGCAATTCTCTTTTAGGGTTGTTCGCCATTAGGTCTGAAATAGCACCTCACATTAACTCCTAAATCTAACTATAAATCTTTCCTATTAGTTTAAACTAACCTTGATAGTGGTGAGTAGAATTACAACTTTCTGATACTACCTTCTATAATAGTTACAAATTCGGTACAACCTCTCGTGCTAACCTCGAAGTTGGAGACATCACAATTAATGAAATCACACACACATGCACATTGAGAATTGCAAATCTCGTTCATGGGATAAATATATTGTCCATGACCATCCCGAACAGTTCTTATAATAATACTTGAAATTTACAATCTTATTTATCCAAGACAAACTGACCTCTCAAGGGAGAAAAATATAGTGCAATGATCGAATTTAATCTCTCTAGGCTGGTTCTTAATTCTCTTCTGAATTTTCTAAAAAAAAAAACCAATAACTAGTGAGTCATAGACTTAGTAGATATCAAGGCTATAACCACAGTTAATAAGTAGCAATAAAATTTTTCCTTATCCATATACTCTGGCTCAAAATGCATATTAATTGTAGCAGAAAGAAAGTATGCACTAGAGACATAATGATAAGAATTTGGGTCAAATAGCATAATTTAAAGCATGGATAGAAAGTGATACAAATCTTAATTTTCTTAACACAACCATATCAATTTTTTATCTTCATAATCAAACATGCATCACAAACCGATCGAGGCCAAAATATATACAAATTTACTCGGTTCCTATGCAATAGTATTAAGTCTTGGTAAAACACAATTCTGGAGGATGGATCTTCATCTAACTTCACATCCATTAGGACGATCCATTAGGATTTTCAAAAA
Source organism: Colocasia esculenta (assembly GCA_014218235.1). Taxonomy (NCBI): domain Eukaryota; kingdom Viridiplantae; phylum Streptophyta; class Magnoliopsida; order Alismatales; family Araceae; genus Colocasia; species Colocasia esculenta. The sequence continues at coordinate 168,855,902 of CM024755.1, forward strand.
CGATTCATTGCTTTCAAGGCTAAATGACTTAATTTTCCCCTATGGACATTGTCATGTTCTGAGAACGAAATATAAATACACTACAAGGAAAAACGACATTATCGAAAGATATTTTTAACGGAAATATTCTGTCAGTAATGTTATGGGAAATTCAGATGGAAGAAGTTCTATTAGAATCTCCGTCGAAATTTTCGCCGGAAGTTAATCCGTCGAAAATTGTCAACGAATTTTAGTTTGTCGAAAATACCGACGGATATTCCGACTGAAGTTCTTCAGGTTCACAAGGGTTTATCTTGCGTAAGGGACTTATCTATAGATTTTTCCTACTCGAATTATCAAACTATTTTTTTATTTATTCATGTAGATAAGCCCTTATCCGAGACCCAAATTGGATTATCAAAATGGGCCTGAATGTTCTATATCTATCAAAATAAGAGAGGGATTCAAGCGTTGAGGATTGTTCACCACTGCAAACTAATGTGGTGTTTCAGCATCCAACATATTGACTTAGGGACTTGACTGCCTTCCTCAAAAACAAACTTATAATTTCCATTCCAGAGAAATCTGCTCACTGGATCAAGAGAACAAAGTTGGACTGACTGTCCGAAGCAAATAGCGAACTTTTGATACTTGTATAGCCAACGAGATTGCAATCTTACAATTTAACATAACTTTATTATAGGACTGCAATTGGATCTGATTTGGTATCAAACTATAAGTTTCCGATACAATTTCGATGACCGATTAAACATCTAATTTTGATTTCGATGCCAATATAATTGGAATAATTATTTTTCAATTCGATCTAATTCCGATTACAATATCAGAACTGAATTATGGAGTCGGGATCCTCTCAGCCCCCCGCAGGAGGGGGCGGTCAGTACATGGGGTGGGGGGGGGGAGATTTTTTCACATACCCCCCTGTGTAAACACCAAAAAAGGAGATGTTTGAGGGGTGAAATGAAAAATCCCCCCCCCCCCCCCCCTTTGTACTGACCGGCCCCCTCCTGCGGGGGCCGAGAGGATCCCGATTCGAAATTATGATAAGTTAAAGTGTTTACCGTAATTTTATTTTTTATATTAAAACAATTATTAGAATAATCGACACTGATTTTTATTCTATTATTTTTCAATTCTAATTCTAATAACATATCGGAATAACTAAATCGATTTCGATAACAATATTGATATTATTTTTTATTGTAAAACTGATAATTTTTAATCTAAATCGGTCGAAATATTATATTATCGAATTCTATTTACAGTCCTATTTTATTATAAGAATCTTCTTATAATAAACATTTCTTTTAGATCAATGATGTCAAAGGGTTCTAAGCCCCCCCCCCCCCCCCCCAAAGCTAACTGAATTAGTGCAAAACACTGAAGCCATCCTCTGGGACAAACGCTAATCTAGTTATCAGCCTTTTTTTACAAACTGCATAACGGGCCCGTATAACCAGAGTTGGTCCCCATGCACATTGGGGTAACAATCTAGGGTTCTAAGGGAAGATATAAAAGCTAATTTACACAGTCAGTCTCCTTAATAAAAGAAATATATATATATATATAGTATATATATATCTGAATATATTATGTTTGAATGTTTATTATTGAAATCTATATATTATATTCTATATTTTCATACTCCATATATTTCATCATGTATGACTCATTATTATTTGATTCTATCTATTTAACTCAACCCCGATTAAGTTAAGAGGGCAAAAAAGTTAACCTTCTACAACTCTCTCAAAAAAATATTTTTTTATAACTCTCTTTCTGTATATATATATATATCTCCTCACATAAGAGAGATATTTTAGTATTTTCATCATTTATTTATACTTATGTTTACATGTTAATATAATATTTCATCTATTTTGATGGATTAACAAATATTATATTCTATGTTTTTGTAATCTATAATTTCATCATGTATGATTCTTTATTATTTAATTCTATTTATTTAACTCAACCCCGATTGAATTAAGAGGGCAAAAAAATTAACCTATCGTCTACAACTCTCTAAAAAAATTAACTTTTTTATAACTCTCTTTCTTTCTCTCTCTCCCCTCTATTGTTTGGCCTCACCGTTATATCCTCTCATAAGAGAGATATTTTAGTATTTTCGTCCTTTATTTAATAATTATATTTACATGTTAATATAATATTCTATCTATTTTGACGGATTGTTAATCATAGAAATATAATTGATGATTTATTTTGATTTTTATAGAATGCAATATAAAAATTCCAAGAATATGTATTCGAATATGATAACTTTTAAGGATATATTTATATAATTTTTAAAAGCAGGACATGACACCATCCAATATGTGGGGTGCCCGCGGTCACCTTCCAGTGACCTCATTCCTCCCATTTTTTACGTTATTGGTATCGTCTTCCTTGTAACTTCCAGGCTGCTGCTGTTTCCTTGGAGATAAGAAGAAGAAGAGGAAGAAGCAGCTGGAAGTTGCATGTGGGATTAAAGTGGTGGCCTGTTTCTTTGGGGTGGTTGTTTAAGTGGGTAGGTGTAGAAGAATGAAGACCCGGCATTGCATCCGGAAACAAATAGAAAAAGAGAGGTTGGGACCCAAGCGCCTTGATCTTATCATAAGAAGAAGAAAACTAACTAAAACTCGTTGAACGGTTAAACCGTGTCGAACCGTGATTTAATATTACATCACTATCATCCAAAACTTGTTGTCACATAAATGATGTTAAGTTGCGTTAAATTAGTCTAAATACAATTTAATATCGATCGTAATTGACATCTCAACTTGTTAGTGAAAACGCACCCACATTAATATATGTCAATATAAGTAGGGTTGAGTATGGTTTTGTTTGATTTGATTCAATTGAAGAGAGTTTTTCTCAATCCGAATTAAAGATTCAACTCAAACTAAATGATTTTGAACCCAATTAAACCAAATCAACTTAATTCGGTTTGAATTATAATTCATAAATCTTACTACTAAATTTGTATTTGTCAAAGACAACTAATATGTCATTATTTTCTTTATTTCATAAATTCATACAAATGATGTACATCTTTTTATAGTGCTGAGATAAATCAATAGTGTAACTACGTGATAATTAATAAGATATTAAGTGACTAAAAAAATATGATTGTCTGATCAAATGTAGGGATACTTTAATCAAAATGTGAAATTAGTGATTTAATCTTGCATAAGATACAAGCAAACATCGAGTTAAGATTTGCTCGAGAGTTGTGAAATTTCTCTAAATAAGTATATCATGGAATAAGCCAATAAGAGATTGAGGAGTAGGGGATTGGGGGCTTGATGTCTTTAGAGTTATAGTTATGTGTTTACATAAATTTAACAAAATTATCTTTAAAATCAGATTATACAGTTTGATTTCTGTTTTTGAAAGATCAAAATCCAAACAAACTAAAACTTTTAATATGGTTCGATTTGAGTCCAAATTAAATTTTTAAAATTTCAACTCAAATTAAACCAAACTAAATTCATCAATTCAATATGATTTTATGATTCAAAGTTTAAGGTGAAAATAATGTTCATTCCTATAAAAATAAGGATAAATTAATTAAGAGTCCTTAATAAATATTTAATTTATTTTCTAATCTCTGACAAAGTTGTAACTCATTATAGTAAGTGTTATCTCTAATAACAATATACGTTAAATCATATTACAACAAATATCTCTTTATTATAGTCAGAAACTTCTAATTAATTTTCTCTAAAAAAACATAATATACATGAACGTAAGTATAAAAAACCCGAATGTATTGAAGAATTTACATAAAACTCCCACTTCACAACATCAGCCAATAACAGAAGGCCACGTACACAGATGCCGCACAGGGCCTAAGAGACCACGTACGCACCACCCCTGACGCAACCACCCTCTCTCTGCGTGTGTAAGAAAGATCAAAAACTTGGTCCAACGGTCGACTTGACCGTGAGGTCGCTGCTGTCGCTCTTACGTACAAACAAAATCCACGGACCTCTCCTCTCTCTTCCCTGCTCCCCCCCCCCCAGTCGTTGCTGGTGGTTGTCCCGCCCTCTTCCTCTCTCTATCTCTAGACTCCGCTGTGTACGTATTTCTCTCTCTAAAAGTCTCTCTTTCTCTCTCTTAACACATACATAAGATCAGCAGATCATATTGTCATTTCTATCAGCTCAACCACAAAACGCACGACTCCCCCCAACCCAAACTCTATTCTCTCTCTCGCACGTGTAAACATGTCTGACCCCCGGTTTCTCTCTCTCTATATATATTGACATATATGCATATTATAGTAAATATTTTATTATTATATTAGATGACGTAGATATTTTATTATTATATAAGATGACGCCCAAATTTTTTTTTAACTGACTTGTGACCCAAGAGAAGAAAAACATAATACCATCTCTCTCCCTTCGCGCTCTCTTTCTAGCCAATCAAAATTTAGAAGTCAAGCCACCACACGTCATTAAATCCCTATTTAATAATTTTGTTTTCGAAAAAACAAACCCCCCTTCCCTTTCCCCACTTTCCCGGTTACAAACACCTCTCTCTCTCTCTCTCTCCGTTTTGGCCTCCCTTCCAAATCCAACATCACGTCTCTCTCTCTCTCGCTTACTTGCTGTGCTTTGTCCTCTTCTGCCACACTGCCATTTCCTGCTGCTCTACGTCCTCCCACTGCACCACCATGGATCCCCGCCCTCCTCCCGGCGCCGACCATTCCGCCGGCGGGGGCGGCATGGAGAGGCTGCTGGCCGTCCGGCGCTCCCTCCGCTCCAGCCTCGAGAAGTCCCGCGCCGTCGGCGCCGCGCTCGACCGGGCCGGCCCCCGTCTCGACGAGATCCACCAGCGGCTCCCCTCCCTGGAGGCCGCCGTCCGCCCCATCCGCGCCCGCGGGGAGGCCCTCGCCGCCGTGGGCGGCCACATCGACCGCGCCGTGGGCCCCGCTGCGGCCGTCCTTAAGGTGTTCGACGCCGTGCACGGCCTGGAGCCCTCCCTCCTCTCCGACCCCGGCCGCGACCTCCACAGCTACCTCGCCGTCCTCAAGCGCCTCGAGGAAGCTCTGCGCTTCCTCGCTGACAACTGCGTCCTGGCCATCCAGTGGCTGGACGACATCGTGGAGTACGTGGAGGAGAACGCCGTGGCCGACGGCCGCTACGTCTCCGCGCTCAGGGCCTCCCTCCGCTCGCTTAGGGAGGCCGGGAACCCTCTCGACAGCGGGCTCCTCGACGCCGCGCTGGGGAAGCTCGAGGCCGAATTCCGCCGCCTCCTGGGGGACAACAGCGCGCCCCTCCCCATGGCGCCTCAGGCGCCGCCGGCACCTCTGGTCACTGCCGGCGCGGACCAGAACTCGCCGCAGGTCATCTCGCCGTCCCCGCTCCCGGTCCCGGTTGTCCAAAAGCTTCTCGCCATCCTGGAGAGGCTCTCCGCCAATGGCCGGCTCGAGCACTGCATCAAGATCTACATCGAGGTGCGCGCCGCCAATGCTCGGAGGAGCCTCGAGGCCCTCGGCCTGGACTACCTGGAGATTACCGCTGTGGAGTTCAATAACGTGCAGAGCATTGAGGGTCACATCACCAAGTGGGGAGAACACATGGAGTTTGCCGTGAAGCACCTCTTCGAGGCCGAGTACAAGCTGTGCCTCGACGTGTTTGAGCGCTTTGGGACGCAAGAGCTGTGGACGAGCTCCTTTTCTAAGATTGCAGCGCAGGCCGGGATCCCTGCATTCCTTCAGTTTGGGAGGTCAGTGACGGAGAGCAAGAAGGATCCCATCAAGTTGTTGAAACTCCTGGACATATTCGGCACCCTGAACAGGTTGAGGCCGGATTTTAATCGTCTCTTTGGGTCGCAGCCTTGTGTGGAGATTCAGAATGACACCAGAGATCTCATCAAGAGGGTAGTTGTTGGTGCGTGTGAGATCTTCTGGGAGCTCCTTGTTCAGGTGGAGTTGCAGCGGCAGATGGCCCCGCCCTCAGACGGCGGCGTGCCGAAGCTTGTTATCTTCATGACGGAATACTGTAACAAATTGCTCGGAGAGGAGTATAGGCCAGTCTTGACTCAAGTTCTGATCATAGACCGGAGCTGGAAGCAGGAGAAGTACCGGGAGGGGCTCCTCACAGAGGCGGTTCTGGATATAATTAAAGCCTTGGAACAAAATTTTGAAACTTGGCAGAAGGTTTATGATGATGTCACGCTCTCCTACCTCTTCATGATGAACACACACTGGCATTTCCACAGGCAACTGAGAGGGACAAGGCTTGGTGAGATTCTGGGGGATTCATGGCTGAGGGAGCACGAGCAGTATAAGGAGTACTATGCAGCTGTTTACCTGAGAGAAACGTGGGGAAAGCTTCCTGGACTGCTAAGTAGGGAAGGCTTGATTGTGTTCTCGGGGGGAAGGGCTACAGCTAGAGATTTGGTGAAGAAGCGTCTCAAAGCCTTTAATGTAGCCTTTGATGAGACGTACAGGAAGCAGTCGAATTGGGTGATTCCAGACAGGGGTTTGAGGGAAAAGATATGCCAGTTAGTTGTGCAGGCAATAGTCCCAGTTTACCGGAGCTATATGCAGAACTATGGTCCTTTAGTAGAGCAAGATGCAAGCGCTAGTAAGTATGTAAGGTATACAGCTCAGTCTATGGAGAGTATGCTTGGCTCTTTGTTTCAATATAAGCCTAGTAGATCAGTGAGTTTGAAAGCTAGACATTCAAATGGAAAGATCAATAATGTGCCGACCATGAGTCAGTATCAGTCTGCCCCAACTGTTGCTTGATTAGGAATGCCGGAAGGGAGGTTACTCCTGGGTTCTTGATTACCATGCATACCCATCACTTTGAAGTTCTGGTTCAGGGACTGTGACAGTTGTATTACATCTCCTGCATGTATATACTGACGGAAGAGGAAGGGTTGAGTTGCACCACCTTCAGGTGTCACTTTTGCGTTGGCAAGAGTAAGAGCTCATCATGAATGATGGTTGCCATAGGATATGAAACAGTGTAGTCTGCATTTGTTGACAAGAACCACTGAAGAATGGTGGAGGTGGGTGATAGGATCCAAAAAATATGATCGTTTCTCATTGACAAATATTCTGCATCATGAAGGACTTCTAGAAGAAGTTGATAGTAGTTGGTTTATGGTGAATATAGCATCTGCTTCACTTGATGTCCATTTGTCCAGTAGCCTTGGTAGTTCCTCCTCTAATTCATCTTGTATGCAATTTCTCTTTTCTTGGATTTTCACCCATTCATTTGGGTTTCAGAATGGAGGCAACTGAAAATAGGTGTAATTTGCATTCAGTCATATGTAAAGAGTGCCATGTTCAATCAATATACCAATGCCAATAGTTGATGTCCTTTTTGATGAATCTCAGTAACTATGAAACTGTCATTCCTTCTTATCATTTAGTTTCATATCTTATAGGATGGTTACTATTATTAGGGTGAGACAGAATGGTCTGTTTAGTTTTCTACTGACAAATGAGAGATGTGCTTGTGTAGTTTTCTAATAATCTTCATTCTTTTACTCCAACATGTCTCCGCATAGAATGGCCTTCATGCAAAATCCTTTTTGGCTGCATGTCTTCTGTCCCAGGCTCCTCAACGGATCTAACATTGACATTAGTTGTACATTTTCTTGTTTGCATGGGTGCAATGGAATCTGTCCTTGCACACCAGGTCTCATGCATTTATGATGAAGGTATCAAGATGGACAAGCAGTAAACTGCAAAGCATAGTTTTTGGTTCCTAAATTGTGTTAAGAGGTCGAACCAGGATTGCAAGAGATAAAGTTATATAACCCTAATATCTATTTATGTAGTATTTATGACCAGCGCTGGGGGTTGGGGAATGCATTATTGCATTCGCAGATTTCCAGGCAACAGAAAATCATGAGAAACATTACTATGGAAAATGAGAATGACGGACGAGATTGACTATCTTGGCAGATGATTAATTCGACCCCTCTTGCACCCCCACTCCTTGTTTCTTGACCATATACATTTTTCCAGTAATATTTGTGGCACATTATTGCTTACCCTGTCAATGTTTTACCATTAAGTGGATTTTGGATCATATCTACTATGGGTAAGTTTTGGGGATTTTCATTTCTCTTTGGATAAACTGTAGAATAAATACAAAATAATGTGGAACCTGATGTCTGAGATTGGAAGAAAAGATGTAGAACTTCTAGATTTTTACTGATTCTGTTGGCATTACATGGTTCTCTTTGCAAGTATCCAGCCAGTTTTCAACATATTTTCTTCAATTCTTATTGGTCAGAGTTGGTTTGCAGCTGTTTGTGACCTTCGATTGGGACTGAGTGTACTAGTACTTCCTTTGACAGATCTATGATGTCCTTTTTTTGCCCCTAAAAGAGCTTACTTTCTCAGCTCATTGTCTTCTTTCTCTTTCATTTCTTTTCTTTACATATGAGTATTATCTCCACTTTGTTCATTGTCTGGAATCTAAGTTGAGGCTTCAAATTGACAATGTATCACCTCAGTTTTTACTGTTTCAATGTGCCACGTTCTCTTTCTTTAGGTTTTAGAATCTCTTCTGCTTAGGGCTTTTCTGAATGTTTATGTCTTATTGGCTTTTCTTCCCTACTGTGATTGCCCATGTATCTTAGTATCTTTAGAATACATTGCGGGCATGTGTTGCCCTTCAGGATATCGATAGGACTAGAAAACTTACTAACAACATTAACATTCATCGGTGGATATCAAACATGCGTCATTGTTTCATGTGTATTAGGGAGCTAGATTTGTGTTAAAGAAGAGAGGATGCATTAACATCACATCAATAAATGTAGGGAAAAATGAAAAGATGAAATCGTCAAGTTCCACATGATTGTAATCCGTCTTTCCAGCTTCAGTTTCTCTTGTTCAATGGTCCACTATTTGAGCTACACATTCAATATTCATATTTGTCTTGGTAAATAATTTTGCAGTGTTGAGAAGTTATGTTCTAACTGTTCTTTTTGCTGATTAATGGAGAGCCAAGCTTTAACATGTCAACTCCAACAAAAATACATCTAATTTGACCAAAATATATAAAAAAACATGTCTAAAATGTAAGAATCTTGCAATAACAACTATGTAATTGACACCCCTGCCTGTCTGATTAGGCAGTCCACCTGGACCACCTTATTCTACGAAGGCATTTCTAGAACATTGGCAGAACCTGTTAATGCCGGTAGCCCCAAATTATAGCTACCTGGAGTAACAAGTCCCAAAATTTAGATGTGATTTTGATTGATAAACAATCTAGGTTGTGTTCTTTTGAATCACCAAAAAAGGGAGAGAGAGAGAGAGAGCTTTCATTCTTTTGGGTGCTAAATTAGAACCCTGATCTGAAGTGAGGAAACCCCTCTCTTCTTGTCGAACTATTTCATATTTTGATGTCAAGAAAATGAGGGTAGCCTACTTTTAAAGACAATGCTATCATATTTTTGGTCACTTTGTAGCTGGTTTCCTCCATTTTTGTCTGCTTCTTAGATTTGCAATCCCAATGCATATTTGTGGTTGTGAAAATAAAAATAAATGGTTGGGTCCACACAATTTCCAACCCCAGGAATTCTTCCCATTTGTTCCATGAACTTAGTTGTTTGTTGTCTAGTTTAATGCATGAAAAAGTGCATATTCTGCACACTGACAAAACATTGCAAAAGCATGGCAGCTGCTGGCTTATTATGAATTTCTAACGCTCTCTTTTGAATTATCTGTTTCAGATTTGTACCTCTTTTCCAGGGCATCTGTTCCAAGTGCCATCTTTTATGTTGGTTTGGAGCATATGCATTCTCACCACTCAGCCTCGTCTCATTATTGATGATTTAATGTTTGCTCATGGATTCCAATGAAAGAATCCAAGTCTCTGTCATTTCTGAGAGACCATCTAGATGTTCTGATTCTGATGATGCGAGTTGGTGCATATGCATCACCACCACCAAGTGTCCTATTATTATTGATGGTGTGTGAGTTGCTCATGGATTCTTATGAAAGTATACAATCATTAGATACCCCAGTAACAGTCTCAGCCTCTCCGGAGAGACCCTCTGGATACTCCGATACAAAATTTATATTTGTGGGTATATATACATACCTGATTGTTTATCGTTTTTTTGTATTATACATTGGCTCAGTTCTGTATTTACAGCAAGGAACACTTCCTGTTGCTGCTCCATACCATTAGTTGATGGCCCCCGACCTGGTGAGGGAACCTTGTAGTCCTATTTTGTTGGATTTGTCCATCAGAAACCTTATCTCTTTTGAACTGGCATCCGGCATTGGGCACTTTCCATGTTCTCCTTCCTTTTCTGCCATCTATGCTAACCTGCCTGTTTACCACTTATTTTAAACAACAGGGAGCTCTGAATTCAAGGGAAGTATGATGCACTAGTTTCTTTTCTGGTTTGACATGAGGAGGGTGTTAGAATCCTCGAACACCCTTGAAATTAACTTGTCTCCACTTCTTAATCTATCTTCCGTTCTTAGGCGCATATGGTCAGGTGGTTTCTTCTGGTCCCCATCTTACTATTGGATAGTGAAGATTTAAAACAAGAGGAACAGCCAATGAAATAAAATGAAACTGAAAGCAAGATGAGATAGGTTGATATGATGTTACCAGCTTTTGCTGACGGTGGAAGGACATGCACTTGGAAATAAGACTACAAATTTATTACCACGGACTGCAAGATACTAAAAGAGGCTGAAAAGCTAATATGATAGTATAATTATTTTTTATCCCATTTTATAGCAAACTGACTGCCTTCTCCATCCCTAACTTCCTGTCATAGGAGGATTTTATTTCTATCCAGAAAGAAAGATGCATCTAGATGAAACAAGATCCTTTGCGTTGGTGGGATATTGCATCCACTTGGTGGCAAGGTACCATAGTTGCTTGTCTGGCACCTTATCAACACTCCATGCCCACCCCTTTCTCCCCCAGTTGGCTTAGGGGGCTACTGGGGTAAATGCATACAGTTGAGAGGGATCTTGGTGTCCATCCAGTTTGATGCAGTTTCTTCATATCCTTTTTAATGGAGGAAGCTCACCTGTGAGATTAGTGGACGAGATGTAATCTGGAGATGCAGAGAGGTTGATGTTGACTTTTGCACAGACACAAAAAGGCAATGTATTAACTAGATTTTAGACACTGTTGGTGAAGCATTGAATTCTCTGCCCATTCTGAGGACTTATATGTTACAAGAGCATGGAGGTCTATCACTTAATGCTATAGATAAGGTTGTTGAAGGCTTTGAATTCAAATGAGAAGAAGGGAAATGTTAGATCTAACTTGTGGTAATTCTAAAAATAATCCTCTTACATGTATAATTGCAGAACTACTGGTTCTTAGATGCACTACTGTTTAATATAACCTTATTGTATAAAGATATGTAGCAATCGTCAGATGAATGTAATTGATTTATGCTGAAACCTAACTAGAGTTTTCAAAAACTCGTTTCCTGACACTTCGACTTGTTCGTGCACAAATAACCCCGAGATAAATGCAAAAATAGTAATGTAGCTACAGCTATAACAGGAATTCCACATATGCATTCCCCGTAACAAGTGTAGTGCCGAAGAATGTTGTCCAAATAGGACAAGCTGACGGCCAACTCCATGTTGATCTGAGTTGGAAGTCTTTTCTTCGATCGAACTCTTGCTTTTACCCAACACTCAAAGAGGTCATTGATGCTCTAAAGAGACTAAACCTTTCAGGGAGCATTGTTTTGTCTATAGAACAAGTGTACCTCAACTTTGCAGCCCTAATCCATCCATAAACCTTTTCAACTTTATACTGGGGAATTTGGATTAATTTGGTCCAACCAACTTAGGCAAATTGGGCCCAAATACAACCCAAATTGGCTGCAATAGATCTGGGCCTAGTTCCCATCTCACAGTCTTCATTGGGCCGGGGAGAGAAGCTACCGTCTGAGATTGATGATATACATTACTTGATTGAGTCTTACACTATAAAGACGATAAAACAAATGCCAGATGACGATCAACCAACTTTGTTCTTTAGTTATGCCATTAACGAATCGGATCATGAGCTTCATCTCAATCGTTTTAGGGTTCTTACAAACGCTTAATTCGGAGTTTGATCTTACTTCAGCTGGAGGGTCGTTGCCTCTTATTGCAGTTTTGAGACTTCTTATGCTTGTAGTCTACAAAATTTGAGGCGTTGACCTGAATAGCGTATCCAAAACCCAAAACCCTTGGCTACCACCATTTCTTTTTCTGCGCTGAAGCTGACTCCTTATTGGTACACTGAAGCGAGCTCTACCTTATTGGCATGTTCTCTCCATATTATTCTTCCATTGTTTATTATCCTAAAGTTTCTTTCACGATGTTGCATTGCAATAATGTATATAGTACTCCAAGGCCCTCTAACATTATTTCTGATGGCTATATGATACAGGGAAAAAGATTGCCTAGCCTAAGGCACAACTTTGGGGATCCACAGACAGTGAACCTGAGGTCCTACAAGTGCCATCATGGCACGAGTTCTCTAGAGTTGTGCCTTGTGTCGGACAATATAATTCGTCCTATCATCAAGTAACAAATATATGACATAACATGTCACTTGTCCCACGTTACGATAGGTCCCTCCCCTCCCCATGTTAGATGATTAAGCCTTTTGATGTTTGATATTCACCTAAGAGAGGTTCACCTCTTTTCCTTCCTCTCCCATCCCTACGATCTCTCTTTTCCCTTCCATTATCACCTTCTAATTCTTCCAATACCAGTTTCAATATATTAATATCAAAACTAATACTCTATCTAAATTTCTTCTCTAATCAAATTGGCTGAAAGGATAAAATGAAACAAATGAACCACCCCTCGAGCCACCTCCACATCCGTCTGTGCCCCGGGTTGCTTATGACCCACCGAATCCCACTGCAAAGATCATGCCGGACTTTGGGCCCTTATTGGGCCCAAAACACCCTCTGACAGGATGCCCTAGCAGAGAACATAGGATTTGGCCCACTGTCCCAGAGGACCACCTTATCGAGTCCACACACAGGATGGCCCAGGGCCCTACTAAAGACGGATGGCACTGCAAGTTGTTGATATGGAAAAGCCCAAATAGGATAGATCCCCACTGTGGTGGCCATGACAACCTCCCCAGTCCATGCTTCCACACCACCAGCAAAACCTGTGCTCCCCTTAGCCAAAACAAGGTTCTCACCCCCCATGGAAGAAGGAGGTGACGGATGAACATGGTGCTGTTGGGCCCCATCTCACAATACCTCTCCCTTCACCCACCTCATGCTACCAAACTCAAACATCGGGGCCGTTAATGATCATGGGCCCAGTTGACATCTCACCTATCTTGTATCTTGTGTGAGAGGAGAGGAGGGATTCAACTGCACGGATAAGTCATGGCCTTGGTCTATGTGCTCTCATGGGTGAAAAGAATCTAACTTTACTCTATGGACCTGAATCCACCTAATCCTCAAGGAAAGCAACTTAGGATCAGAAGTTTTGACCCGAATATTCAACCAAGTCATGATTCCAACCAAAATCTGCTTCCATCTAATCTTACATATAGTTTTTAACGGTGGCCATCCATGATTTGACATACCCCACCTTAATCGTCATATATAAAAAAGAAAGATGAAAAGATTTAACCACCTTGTTCCAATTGAGGTATAGGTCGTGTTAGGGCCCTAGGCCACCAACTAGGACCCAGCCAGTAAGGCCCATCAAAGGCTCATCAGTAGTAGGAGCAGCACCTACAACACTATTTGAACTTCCCCATGGGGGGAGTCATCTCATATCGTGAGAAAGGGGTTCTCCCCACCAAGGAGAGACTTCAAAAGAAGTCCAAGAGTCAACAGGTAAAAAAGGGATGACCATATGTCACACCTAGACACTGCCAGCACCTACTCCTCTCTCCATTGAAACTATTCTTTTCCAACTCAGACTCAATCTTTATTGACTTGATTGTTGGATGGTCGTTCCCGAGATCTATATCCTTGGGATTGACTTTTTTGCAGGTTAAGACAAGCCGAGTTGACTCCACTCTCTAGTTCCTAACTCATGGTCATCTTGGACCCTACATGGTCTCCCTCTTTCCAAGCCTAAAAATTGGTTGGGACCTACCAAATCACTGATGCTGTCTCTAGGAACAAGATTCTTTTCACCATTGCTCCACCAAAGGGCAAGGCCACGACCCCGTCAGAAGAATCTAATCATCGAGAGCCAGAGGAGACCATGGGTGTTGTCAATCAAACAACTGCCTAGCTCACCACAGTCTCGATCGAGCAATTTCGACTTTTGTCACAATAGATCGCCACCATAGGTGAGACATTGAGGGAGCTTGTGAGGATTCTCGAGCTAATGGGAGCATTGTTCCACCAATTGGGCTCATCCTCTCGAGCCGAGAGTATGCCCTTGGAGATCACCCTAGACCCCCCCCCTTGCATTGCAATTCTCGTTACAAGATCCCCCTTGGCATTAGAGGCATCTAACTCCGAGGTTGGGGCTTCGAGCACCTCTGCCCACGTCTTATGCTCAACTTGAAGGACCCTACGCAACTTGCCATAGAAGTGCAACTCTAGTTGACCACAGAGGGAAAACTGACCACATCCACAACATGCCAGTAGACCCCAGTCCCTATCAAGATTGAAGGGATAGAGAATAAGCTAGAGGAAATGCAAAAGGAGGTCTAGAGATTGGCCAACCAAATCTCAGGGCATGGTCGCACTCGGGGTTTCCCCTGGTCACTCTTCACTGTAGAGATCTAGCACGCCACGCACCTAGGGAACCTCGAGATGCCAAACATGAAGGTGTATGATTGCACCACCGATCCATCTAATGACCTAAAATGCTTCAACACTCTCTTGTCCTTTTAGAGGGCATCAGACAAGGTCAAGTGCCATGCATTTCCGACCATGCTAGAAGGGGGAGTTAGGGCTTGGTTCAAGACCCTCGCCCTTGGTCCATCGCATCCTTCCAAGTGCTTCGGGCCCGGTTAATGGACCATTCTATGACTATGCTCGGCCCATGAAGAGCTCTGTGTACTTCTTCTTCATTCGATAGGAGCTGGGAGAGTGCCTCAAGAACTATGTAGGTCGCTTCCACTTGGAAACCCTATAGATCTTGGAGCTTGATGTCGCCACTGCCGTCACTACCTTGGTGGGAGGAACTACAAATGTTGACTTGTGTGGATCACTCACCAAGAAGCCACCGACCATGATCGCAGACCTCATGGGCAAGACAAACCGCTATGCAAACCAGGAGGCTATCCTACAAGCCCACATGTCAGCTCAATCCTAACTAAGGTGAAGAGGGTTGCTCTAGCCGAGCACCACTTTCTCCAGGAAGACAAGAGGTTGAAGAGAGACGACGGGCGTGAGGTCCCCCTGAGGAGAGCTTAGTCCCCTCTGTCGTCTTTCGTTGTGGCACCATCCTAGATCCTGATGGAGATCTAACACAAGCCATACTTGCGGTGGCCCTAAAAGATGTAGTCGAACACCTGCAAGTGAGACAAAGGGATATCTTGCAAGTGTAATACCCCGAAAATTCTATCTACTAGAAAACTGTGAATAATTGGATTGTTAAACAAAACTACTATCATGAGATATAATTAACTCTAATTTAGAATTATTTTATATTAGTAAATGTTATTCCAGTAACGTACTGAGGGGTGCGCACTCTGACATGGCGACATCGGAATTCTGTAACGAAAATGAAATCCAAAAACATTATAATTTCCAGAAAAATGTGGTGATATCAGAATGTAAATATTCGGAATTGTTGATGTGCGGATATCGAGATTAAGCCGATGCAACTATTTTTCGGGCGATTTTCACCCAGTGTAAAATAAATTCTAAAAATTAAAATAAAATCACCATAATTTGTAAAACCATTACATTAGCCTATGGTTGAAATTTCAACACAAATAGACATCATTTGAACATGTTTACATAAGGTTCAATGGGCCAGCTGATTTATGGTCCAATTACGGTGGGGATTTTCTGGGAATTTTGGGTTGCCTACGTGTGAAGTGCTAGAAAGGCCACCTCACCTAAGTGAAAGCTCCACACATTAACCCATAGCTGTAAATCGTAGGTTGTGCATGTTATTCGTGTCAAATGGTAAAACCCCATGGCTTTTACTATGACACATCAAGAGTGACGTGCCGCTGTGCATGATGTGTGTTGAAGGCTCTAAAAGCACTTCAGTGGCCTTCGTACCCATCTTTTTGATTCCACTCCTGCTATTGTGCTGTTGCTGTAATTGCAAGGCTCCACAGTTAGTGTGTAGGTGGAACTGTTGGTTCTTCCCTTCTTGCACCTCTTGTACTTGCTCGAGCTATTGTTGGAATTGTTGCTGGATGTAGCTGCTGGAGTTGTAGCTGTTGGAGCTGCTACTTCTACTGCTCTTGCTGGAGGTGCAGCTGTCGTTGCTACTGTTATTGCCTCTACATCTGTTGCAACTGTGTTTGCAACCTTTCCGAGCCTTCCTTCTGCTGGTTGTAGGTTCCTTGTTAAGGGGAAGTGAATGTTTCATCCCTTAAAACTGGTAGGTTTCACTCTTTCTTCTTGTCTTCCTCTATTGCTTCTCCTTTCTTTAAAGTCTTGGAGTTCAAGCATTTATTATGATCTTGCGTTAACATGAGGTTCGGTAAGCCCTTTTGATTACTTCTTTTCCTTGGGGTCCATGTCTCTAAATTGACACTCATGTCTTTAGGTGTAGACTTATGTACTGGTAGGATTCTCTTTTCATTTTTCAATCTTTGTCTCCTACCTTTGCCAAAAGTTCATGTCCACATATATACTTGTTTTCCAACCTTGTAAGTCATCTTAAGAATTATGAGTTCATCTCTTGTAATCATGTTTTAGTATATATGTCTGTAGGATTCTATCCTCTCTTCATACCTTCATCTTCTACCCCTGCTATAAAGCTCATAACTACACACATGTAGCGTTTGAACGTGTCAACCTATCTTGGATTAGTGTGTACATCTTCTGTATACATGTTTGTACCTTCAAGCTTTTGTTTGACTCCTTGAATACCTCTGGTATTATGTTACTATCATGTAGGAATCCTCCTTCATAGCTGTTGTTGTAGGAGTTGTTCTCCTAGTATCATGTCATGTTGAGTTCTAGCCAGACATGTGTAGGTTGTAGTCTCATGTGTCATCTTGCTTAACTTGTAAATCAGTAGTGAAGGCTAGAAATAGGTCCTACTATTTGACATGATTCATGTATAGATCCATTGGTTTCATAGATAAGTCCCTTAGAACTATAGTGACACCATTTCTGGAAGTGGAACCAACGGCTATCGATAGACAGGAAGTACCTATCGACAGGCCTCAAGTTCATAGAACCCAGAACTTCTGAAAAATCAGTAGCTGTCGACAGATAGCTCTCATCTGTCGATAGATGACCCTGACCTGCTGACAGATGACCCTTGCCTGTCGACAGGCACAGTCCAAAACCCAGAAACATGGTTCCGGAAAGCAGTACCTATCAACAGCTACCTTCTAGCTATCGACAGATACAGTCATGTTGTGTTTTCAACAGTAATTCTTGACCCATTCCTTGAAGATTCACTGTACTATTGACCCTATGAGTTGTTTACCTCATTTCCTTGGATTCTAAACTACTTTATGATCAAGATAATTTGATTACTCATTCATCAAACTATCCTTTGAATTTCTATTCCTATTGAGCTCATGAAATATAACTTATGATCTAAAGACAGTGCTCTCTTCAAAGAGGGTTTAGGATCACTTGTGGTAGCACCAGTCATTTGTGATCAGCTGTGGGTGACAGTTTGTAGGTAAATCCAAGTCAATGGACTGACGATGGTGGGTACTAACCCCGTTCTTGCGCAATGAACAAGATCCAAGGTGCTGGAATCGCCTAGGCACTGAGGATGTATTTACGTTATTTATTAACCTCTTGAGAGCAGTATGATGCCTGTCGAATTCATTTCCGAATCAAGTTATGATCTGAATTTTTGTAAGACATATGTGACTTCTGTTCTGAGATTCGTTTGAGCCCGTCATGAAACCAACTTGGGCTATATGTTTATGTTAAGTATGAAGTTCATGAGCAAGTATGATTTGATCAATATACACACTTTCTGAATACTCACTTAATTCTGCAATTGAAACTCCTATCTTTACGCTTACTTTCACCTAATGAGTCCTCCGACTCATGCCTTTGTTTCCTCCACCCCCCCTTCAGATTGAAGGTGAGTGCAATCTCAACTACAGATGATTCACAATTCCGCTGCTAATGAAGACGACATGAAGAAGAATAGCATAGTTTTAGTAGTTTTTTAGAGATTTTGTTGTATTGTTAAGAGTCTAAAGAGAGAAAGCTTGACTTTATGTAATTATGGGTGATAATACCTAGTTACTCTGTTAATGTATAGTACTTTCGAAGATGCCTTTGTGGAATGGTTTGCCGGTCTTGAGCATTACACAGATTTGTCTGCCCATAACGAAATTTGTCAGTGTAACCCCTCTTCCGATCAAAGCTATGTGATATGTATATGTGTGTGTGCGGTCGGAGGAGGGTGTTACAACAAGTTCCACAGAGACAACAACCACACCATTGAAAAATGTTGGTACCTCTAGTTCGAGATCCAGGCACTCATCAAGTGAGGCATTGTCGACAAGAACTTTGAAGATCGACGCCAAGTCAGAGGAAAGATCAATGCTTACCTAGCCCGAGAAAAATGATGAGCCGCCCCTCAAAGGCATGGTGATGATGATCTCGAGTGGACCATCTCTTAGCAAATCGAGGTTAGGGAAGCGAAAGGCCAACCTCCGAGAAATCTATCAAATAGAAGAAAGAAAGCGCCCTAAGTCCAATGTGAAACATTTAATCTCTTTCTCGGATGATGACTTGGAGGGGAGTCAAGTCATCGGATGGTGATGCTTTGGTCATGTTGGAGAACAACAACAAATATGATGTACGAAGGGTCCTAATTGATAATGGAAGTGAGATGAATGTATTGTTTATATGATTGTTTCAAAAAGCTCGTCATCCCCCTAGTTGGATCTAACCAATGTGCTCTCCCATCTACAGATTCAATAGGTCTTCGTCAAGGTGGAGGGGGCAGTCAATCTGTCAGTCACTCTCGGGACTGACCCATGCCAAATTACCATTCAGGTCAACTTCAAGATCGTATGCGTCACCTTAACATATAATGAGATCATCGGCTGAGGAATCATGGCATAGATCGGGGGACGTCCCATCCATGGTGCATTAGAAGCTGAGGTTCCTAACCCCGGCCAGGGTTAGAGCGATCAACAGTGACCAGGTCGAGGTGTAAAAGTGATACTCTAAGCCGTTTGAGCTAGCCGACTTGAGACCATGAGTGTTGCCTAGAAGGAGGAACCCGACTGCCAACCTTGAGGAGAGCTTCAGTCAAACTCACCACTGTAAACCTATCCGAGAGCCAAGAGTGAAAAATCAAGATCGACATAACATTAACAAAGGAGGGGCACCTACTCTTCCTCACCTTCTTGGAGGAACACGCCGACATCTTTGCATGGTTGGAGGACGATTTGCCTGGGGTCAACCCCAAGCTGATCACCCACCAACTCAATGCCGACCCCTCAGCTCGGGCGATAAAGTAGAAGAAGAGGGTCCTCAATAAGGAAAGGTGGGAGGTCATCTTCGGCCAACTTTGAGTCGGTGTCAACACACTAGACTCTTCCGAGAAGTCTAATACTCAGTGTGGGTCTCCAACATCATCCTCATCAAGAAAGCGTCAGATGAATGGTGTATGTGTGTGGATTTTATAGACCTCAACAAGGCATGCCCCAAAGATGGCTACTTGCTCCCAGAGTCGACCAATTTGTCGATGCCACCTCAAGACATGAGCTACTGAGCTTCCTTGACGCTTGTTCAGGGTACCATCAAATTAAAATTCATTTTGATGGATGAGGAGAAGACCATGTTTACCACCCACCTTGGCATCTACTACTACACTTGAATGTCATTCTGATTTTAAAATGTCAGTGCCATGTACCAACGATTGTTGGACCAAATATTCGAGGCTCGGCTTGGAAAGAACATGGAAGTGTACGTGGTCGATATGCTTATGAAGAGCCTGAAGGCCTAGTCCCACCCCAACGCGGAAAATCAGAACGTGCAGTTGTATCAGATAAATAATCGGAGCAAATAGAGGAATAATGACACCATCAAGTAAGTATTATTATTATATCCAAATAACAGCTTACTATTACAACCATCAATCACCAGAGCCAAACATAGGGCCCAATGTTCAAACTACATGATAGACTCAAAGGAAAACAACTACATAAATATAAGACTATATTCCAAATCTTCAGAATGACTGGGACACTCATTACTCTTGCCATTCCCTTCCATTTCCATAAGCTCATCTTCGCTACATGAAAAGTGTTAAGTAACTTAATGAGATTACGCCTAGTAGGACTTATATCTCAATGTGCGGGTAGTGATATAAACGATTAACATTTTAATAAGCAAAGTTTCTACAAGAATAAAATGACAAGATATGCATGACATTACTAATGAGTTTGAATGGTTGAACAGAGTAGAATAATCAACAGATTGTATAACGAATCATGTAGTGATTTTTATAAGCAATGAATAAGGAATTCAAGAATGAGAACGTATCACATGAACAAGAATTGACATATTACACAAATAACACATATTCACATAGTCAAACATATCATATCAATATGATGACACATCCAATTTTGCACACATACTAGTGTCATACCACACATCACAAGTCCATACAGTTGATAAGTACGTTGGGGCACTCCTCCCCAAGACTAGACATGGCCTCTATTGCACAAGCATTAGTCATTGGACCGAAGTCCCACATTGTACCAATCAAACATATACATATTATGGCCATAGATTTCCAAGAACAAACACATAGTAACAAGGACATGATCTTTCATGAGTTCAAATGTATGACAACAGTTCAAGAGATCAACCGGACAACATAACAACTTGTTTTAGGTTCCATAAACTTTTAGTGTCTTAGCAAAAGTGTAAGGCGAATGATAGATCGTACACAGAGCATAGTGATCTCTATCTCTAGGGAACTTCATAGTACAACCAACTCAGTCTCTATGAGAGAATCCATAGAGTACAAAGATTTACAGATGTCTTAACAAAAAGGTACCTAGCCTGCCAGAATGAAATATCCAACAGAGAGGTTCCAATTAGTTAAAAGGGTGTGCCTATCGTGCAAGTATGTAAGTGTCGTAACTCGGAAACTTTCTTAATCGTGCATGCATTAGAATAACAATAACTTAAACAATTGACAGAAAGCATCTCAAATAAAGTAAATCCAAAATCGAAAATTCCATAAATAGCAAGTATCAATTTTCAAAAACTTAAATAAAGCATGCTAAGCTCTAAACATAACATATGTTCACAACAAGTATGATTATTATCACACAACTTATATCATGAAATTTTAACAATAAGATGGCGAACATGAACAAGATGAAGCATAATCACATGACAAGAGTGATCAATCACTTTCATGTAGAACATTAGAATTATATTCACGTTATTAACATATTTTAACATATGGTTGATTGCTTTTAGGGTGCTAGGTACATACAGACTTAAATAACACTGTAACAAGGCATACTACAACTTAAAACCAAGGTTTGTCAAAGTCACATGTCTCTGTCACATAGTAAAATCGCGTCGTAACCAGTTGAGTCGTTTTAAGGAGGGTTAAAATATTTAAACAGAACAAAAATAAATCTGGGTCTAAATCATGTCCACTTCACTAGACACCTTCTTCCAGTCTTATAGCAGACCTGAAACTCAAATTAACACAAAAGATCGAGGGGTTAGGTGGGCAGAAAAATCTTCAAAATTACATTCAATTGACTGGACACCTTTTATTGTTGACTCGAAAGTCGAAACACTACACAAAATGATGAAAACATGAATCAAGGTTGGTCTAAAAATTGCGTCAGGATGACCGGATGTGGTTAAACCCTTAAAATTTGTGTTCACGTAAGTTGCCTCAATTAGAGGCCTTAAATAACGTCTACTGGATTGGACGCGATTCAGGTGCCCAATCCGATCGTAGACTAGATTGCACGATCTTGTGTTTTGGCTTAAAATGTGAGGTTCTAAAGGTTTTTAGACAAAACTCTCAACATCAAATTTGTTGGAAACTTGAATGAGAAGAACCCTATGGATTTGGTTTGGATCAACTATTGATGCATGAATCATAAGATGAGCAAGAAAAGCCCTAAAGCTATGCGATGATAAAAAAATACTTAATACACTCTACACACATAATAAAAATTGGGCAAAATAGGGGCAAATGAAAACAAACCCGAAGAGATTTCACATGGTATATTCCATGTTAGGTTTGTACCCGAGATTATCTACCTTTGATCGTTTCTAATACCCAGATTCCTATAGGTTGAAGTAGATGCAAAGGGAAGAAGAACTCCACAAATCTAAGCTTTTGGATTCTCCTCCTTGCTCCTGGGTGTTCTTTCCACGTCTAGCAATGAAGAGAGATTGCTTAGAGTTAGCCAAAGAGGGTTTATGATGGCTTTATAAAGATAGGTTATTAAATTCTGAGTTGTTCTTTCCTAAACTCATGATAGGAGTCTACTATGATTAGAATTTCTATTGAAGACTATTTCCCTCTCAAACCCTAACCCTAATAGGAGTATAAGGGAGAGAACATTCGTGCTTTAGTAATGGGCTTAGGTTTAGACACCTTTCATGGCCCAAATTACTCATGTTTAGGCTTAAATAATCACTATTGCTAATGGGTGTATTAGGTTAATACAAATTTTAAACATCATTTCACTTTGTTTGACCTTCTATTGGACCAATTATTTTATTGGACTCATTATTTGATGGTTTACCATATTATTGACAAATATTAATTGATTTTCACTTTATTTCAAATTATATAAATGAGCAGGTTGCTATACCCCATGCCACTACCTCTCCAATTGGCCACTGTGGCTCGAGGTTAGATAGACTCCTATGTTTCCACCTCTCCAATCAGCCACTATAGCCCAAAATTGGATGGACCCCATGCTGCCACTACTCCAATCAACCATTGAGGTCCAAGGTCATATGGACCCCCATTCCGCAACCTCTCCAATTGGCCACCAAGACTCGAGGTCGGATGGACCTCCATGTCACCACCTTTCCCATAGAGCACTGAGGTTCCCAACTATGAATTCGTCGCTAAGGCTCGGGTTGGTACCACACCTCAACCAAACTACTTCCCCTCTACTCCTAGGCCAACTTAAGATGTCAACTGACAACACCGAACCCCCACACTTGCGAATCATTGCCACCCAAAGTTGACTCATCAGTCACATATATATGCTAATATCGAGCCAACTATTCAATCTAATAAACTTACAGGATCGATTAGTCTACATAAGAATAAACATCATCATCAAGGGGACACAAATTGCACAAAAATTGATTTCTGTTTATTTCACCTCTAAAAAATTACAAGTGTAAACTCGGTGTGCAACAAAATCGAGCCACCAAAACTTTACATGAATATGCTCAGATCAGATGATTCAGTGTACGCCAAAGTTGAGCATCCAAAACAATAGGGAGAGAGAGACAAAAAAGAGACCCCCATGGCCAAAGGCCGAGTACTCCTCTTCCCCCCCCCCCCCCCCCCCCCACCCCACACACACACACACACACACACACACTTCCTTACTTCCATCACCCTCTTTTGGCCACTAGTCGACCTATGGGAGGAAACCAAGGTCCAACTTAGCATAGTGCTGATGCACAACCTTGGCACAGTCGATGAACCCCCCCAGCATATGCCTTAGTAGTCCTGTCGACGAGTAGGTCTTGGTACATTATGAACTTCCTGAACTCGTCTATAACCTCGATGCGGGTGGCCTTCACCCATTCCTCTAGCTTGGCCCAGAATTCCTCTGTGGATCACAACCAGGCGACCTCTGACCACTCCAAGATCGAGCCTCAGTTTCTGAGGCCCACCCTCAGAGTGGGGGTCATGATAGGGCCTTGGACCACCCACTACAGATTCTCCTCACCAAGGAGAGGCTTTAAAGGAATCATAATAGTCGTATGTAAGAATGGGATGGTCAGGTGTCATGCCTAGACATTGTCAGCTCTCTCTCTCTCTCTCTCTCTCTCGCTCTCCACTTAAATTATTCTTTTCTAACCCAGACTCAACTTTTACTAACTTGACCATCGAAGAGTCGTCCCTAGGATGCACATCTCTGAGATTGACTTCTTTGCATGTTGAGGTAGATCGAGCCGAGCAGAGTGCTTGTTCTCCACTCCCTAGTTCTTAATCCAAGGTCATCTCAGGTCCGATGTGGTTTCCCTCTTTTCAAGTCCAAAATCTAGGTAGGAACCAACCATATCAAGTCATATTATCACAACATTATCACAACTACTGGCTATTAGATGACTAGGTCAACCTAACTTATTGCCACCTAGAATTTTCACAAGATTATGTCTTATCTTAGTTAGGTAGAATATTTCACATCTAACTTGGAAAGAAAAAGAAAAGCTGACAATGGTCCCAACACAATCTGGAGAAGAAATTGATATAATGCCACACTTAACATGCCGCGTGCCCACAAACTTGGATGATATATATATCTTCCCCTCTCTTCTCCTCTCTCCATCCTCGTCCAGAAAACCCAAATCTTATTTGTGGTCATGATCTTGGGGTTGTGATCTCTCAAGATGCTGCATCAGTGTCTTCAACATATGATTACTTGCCAAACATCTAGCAACAAAGAGTGAGTGGAGATACTTTTTCACTGGGCAGAGGGACAATTGCGTCATGATGTGGAAGATCTCATTCCACAAGCAAAGATTTCCTCATATGATTGTGGTTTTTATGTGTCCGTGTGGCTTATGTATATCTATGCGGCATTGCCATGGAGCCTTCTTCCCCCCGCCCCCTCTTCTTCTACCCAACCTCGCCTTCACCAGACGTGTGGTTCTCTTCTTGTTTTCCTATATCATTTGGATTTCATCCTTTGTGCATTCGATGGAGTTGGCGAAACTTTTCCCTTCTTATTTCCTTTTTTCTTCTTTTTGAAGCACCAGATTCAATCGCCAATGTAATTAATTATAGCATTTCATTGAAAAAATTTATGCCACTAGATTTGCACCCAAAGAAACTTGAATTACTCTGCCATAACTTGCCTTAACACTATCCCACATGTTTATCGAAGATACTATAGGGATCATCACTTAAATTTTTGGGATGACTTTGAGAACAAGATACCTAAGAATATGCACAGATATATAGGCGAATAGCACCTATCCTGCTTTAGAAATATGGATAGACAAAAAAATGTCTTATCCTGAATAAGACCAAATACTGTCTGTAATTAACCTATTAATCTAGCCTCCCCCCATCCTTCGAGCGGGTATAAGGGCATTGAGTGGGAAATATATTATCCAGAAACCTTTTGAACAGGTGGAAACATCAGTGTGCTGATCACTCTAAGAACACACAATGAAGCCGCTAACTGACTAGTTAAGCAGGCAAAGATGGCAAAATTTAGCATTAAATGGTCAATCTCATTACCTAAGTTATGAAGATGTGCTTGCAAGATCTCAGGAAGGATAACTTCAGTAAAAGGAAACCTCCAGACCTTTTGATCTTGGTTTCCTTTTTTGTGTTGTTGGCACTGGGCGTGTCCAGTGACCAACGGTTTATATCTAGGAGCTAGTACAATCTAGGTTACTTCTTCAGGTTTTGGAACCATTTAGGTTCCTCACTATTACTAGAAATATATATATATATATATATATATATAATATATATATATAAATAATATAATCTAGATTCAAATTGTTATCAAAGTGAGATATGAAAAATAATTAGTGACTGTATAAGTTAAAACATAAAAGTACTAACTACTGTCCGAGTGCTCATTACAATTATGTCCCTCCACCCCTACTGCAATTATTCATCCGGATATGCCTCCCCATGCGTTGGTTAATGTGGAGACACAAACGTCTGTGATAACGCAGACCCAAAGAGATAAGGTTATGTGCAGTTGGAGCATATAAACAAATTAATGGGTTATGCGCGTACGGAAGGACTACATATAATAATAATGAAAAGAGTGACAAAGAGAGGTGTGAAAGGTTTTAGTATTTGTTAGGTCACAGAGTTGAAGACCCATCCAAGAAATGAGATAAGATTAGATGTTGGAAGAAGAAGAAGAAGAAGAAGAAGAAGAAGAAAGGAACCCACCATCAGATACGGACTCCCATCTTGTCCACATCTGCTACTCCCCAAACCTATTTTTTCTGTGATTGGTCCCTGCAGACAATGACACCCCGTACATTACCTTCCAGCGACCATATTCCCCACTTGGATATCCTGAGATCATCTTTTTAGAGAAAACCCCTTGAAATTTATTGATATTAAAAAACAAAAATTGGATTCATCATAATCCATACAGCTCCCTAGTTAACTCAGAATATGAAAAGATTTTTTTACCCACACTTGAGTTGGGTGACCATCTCTCTCTCTTTCTCTCTCTTGGAACACAAACTCGCTATCTGTCGCCCCCTGCTCTATCTCCATATGTCACACATAGTGCAACAAGGGAGAGCCCCCGTCCACTGGCCCCCTATTCTCTCTCTCTCACACACATAGTGTAGGAGGGTAGAGCCACCGGTCGTTGGCCTCCCTATTCTCACACACATGCATGTTGTTCGGGACTCATGTTCCATCACTTCCGCCTAGGCGGATTGGGGGAAGGTGGAAGGCTTGTTAGCGTCGTTTTCTTCTAGGGGAGGCATCTCGAGCAGGGGAGGAACATTGAAAATAGACAGCCAATGACTTCAATGGGCAGGTTTTCATCCCATGGAATCTATTGGTGATGTACTTGTTACCTACCCACCTCGGCGACCAAAGCCTCATGTAGACCTACACATCAACGTAGTATACCCCTCCCTCCTCCTCTCCCTTCCAAACTTCTCAACTACCATCATCCCCACTTCCGCCTAGGCGGATTGGGGGAAGGTGGAAGGCTTGTTAGCGTCGTTTCTTCTAGGGGAGGCATCTCGAGCAAGGGAGGAACATTGAAAATAGACAGCCAATGACTTCAATGGACAAGTTTTCATCCCATGGAATCTATTGTGATGTACTTGTTACCTACCCACCTCGGCGACCAAAGCCGCATGTAGGCCTACACATCAACGTAGTAGTACCCCTTCCTCCTCTCCCTTCCAAATCTCAATACCCATCACCCCCCCACCCCCACCCCCCCCCCCCCCCCCCCCCAGCTCATCATTTGTATCCTCCATTGGAACTGCTCAGTCAGGGTGAAGCTCCTCTTCATGTGGAGGATCAAGTTGAGAAGCTCTATCCTCACTGTGGACACCAAGAAAACGCAGCAGGCTTGCATCCAATGGCCCAGCTCATTCAAAAGAGAACCCTTAACAGTCCACTAAAAAGCCTTTTAAACAGGCCCAAGGAAAGTCCATCACCTGGTAGCCCATATACCCATGTAAGGGGGTGATCCTAAGCTACCCCTCACCCCCCATTACCCAAACAAAAGCTGCTCTAGGAGTAGCATGGCAGGCAGCTGGTCCTCTGCTCTTCATACCACCCTTTTGAGCAGGTTACGGGAAGAAGAGAGAGGGTTGGGGGCAAGAAAAAAGGGGAGAGTCTTCTTCTCCAAAAAAAAAGAGTTTCTGCAGGTTTTCTTCTCTCCTGGAAGAAGCCCTCCCGTGAAGAAGCTGCAGCAAGAGAGCAAGAAGAGAAGGCAAAAGAAAAGGTAAAAAAAAAAGAAGAGAAGAGAAAAGAGAGGGAGAGGGCCACCTTTCTTTGGGGGTTGTCTTTTCTTGGGGGGGTGAGAGAGAGAAGAGAGAAGAGAGGCAGGTGGCGATGGAAGCTTCTCCCTCTCCTCTTTTCTAAGCTTTCTTTTGTATTTTTCTCCCCCACTCTCTTTCCCAAGGAGAGGTCCAATCCATGTACTTCCTGTTTCATGATGTGAACATCCCATCACTCTTTCTTGTGCATTGAATGTTCTCCTCTCTTCCTTTATGTATTCTTATTTTTTGTGTGTGTTTGTTTAAACCCCTTTTGTTGAGAGGTCACGGGAGAGAGGGAGCCCCTCCTTGTGGAGGGGTGTTCTCTCCTCCAAACATTATTCATGAGACCCACAAGTTCCCTCCATGCCTCAATAAATGAGGTTTTAAGGTTGTAGAACCTCCTCCCCCTTGGTCCCTTGCATCACCCTATGATTAGGTTTTAGTGGGTTTTGTGCAAACACTCCTTTAATGTATGCTTATCCCACTGTTTACCCATTTAATAGATGGTTTTGTCACTATTTTGGACCCTTTAAATGAGTGTTTTCCACTGTCCAAATAGTCCCCCTTTCATGTGTGTGTTGCGCATTTGGGGCAAGTCCCTTTGCTAGTCAAGGGTTGAACAACTAATTTCATGCCCTCTTGCTTGGCACTCACCCCTAAGAGGACCCATCAAGTCTATTTTTAGTCCCCTCATTGCCCTGTTTTCATGGATTCCCACTGTCCTAGACTGCGCCGAATTGCCTCTCTTGTGGGTTTGAACGAGAAGGGTCGGATTAATAGTATCTGTGCCCAGTTCAAACCCATAAATAGATTCCTCATGCTTTAAACAGTTTGTTAACCCGGTTTGGCGCTCAAACCATCCCTAGAATTTGGTGAACCATGCCCCCAAAGGCCCGCCGATTCGCCGTCCTGGGGTTGTTTCTCTGATTCAGCCAGTCTGGGTAGTCTCGCCGATTCGATCGCCAATCTCATGATCTTGGTCGATCCACGTGAGCAAGGCTATGCTCCTCGTGATGTCAGCTAAGGAAATAGATATTAAACAGTAAGAAACCCATCCAGACCCCCCGGATTGGAAAACACAATGTCTATGTCCGGATGGATGGGTTCATACGTCGTTCATCCGCCCCCCTGGATTTGTGTGGTCATGACATTGTCCAGTTTCCCCGTAGGCGGGCATTGGGGACCGGTGTCGTGTGCCATTGGAGTTATGTCATCTTCCGGCATACACTCTCCCTTTTTGGTACCATCTCCATTCATGGTGGATGTGTACCGCGCTTTCTCATGTCAATCACGATAGGGGAAATGCTGCCGAGTTTTCCCCGCGGGGGTTGAATCGGCGAGAGATTCCTAAAAGAAATCGTCAATGTTCAATTGATTCAACGGTGTTTCAGATGAACGCCGATTCGGTGCTTTCTATCACTTCAGTTGTGTTCCGCCGATTCAACTCTAGTTGTATTCCGTCGATTCAACTCCATTTTACTGGTTTGGCCCTGATCGCCGATTCGGTTCTGCCCCGCCGATTCAGTTTCTGCTTTGAACCTGCTGAATGGATCGTACTCGGCCCGCCGATTCGGTTCCGTCTGGCCGATTCGCTAATTGCCCAGCTGTTTGTAAGCCGCGCCGAATCAGATGAGCCCCACCGAATCGAGGCTATCTACCAAATCGAACGGACTTTGCATGCCCCGCCGAATTGAGGTTGTCGTACCGAATCAAGCGAGCTGTGCATCACCCTGGCCTACCGATTCAGATCCGCCTAGCCGATTCGTTGTTTGCCCTGCTGCTTGCAAGCAACGCCGAATCAGATGAGCGTCGCCGAATCGAGTGCATCTGTGCTGCCGACTAGCCCCCAAGCGGCTGAGCTGTGCCGAATCGTGCATAGAACCACAACTAGCACTCTTCAAAAGAACCAAAGGACAAATCAAAAATTTTTATGGTAAAATAAATAAAAGAACAAATAAATCATCCCATGTTTTAAGTGTCTAAAAAAAAATAAAAAAAGATCAAATTGAACCTCTTTTTTAAGCAACAAACGACAAAAGATCATCTCATATTTTAAAAA
Source organism: Colocasia esculenta (assembly GCA_014218235.1). Taxonomy (NCBI): domain Eukaryota; kingdom Viridiplantae; phylum Streptophyta; class Magnoliopsida; order Alismatales; family Araceae; genus Colocasia; species Colocasia esculenta. The sequence continues at coordinate 168,885,777 of CM024755.1, forward strand.
GAACAAAAAAAAACAAATTAAATTTCCAAGCGACAAAAGATCATCTCATGTTTTGTAAAAGAACAAAAGACCAATTTAAACTTTTCTAAACAAACAAAAGATCATCTCATGTTTTATATGTCTCGAATAGAACAAAAGGCTAAATTGAACTTTTTTCATGATAAAAGAAATAAATGAGTGAATAGGCAAAGAGATTCGGTAATTGGCTAAATAAAGGTCAAATGATTTTGAATAGACATTCATTTTGCTTAATAGTACTTCAGCTCAAATTTAAATTGTGTTTCGCACCTCTATCGGATGTCTCCGCTTTAGGTCATGAGGCTTTCTTAATCTGGCGATAATCAAGGGTTTTCCCTCTCAGAGGATGTAATTAACGTCGTTGCGCTTAGGCAACGGCGGGATATTGGTCCAGGACCCGACACTCACTTTCGTTAACGAAGTCTAACGGTGCACATATAGACCTAAAGTCCTCTGATTCTTGGAGGCAAACCCTTTGTTGTCACCTCGGTGACTGGCACGCCCGCGCTATGTGAATTTCCGATTCATCTTACGTCACCATTGCTCGTGTAGCATTCGACGAGACTTAGATTCGCAATACGCATCCATCCATGAGAACATGAGATAACATGATAAAAAGAACATTAATTTTTTAAAATTGATAAAAATCTATTTCCACAGCGTGGCACGCCTGGTGGGACCTAGCTTCCCTTCATCTTTTCGCCAGAATAGAAAGCCATGTGGCCTTACATAATCAATACTGACTATCATTTTGAATTGACTAACAGGTACTAACAAAACAATGGCTGGAGTGCGTTTGGGACCCTGGTTGTCCAAGATCACGCCAGGTACGGCTACCTTGCCGTACCGACTCGTTTCGGGAGCTTCTCTCCAGTTGTGGAGTTCCCCAACTTCTTGGGGGTCGCGATCGTCGACATCCTGCACCCAAAAAGTAGAATAGAAGCTGAAGCTGAAGCTAGATATGAAGGTGAAGTCAAAAAGATTACTGAAAAGTTGAGCTGCCACGTCCACCACTTGGAGCATGGCGACCACCACAAGAACAAAGGGAAAAGAACCAACAGATATCCTCAACAAATAAGGGAGACTGAGAACATTGTCACTCGTCACGCACGAGTTTCTGACTCAGGAAAGAGTGTGCGGATTGGTGACCTAAGAATCCATCTGCAAGCCAAGAGAACCGAAGCTATACCAGAGCGGGTTACAACAATAGTACCCGTAAAGAATTCATTTCAAGCTATAGCGGGAACAAGAGAAATGTCCAACACTTTCAAGGGCAAGCTTCCCCCAAAGCCGATTAAATTCAAGCAAGTGTGGCGGCCTAGAAAAGTGCAAGTGCATGTACAAGAGGAACCTGCACCGCAAGAGATAAAACCAAGAGAAGTGACCGATGTGAAGGTCTCGGGCTACCAGAGACCGCCACATGGCTTCAAAGCCAAAGTGCACCAAGGGGGGGCATATGCTTATGCCCGTTTCCATGATAAGAAGATGGAGCTGCGACGGTCTGCTCACATCCCGGTTATTTGGGAGAACCAGCCGGCGCTTGTTGTCTTGGCCACGCGCCACCACCAAGAGAAAGCACGCAGGCCACATGACCAAATCCTTGGCCTTACATCTTCTCCTCTGCAGCGAACAAGACCGCTGAGAGCTGTGGACACCTCGCAAGCCGAAGCTGAAAGTAGCTTGGTGAGGATGAAGTGCCTTGTGAACATGTTCACATTCGGCCTAAAAAGATCAAGACAAGGATATCAACCTTCGAGAGATTCACCTTCCCGCATGAAGCATCGCGGAGGGTTAGAAGAGACACAATGGTTCATGGCAAGTCTTTGCATGCCACATGGCAGGCATAGGAAGCCATTATGGAGCTTTGCCGACCGATAATGAAGGGCTAGCGGAACTGGCTGAGTGGTCCGGTGCCGTTACAAGAAGAAGAGCAGTTGCGGCAGCCCTAACAGCAGTATATGGAGGGGTTAGCAGCTCCACAACCCAAATGACGACAGTTACTACCAATGTAATTACCACTCGAGGCAGTGGGGGCAACAGTGAAATTCCCCCGCCACCAAACATGACATCTGGGGGCACAGTGCAGGAGAGTCCTCTTGCTACACCCCTAGATCTAGCCGTCCTGGAGCTGCTACAACAATATTGAGTTGAAATTGAAGCACTTAAACGACAGATAAAAGGCAAAGAGACTAAGGGACATGCATCTCAGAGAGTCGAGGGCACAGGGGAAACCCCTCAAGGGACCTCAGGGTCAGTCGAGGTCTCGGCTCAGCGCATTGTCATGCGACCAGTAAATGAACAACCACAACAGACGTATTTGGCTACGGCTCAGCAGCCGCGTCCACAGAATCAATACCAACTCCTGCAGCCATAGTTCTTCCAACAGTAGCAGCAGCCATATCAGCCGCTGCAAGGCTATCCCGTGTAGCAACAGTCATTGCCTGCTCATGCTCCTGAGCAGCAACTTGACAATCAAGAGCCGCCCCCGGTGCCGCCGGTGGCTATCATCGACACTCTAAACAATAAGCTGACCCATCCCATCCAAATCTTGCAGATCCAACACTATATGTGGCTTAATGGAGTTCGCAGAAAAGGGTAACAACTCTGCTACCGTATCTAATGCACACCAGACTCCACACTCTACATGTCATGATAGGCACTGCATCGATGCGATGGGAAGCTTGACTCTTGATGCGCCACGCTGGCCAAAGTCTCTTGGGTCCTCATCAATTGGGTACACATGTTCAGATTCCCCCACCATATCTAAGATAGACTAACCAGATAAGTGGTTGATATCTAAAGCAGACCCCTATGTGGTTGAGGAGGAAGTCCCAATAGAAAATTTCTTTGCCATTGCGCAAGAGCATGATGAATCAGCTCATAATTATATTCAAAGGTGGAGGAACCTTACTAGAGGGTAAAAATAACCACCATGTGAAGAAGATGTTGTCCGCATGTGCAAGTACAACCTGCGGGAGGAAATCCTAGATAGAACAGTCGGAATTGATATCAAAACCTTCATCCGACTAAGCAATGTTGCATCTGATATTGAGGCATTCCTCGCCAAGTATTCTTCTGTCGATGAGGCAAACCAGGAGAAAAGACAGCCAGGGGTTTAGCAACTGCTAAAGGGGTGGCCAGCTCCCCCCCTGCCAAGTTGTCAAAGCCAAGAAAGCAAATTCTGCTACAAGAGAAACTGCAAAAGCCTTATTCTTTCCAAGGAACAAAACAAGGGTCCTCTTTGAGCTAGCCCGCGAACACGACAAGCTTGTCTTGACAAGTCCCAAAAGGCCGGAGGACTCCAAGAGGGGAGGTGATCCACTCTTTTGCCTTTACCATCAAGTGGTGGGCCATGCCATAGAAGATTTCTATGTGTTCAAAGATGTGGCCCAAGCATTGATCAACAAAGGAGAGCTACAAATGGGCGAGTACAAGGTGGATCCGCCACGCCCACATGAAGCCCCAGCCCGACGGGAAGCTCGACAAAAAGGGGTAAATGTAATTTCTCTATATCAGCAGCTACCTCAGGAGATGCCATAGGATAGGTCTGAAAGGATGCAGCCACCCAGGGACGAGGTAGAATGCAAAGAAGCCAAAAGAACAGACAAAGCTCTGCAGACATACACATGTTGTATGACTGGTGTGGTCAGTCAACATGGGGATACTCCCCCTGAACAAGATGAATTGACAAGGCTCAATGAAGGGCCGAATTCTCCTGTCAGGAGGGAAGAAGCCAAGGTCAAAGTCCCAATAGTCTCAGTGGCCCAAGAAGAGGCTGCAGATGAAATAGCAGTTGATAATATCAGCAATCTGCCACCCCCCCTCTGGGAGGAGCTCCAATTGAAATGATATCTGATGTCCCTAGCACTCATACATATGATCCTGTTGTGGCAGCATTGATACAAAGATACCAACATGAGATTGAAAGGTTGAAAAGACAATTGAAGAAAGAAATGCCCAGACTCTTACACCAAGAGAAGCAGGGGGCATAATGGGGGCACCGCAAGTTGACATCAACTTGCCCCACACCCTATTACTACCAACAATGCCCCAGTCAGTATCAGACCTTACTGGGGGCACCTCAAGCCCAACAGCTCCGGAGCAGCCCATAGCCTGCCAAGTAGCACCTCAAGGGCCCGCCACCATGGCAAAGATGCAGTTGACTCCTCCTCATCCAGACATGGTTCGGACACTGATTATGAATAGACAATTGTTGGAACATATCATAGAAACTAAGCTATCTGGAAGGGACAAGTCTGATCAAGCCCTATTTGAGGTGTACCAAGTACCATACCCTGTATGTCACACTGCAAAGAGATTACCTCCCGGCGTCAGCAAACCCCAAGTTTGAAAGGTTCAATGGACAAGGATCGCCAAAAGAACACGTTGCACATTATGTCAATGTAATGGGAGATCTGGCCACAGATGAGTCATATTGCTCAAATTCTTCGGGTCTTCCTTGACTGGACTGGCTTTCGAATGGTATTCAAATTTACCAGTCGGGTCCATTATAGACGCCAGATATGCAAGGAAGTTCATAGAAAGATTCTATGTTGCTGAAAGAGAAATCACGCTGGTCGAGTTATATGCGACTAGGCAATAAGATAATTATGAGTCAGACATGGACTACATCAAAAGGTGGAGAGATCTCAGCATGAGATGCAGACGACCACTACATCCAGAGGACGCCGTTCAAATATGCAAGCAAAGCTTAGGCAGGCATGTGTCATAGAAAAGATGATCGGCATTGAGATCAAGTCCTTCGACAGGCTAAATAAAATTGTGGCCGAGATCGAACAATTTCTTTCCAAATATCCTCCTGCCGATGCATCAAGTCAGGAAAATAGATTTCTTGAAAAAAGGCCAACCTACAGATGTTCATACTGTGAACCTCAAAGCCTTCACACAACAAAAGAGTGGAGTTGGCTCCTCTTCTGCCAGACTGATGAAGCGAAGTAAAAGGGGTTCATTGCAAGAGAAGATGCAAAAGCCATACTCATTCAAAAGATAAGACACAGACCCTCTTTGAATGGGCACGTCGACATAACAAATCGTCCCACCCGAGCCTAGAAGGGCAGAGGACATCAAGAAGAAAGACGATCCCGGTTCTGCTTATATCATCAACTGCCGGGGCATATTAGAGAGGATTGCTATGTCCTCAAGAAAAAATTGAAGCATTGATAAGAAAAGAAGAATTGCAAGTAGGCGAGTATAAAGTGGACCCGCCGCACCCTCACGGGCTCCAATGCAATAGAAAAGAAGAGCATACACCAGCTTGCACTAGACAGCCTAGAGGGAGGGTAGATGCAAGCTATAATATCCAAGACAAGAGAGAATAAACAGCCCAAGATGCTCGATGCACAGATGAAGCTCATGCCCCCCGGGGGAACTTCAAGATCTTCAGCCAGCAAATGAGTAAGAGCCAGCTCGTCAAGATTGAGTGATTCTGAGGGCAGATGCAGATCAAATACATAATGTCCATTCATGTAAATACTCGTTCAAAAAAAATGATGACAAAAAAAAAGAAAAAAAGAAGCAGCTTGCTGAGGTAGTCACACTGATCACCTAGCATGAGACCTGGTCATTGAAGTGGTCTCAACCGGCTCTTTTAGGGCCACCTGAGGTATTATTGTCAATGACGAGTAGCAAAAAATAAATAGGCCAACCATATCGCTAGTTGGACTATGGTTTTGAGACAAATAATACCTCAACAAAATAACACATTTTCTGCAGGGCGGTGATATGAGCCCGCATGATCATGTCGCACCGGGCTTTCACCGCTTATGTCCATATTCATACATGGGTTTTTTACCGAATTTGAGTGCATATTCCTTTTCCGGATCCCTAATAAGTTGACGGAGAATTTATCCGTATTCCGATGTCATCTACATTAAAAAAAAATGACAAATTGTCAATCATATTTTTTAAAACCCTATTTTAAAATTAGCAAGCTTGTCATTCATGATTTCAAAAGAATTCATATTTCAAAAGTGACGTCTCGCCAATCATATTTTTTAAAAAAAGTTCATATTTTAAAACCGACAAACTTGTCTTCCATGGTTTTCAAAACTCATGTTTTGAAATTGGCAAACTTGCCACCATAATTTTAAAAGAACTCATATTCAAAAGTGGCAACTCGCCACTCACAATTTCAAAAGAACTCATATTTTAAAAGTGGCGACTCGCTAATCATATTTTCAAAAGTCTTATTTTAAAATTGGCAAGCATGCCATTCATGATCTTAAAAGAACTCATATTTCAAAAAAAAATGTGGCGACTCGCCAACCATGTTTTCAAAAGTCATATTTTAAATCGACAAGCTTGCCATTCATGATTTCAAAAAAAAAATCATGTTTTAAAAAAAATGGCGTCTTGCCAATCATGTTTTTAAAATTCATATTTTAAAATTTGGCAAGCTGCCACTCATAATTTCAAAATAACTCATATTTCAAAAGTGGTGACTCGCCAATCATATTTTCAAGAGTCATATTTTAAAATTGGCAAGCTTGTCATTCATTATTTCAAAAGAACTCATCTTTAAAAAGTGGCGTCTCGCCAACCATGTTTTCAAAAGTCATATTTTAAAATTGGCAAATTTGCCATTCATGATTTCAAAAGAACTCATATTTAAGAGTGGCGATTCGCCAACCATATTTTTAAAAGTCATATTTTAAAATTGGCAAGGTTGCCATTAATGATTTCAAAAGAACTCATATTTTAAAAAGTTGCATCTCGCCAACCATCTTTTCAAAAGTCATATTTTAAAATTGTCAAGTTTGCCACTCATGATTTCAAAAGAACTCATATTTCAAAAGTGGCAATTTGTCAATCATATTTCAAAAGACATATTTCAAAACTGGAAATTTACCAATCATGTTTCAAAAAGCATATTTCAAAACTGGCAATTTGTCAATCATATTTCAAAAGACATATTTCAAAACTGGTAATTTTCCAATCATATTTCAAAAAAATGACAATTTATCGGTCAAATTACAAAATCGACGTTTTCGAAGTAACGATGCGTCAGTCATATTTGAAAATTCATATTTCAAAACTCAAAATCAGCTTTTTCAAACGGGACCTTAGCTCCCACATGTTTAATAAAAGATCGAGGCCTCTTCGCCCTCACAAATTTCAGATCGGGCTTCTTCGCCCCATGTTTTTAAACTGGCCTCTGTGTCCATATATTTTAAAATCAGGCTTCCACGCTTTCATGTTTTCAAAATAGACCTTCGTGTCATCGTAATTTCAAAGTCGGGCTTCCACGTTCTCATGATTTCAAAATCGGGTCTCTGTGCCCAATGTTTTCAAAACTGACTAAGACATTTAAAGCAAAAGAACTTTAAAATCAAACAAATCTCAAAGGAGCAGCAACTACCGGATAAGTTTCGTAGTCCATTCTCAGTTTGTGGAACATTTCCCACATCTGGGGTCTCCAAGGATTCAAAATCAAATTAATCTGAAAGGAGCTGCAACTGCGGGATAAGTTCCGTAGTCCATTCTCAGTTTGTGGAACATTTCCCACATCTGGAGTTTCCAGGGATTCAAAATTAAATTAATCTCAAAGGAGTAGCAACTACGGGATAAGTGTCGTAGTCCATCCTCAATTTGTGGAATATTTTCTGCATCTGGGGTCTCCAGGGATAAAAGACAAATTGATCTCAAAGGAGCAGCAACTGCGAGACAAATATCGCAGTCCATCCTCAGTTGTGGAATATTTCTCACAGCTGTGGTCTCCAAAGATATAAATCAAAATTGACCTCCTATAAACAGACACTGCGGGATAAGCACCGTAATCCAGCCTCTTTTTGTGGGATGTTTACCACATTTGAGGTCTCTAAAAGATATACATTAAAGAAAGAAAAGGAAAAGAAAGAAAAAAGATAAAATGAATAGAAAATAATAAAATAAAGTAAAAAAATGATCAATGGAAAAATGAAATGATTAAAAAGAGAGGATGGAATGAAATTTCGTTCAAAAAAATAGGAAAAAAAATAAAAGAGAAAAATAGAAGAAAGAAAAGAGAAAATAAAGAATAGAAAAAAGAAGAAAAGAAAAGAGAAAAGAGAAAAAAGAAAAGGAAAAGAAAAGAGAAAATTAATCACGAAAATGAATAGAATAAAAGAAATGCACAAATAGAAAAAAGAACATTTGATTTAAGAAGTCGGACCTCTCTGCCCATGTGTTGGGCTCCCGTGCTCGAACTCTTAATCAATCGTCCAGGAGCTGCAACTGTGGGATAAATACCGCAGTCCAACCTCAGATCGTGAAATGTTGCCACATCTGGGGTCTCCAAAGATATAAAAGGAATCCACTCTTAAGGAGCTGCAACTACGGGATAAATACCGTAGTCCAGTCTCAGTTCGTGGGATTAGTGCCGCGTCTGAGGTCTTCGAGGATATAAGAATCCACCCTTAAGGAGCTGCAACTGCGGGATAAATACCGTGGTCCAGCCTCAGTTCGTGGGATTAGTACCGCATTTGAGGTCTCCGAGGATATAAGAATCCATCTTCAAGGAGCTGCAACTATGGGATGAACACCGTAGTCCAGCCTCAGTTCGTGGGATTATTTCGGCGTCTGAGGTCTCTAAGAATATAAGAATCCATCTCCAAGGAGCTGCAACTACGGGATAAATACCGTAGTCCAGCCTCAGTTCGTGGGATTAGTTCCGCGTCTGAGGTCTCCAATGGTATAAATATCTATCTCCGAAGAGCTGCAACTACAAGAAAAGTATTGTAGTCCGATCTCAGCCAGTGGGGCAATTGCCACATGAGATCTCCGAGGATTTAAGAGTTAGAATCAGGTTGTCACGTTCGATGTTTATATAACCAGCTTATTTTGCAGGAACTGTATATTATCAAATCCCTTTTTACGGTGGTCCGGGAGATTTAACATTAAGTTTTGACATTCCATGCCCAAGATCCCCCAAGACAATATGGTGGAGCCACATTCACAATGGTCGATGGTTCGAGATGGCGTCATTATGCTTCAACATCAGGAGGATTCAACAACTCATAGAGCTAAATTCGACATTGCCTTGAAGACATACACCCTCTAATCTTTCATGTTCAATAACTCTGAGGGTACACTATTGAATGTATGCTCGCAGTGCACATCCTGCGACATTTCTGTATAAAAAAAATGAATGAAATGATAAAAAAATAAATGATGAACAAAAGGGCTCAAAATAGAGATGCCCGTTAGACTTACTCTAGTTTCACTGCCGAGTAGGGGTAAAAAGGACAAGAAATACCCGGTCACGATGAAACTCAAAAGGGCGTCGTGGGCAAAATTGGGAACCTACTACGTGAAAACCCGAAAGGGCGCGTAGGAAAAAGCAAGAAGGGACTGACTCCGGTGAAAACCCGAAAGGGCACTTGGGTCAGTAATGTGGTAAAAAAAAGAGAAGAAAATGAAAGTCAAAATGTCAAAATGGCAAGAAAGGGGAGTTCCATCTCTGCTCTTTCAAGAAATCCTCTTTTTGCTATACATTCTTTGAATCCAGCTATACACTCTCTGGTCGAAATGAACCTCAAAACTTAGACAAGCTGTCTCTTGCCATCTATGCCTCACTCTTATATATATACTTGCTCTCGCCAAGTAGACCCTAGGTTTAGATAACCTCTGCCTTTTCAAAATTCCAAATAAAGCTTAGCCTTGACTTCTTGTCTTGGCTAACCAATAGATGTTTACCTTTAGAACGCCTGTTGAAGCTAGCAGTAGGTTTTCTAGGTTACCATTTTACAATCAACCCAAATAACCTCACACCACCTACCAACATCATGGTATGATTGGTGGTTGAGTTGTATTCCACTCATGGATCTTTCTTTATATATATATATATATAAAGCAAAAAAAGAGGCTTAAAATAGAGGTGCCTCGCTGGACTTGTCTAGATTTCCCCTGGACAAGGGTAAAAAAAAGTTAAAACCCGGTCATGGCGAAAACCCGAAATGGCGCTATGGGCAAAATTAGGTACCCCGCTACGTGAAAACTTGAAAGGGCGCGTAGGCAAAAGCAATAGGGGGTTGGATTGGGTGAAAACTCAAAATGGCGCTCAATTCAATAAGGAGAAAATAAAATTAAAAAAAAAAACACATGCCAAAGACAAGCAGGCTTCAAATATGGAAAGGAATCTTGACAGAAGTTGTGTGCTAGCCGAAGCTCGTCTTCATGCTAGTTGAAGTTTATCTTCACGACAGTCAAAGCTCATCTTCACGTCAGTGCCAGCCGAGGCTCGTTTTCATGTCGGTGCTAGCCGAGGCTCCTCTTCATATTCATGCCAGCCAAAGCTCATCTTCGTGTTGGTCGAAATTTGTCTTCATTCCAATCGGATTTCTATCTCATATGGGACAAAGTGAAGCTTCGCTATATACAAAGTGGATTCTAACAAATTTCAAGTCTCTGAAGGGAAATTTCTGATAGAGTTAGTCGACAACCAACGGAGCATGTGTCAAGAGATGATGCGTCCTAATAGTTTTCAAGTTCCTGTGTGGAGATTGCTGAAGAAATCTGTCGATACCCAGACACAACAAATGTCAAAAGAGGAAGACAAGATCACATTAATCTAGCTATGAGCAAAGCGGCATTGATGAGGGCTACAAGATCTCCGAAGTGGCAGTCTGGTTATCACAATCAGTGACAATGACGTGGAAGCGATCTACTTCTTCTACTAAGACCTCAATGCTATTGCATGCTCAGATTGTTGTGCATTCAATGTAATCAGTCAGTAAGACGGTTCAGAAGAAAGAAAGTAGCAAGGTTACTTACTGGGTCGCAAGAGCCACCAGATCATATAGCAAGCCAGCATGCCCCATGGCTCATGCGATAGGCCAACGCAATCCAATTGACAATGATTGGCCGACTCATGAAGTCCACAAGATCTTAAGAAGGCCGTCAATTCAATGGTCTTCATGACCCCATCGGGTGTATTCATCAACTCGTGGGCCCCTGCTAACTCACATGGGACACGCTGATTGTGGCCACCACTTTGAGCCCGCCCATCGTGGGCTTCGCCGAATCAGCGCTAGCTGCGCCAGATCGACACCGCCCGCCGATTAACAGCCCCCTTCCAAATCGCACGACCCACGCCGAATCGACGACGAGCAACAGATCTCCTCAGCCGATTCACAGGCCCTGTCAAGTCACGCAATCCCGGCCAAATCGTACAAACTCTTTCGGATCACGGCAATACAACCAAAATGAAATTAAAGGATGAGAGGAACCAATTGCCCCCCAAGAGTGACATGCCTCCGTCATCCGCAGACAACACCACCAAATGGAACCAAAAGTAAAAGATCACAAACAGACTATTGGACTATTAGCACGGCAACGAGTCAAAAACCTAGATGTGTTAGTGTGGACGCTAAAAGGCCGAAGTACACCCACGGATGTCGCTTTGCGTGTCCTCTCGCAGCACCCACGGGTGGGGGGCATTTGTGGACACCAAGAAAATGCAGCGGGCTTGCATCCAATGGCCCAGCTCATTCAAAAGAGAACCCTTAACAGTCCACTAAAAAGCCTTTTAAACAGGTCCAAGGAAAGCCCATCACCTGGTAGCCCATATACCCCATGTAAGGGGGTGATCCTAAGCTACCCCTCACCCCCCATTACCCAAACAAAAGCTGCTCTAGGAGTAGCATGGCAGGCGGCTGGTCCTCTGCTCTCTCATACCACCCTTTTGAGCAAGTTACGGGAAGAAGAGAGAGGGCTGGGGGCAAGAAAAAGGGGGAGAGTCTTCTTCTCAAAAAAAAAAAAAGGGGTTTCTGCAGGTTTTCTTCTCTCCTGGAAGAAGCCCTCCCGTGAAGAAGCTACAGCAAGAGAGCAAGAAGAGAAGGCAAAAGAAAAGGTAAAAAGAAAAAGAAGAGAGAGAGAAAAGAGAGGGAGAGGGCCACCTTTCTTTCGGGGTTGTCTTTTCTTGGGGTGTGGAGAGAAGAGAGGCAGGTGGCGATGGAAGCTTCTCCCTCTCCCTTTTCTAAGCTTTCTTTTGAATTTTTCTCCCCCACTCTCTTTCCCAAGGAGAGGTCCAATCCATGTACTTCCCCTTTCATGATGTGAACATCCCATCACTCTTTCTTGTGCATTGAATGTTCTCCTCTCTTCCTTTATGTATTCTTGTTTTTTTGGGTGTTTGTTTAAACCCCTTTTGTTGAGAGGTCACGGGAGAGAGAGAGCCCCTCCTTGTGGAGGGTGTTCTCTCCTCTAAACATTATTCATGAGACCTGCAGGTTACCTCCATGTCTCAATAAATGAGGTTTGAAGGTTGTAGAACCTCCTCCCCCTTGGTCCCTTGCATCGCCCCATGATTGGGTTTTAGTGGGTTTTGTGCAAACACTCCTTCAAGATAGGCTTATCCCACTGTTTACCCCTTTCAATAGATGGTTTTGTCACTGTTTTGGATCCTTTAAATGAGTGTTTTCCACTGTCCAAACAGTCCCCCTTTCATGTGTGTGTTGCGCATTTGGGGCAAGTCCCTTTGCTAGTCAAGGGGTTGAACAACTAATGTTCATGCCCTCTTGCTTGGAACTCACCCCTAAGAGACCCATCAAGTCTATTTTCAGCCCCCTCATTGCCCTATTTTCATGGATTCCCACTGTCCAGATTGCGCCGAATCGTCTCTCTTGTGGTGTTGAATGAGAAGGGTCGGATTAACAGTATCCGTGCCCAGTTCAAACCATAAATAGATTCCTCGTGCTTTAAACAGTTTGTAACCCGGTTTGGCGCTCAAACCATCCCTGGAATTGGTGAACCATGCCCTTAAAGGCCCGCCGATTCGCCGCTCTTGGGCTATTTCTCTGGTTCAGCCAGTCTGGGCAGTTCATGATCTTGGTCGATCCACGTGAGCAAGGCTATGCTCCCCGTAATGTCAGCTAAGGAAATAGACATTAAATAGTAAGAAACCCATCCAACCCCCCAGATTGGACAACACAATGTCTATGTCTGGATGGATGGGTTCATACGTCGTTCATCCGCCCCCCTGGATTGTGTGGTCATGACATTGTCCGGTTTCCCCGTAGGCGGGCCTGGGGACCGGGCGTGTGCCAGTAGAGTTATGTCATCTTCCGGCTTCCGGCATACACTCCCCCTTTTTGGTACCATCTCCATTCATGGTGGATGTGTACTGCGCTTTCCTCATATCAATCATGATAAGGGGAAATGCTGCCGAATTTTCTCCGTGGAGGTTGAATCGGCGAGAGATTCCTAAAAGAAATCGTCAATGTTCAATTGATTCAACGGTGTTTCAGATGAGCGCCGATTCGGTGCTTTCTATCACTTCAGTTGTGTTCCGCCGATTCAACTCCAATTGTATTTTGCCGATTCAACTCCATTTTACTGGTTTGGCCCTGATCGCCGATTCGGTTCTGCCCCGCCGATTCAGTTTCTTCTTTGAACCTGCTGAATGGATCGTACTCGGCCCGCCGATTTGGTTCCGCCTGGCCGATTTGCCAATTGCCCCACTATTTACAAGCCGCGCCGAATCAGATGAGCCCCGCCGAATGGAGACTGTCTGCCGAATCGAACGGACTTTGCATGCTCCGCCGAATCGAGACTGTCCTACCGAATCAAGCGAGCTGTGCATCACCCGGCTTGCCGATTCAGACCCGCCTAGACGATTCGTTGTTTGCCTTGCTGCTTGCAAGCAACGCCGAATCAGATGAGCACCGCCGAATCAAGTGCATCTGTGCTGCCGACTAGCCCCCAAGCGGCTGAGCAGTGCTGAATCGCGCATAGAACCACAACTTGCACTCTTCAAAAGAACCAAAGGTCAAATCAAAACTTTTTATGGTAAAAGAAACAAAGAACAAATAAATCACCCCATATTTTAAGTGTCTAAAAAAAAAAGATCAATTGAACCTTTTTTTAAAGCAACAAATGACAAAAGATCATCTCATGTTTTACAAAAGAACAAAAAAAAAAACAAATTAAACTTTTCCAAGCGACAAAAGATCATCTCATGTTTTGAAAAAGAACAAAAGACCAATTTAAACTTTTCTAAACAAACAAAAGATCATCTCATATTTTATATGTCTCGAATAGAACAAAAGGCTAAATTGAACTTTTTTCATGATAAAAGAAATAAATGAGTGAATAGGCATAGATATTCGGTAATTGGTTAAATAAAAGGTCAAATGATTTTGAATAGACATTCATTTTGCTTAATAGTACTTCAGCTCAAATTTAAATTGTGTTTCGCACCTCTATCGGATGTCTCCGCTTTAGGTCATGAGGCTTTCTTAATCTGGCGATTAATCAAGGGTTTTCCCTCTCAGAGGGATGTAATTAACGTCGTTGCGCTTAGGCAACGGCAGGGTATTGGTCCAGAACCCGACACTCACTTTTGTTTGACGAAGTCAAACGGTGCGCACAATAGACCTAAAGCCCTCCGATTCTTAGAGGCAAACCCTTTGTTGTCACCTTGGTGACTAGCACGCACTCACTATGCGAATTGCCGATTCATCTCACGTCACCATTGCTCATATAGCATTCGACGAGACTTGGATTCGCAATACGCATTCATCCATGAGAATATGAGATAACATGATAAAAAGAACACTAATTTTTTTTTTTCAAATTGATAAAAATCTATTTCCACACTCATGAACCCTCGGTGCCATAGAAGGTGGTGGTGGTCTCCATCTATCGAAGGTCATTGCATGCTAACGACAGTTGTTTGAATAGATCAGGTTGAGTGTGAAGGAGTAGCCGAAGATGTTGTCGTGGTCGAGAATGAACTAGGTGAGGGAGCCCGTATCGATGGTAGCGGCCATCCGATTCATCAAGTTGCGCCCCACTGCAGCTTAGAAGATGCCGAAAATGCAACCAAGTAGTATGATCTCCATGAGGACCCATGCCCGAATAAGGAGGGTAATTAAGCCCTTCGTTCGAGGGGGCGCTAGTTTTTGTGGGTGCATTGCAGGTGCTTGTTCGGCTTCTATGGGTAGTACCACATGTTTCATGGTGACAACAGGTGAGGAGCAGAGGGGTTTCTCTATGTGTCATCATATAGTCTCCTGCTGGTGCTTTGTAGGAAGTTGAGTCTGGCCACTCTCTAGCAAGCATCCATGGGAAAGTGGTAGATGGCTCTGTCTCTCTCTCTTGCCAATAGAGGGACCTCAATGGACCGTAGGGGAGATATGTAGCAACCCGGAAAATTTAATACTTAAAAATTTGAAATAATAATTTCTTTAAAACGAAATAATAGAACATACGTACCACTATCGTATGTGCAAGAATACATCAGTAAATTCCTTAAAAATTATAAATCATCCCCAAATATTATTCCTAAGTGTTCCACGAAGAAATTCGTGCAACGAAAAATCCGATTGGCCAAGCGTACGCCACAATGTGACTAATTATCCAAATTTGAAAACTAAGTCGAAAAACCGTTAACACGAAAAGATAACGTGCCCATAATTTAACGAACATGTCGGAGAGACTTCCAACATCATGAAATGATTATCCATTATTGGAATAGGACCAATGGACCTCTCATAGTCCATAAATAAAATCAAGTAAGAAAAATATAATAAAATCCGTAACTCTATTATTCCCTAATTAAAAAGGGAAACCCCATAAGATAAATTCTAATAAATAATGAGATTTTTTAAATGGAACATATAAATTTTATTGGGCAAAAATAGGGATTTTTAAAAGAGGAATAATAGGAAAATATTCTAAATTCGTAACTAAAATATTACCTAAATAGAAAAAGGGTTATTAAATAAGTAAAATAGTTAATTTGTGTTGTAATTAGATCCCTAAACCTAACCTAATAGGTTGGCCACGAATTTAACTCCCATCCTAACCCAAATAGGAAGTGGGAAGCTTGGAAGAAGTTAAGAAATAGGAAATTCGGAATTAAATAGGAGTTAGAGTACTATTAGAAATTAGAAACATAACAAGCATAAATACTCTCCTAAATCCCCCATGGCCGGTCCTAGATCATACCCAAGGCTTGCTGGACCTGGAGGAGAGGCCAAGGAGGAGGAGAATTCGTGGGGAGAGGATATCTCAAAGCTTCTACCCGAGTTCTTCAAGTTCTAGCCCTAGAAGAGGAAAACGACTAAAGGTAGACATTCTCATGAGCAAAACTAAAGATATTTTGGCTGTAGATCGTTCCATGTACCAGGAACAATACCCTCAAGTTTCATTATTTTCCATCGAGCAATATTTTCTTCTTGAATTTTGAAGTTCTGCAAACACCTTGACCCCGAACCCTCTTTTTAATTCTTGATCTCCATGTATACTAAACCCCATGCTACAAAATTTTTATGGGAAATACTGATGCATGTTAGGCATCTTTTACCCCTAAAAGCCCTAAATTTCATCCACCATGTCTTGCGAATTAATTCTTGCATCTCAATTGTTCACAGTATTCTATTCCCTATGTTTGACTTGATTAAATCCTGTCGAAACCATGTTTGTCTTCTAATTCCTAATTACTAGAAGTACCCTTGCATGTCTAGAGTCGTTTAAATTTTGTTTCATAATTTTTCATTGACTATACAATTAGTTATGAATTTTTGAATCACCCTATGTCAAAATATGTTAAGTTGGCACGTAATCCCATACTAGACCTTTTCCACTCTAACTCAGGTGAAGTACCTGAGAATGCGATGGCTTGATAGGCCGCGTTCTCAGGGCCGTCGCAACATAGGTACCTGTCGCGATCAGATCGCGACAGGGAACCCTGTCGCGTTCTGGCCGCCTGACCGAACAACTCGTCGCGATCCTCATAAGAACCTGTCGCGATCTGCCTGGCTGTTCAGACAAGCCCGTCGCGACCCTTTCAAGCCCTCGTTGTGTTCACACCTGATCCCATCGCGACCCTTACAAAGGTACGTCGCAATCTCAGCTTTTTGCATAAAAACCCACCTTTTTGCAAGATCTATTGTTATACATTCACTCCATGTCCTATTAACTGTCTTGTACACAGAAAAACGAAGTTGTAATTATTGAATATATTTTAAATAATTCAAGTTAATCACATGATCTATCTTGCCCATGATTTTCTCTTACATTTACACTCACTTGAACCATCCAAATATGGCCTTATTTCGCATGAAAATTGTCACATAGTACATTTAGCAATTGATTTCAGTTATATATTTAATTGCCCTATTTTTAATAGACTTGTCTATCGTTTCTCGTGTTGTTTTGGGAATACCATTATCGATGCTCCACTGTTCTAGAATTCCTCTAGAACGTCGAGCACTTGTTTCTATACACACTCTCTCTTGACTTGGACGAACTCTCCATCGGATACTCCTTCTGCGGACTAGTGTGTCTTTGTTCAAGGCCTCCATAAGTCTCCTCTGTCTGTGGATTTCCACATGGTCGACGAGCTGGTTGTACCTTAACACCTATGATACACTCTAGGGATCAGTAAGATCCGTACGGCCTTAGATTGTTCTCTCTCTTATCTTGAAACACGCCGGACCTCTAGACCTGTGCATAACGAGGTCAGCGGAAGGGTTGTGTATTGCACCTGACTGCCAACGCCATACGCGTGTGTTGAGCAACTGTTACTATAGCTCATTACTCGACGTTTCTTGTGCAATGTCCACTAGCTTTCATATATACTCTACTCACTCATCTATTCACGTTCACTCTACTATCTCGTCTCTATCGTCTATTCATCAAGTACTCTCTTGTTACCCTTTGAGCGTGTGGCTCCTACTATTTGAATTGTTCATGACTGTCTAGTGCTAAATGGGTCTTGTGACTCTACTGACTTGAATGCATACTGTGTAGGGCACGAAGAGTGTCCGAGGGGCTCCAATCTAGTCCTGGAGACAGAGAGCCACCTGAAAATACCTGCAGGGGCTATAGACGGTGTCTGCATTGCACCAATTCTGACTGACTGTACTGAATTGGCTAGACATCTGACTGTTATGCTATTACTGATAGTCTGATGAGTTCATACGTACTATGCGATTACTGTGCTATCGCTGACTGTTACTGAACCGTTATTGTCCTATTATTGAGCGACTACTATCGTACTCTCTACTTGCACTACTTGATACTTGCTATCTTGAGTTATTGCGTTCTATCGTGACTTGATCACAGTGCTATATTCTCTCTCGGCTATCTACGGATAACCAAAGTGCCATTACTATTTTGATTGACGAAATTTAATCAAAAGTGCTATACTATCTCGATTGATGAAAATAAGTCAAAGTGTAATTTACTCTCTATGTGGCCAAATACTATCTCTCGCCTTGCTATACATGTCGCTTGCTATTCTTGACCATGACTTTACTTGCTATTATTGTTATCGTTTCTATCGTGACTTAACTTTAATCATCGTGCTATACTTGATCCGTCTGCTATTTGAAGCATGTTACTTGTGCTATTACTTTCTCGACTTTACATGACTCTCTCTATCATTAGTTACTCTGCTATTTAAAGCATTAATCATTTAAAGTTTGCTTGACTATTGAGATTTAAGTCTTACTGGGTGTTATCGCTCACTCTTCGTTATTTGTTATTATTTCTCAGGTAAGTCGGACAATGACGTTACACACCCCAACGGGACAGGACCCGAGTGATGAGTGACCCGGAGTCAAATGACGAAGTTACCCTAGCACAATTGGAGTCTAATAATTATTGCTTTAGATTTCTTTTCAATGTAATGATGTTATGAGCCCTATGTATTGGCTCCGAATTAGTCGTTGTAATGATCTTAGTGATTTTATAATGAAATCAAAAGTTTATTTCAATTATAGTTCATTATATGCTCTGATGTTTGCGAAAGTATGCGCAAGTGTCGTTACCATACTCGTTGTTCGCGTCTCCCTCCGATTTATTTCACTGCTTAATTGGAGGGACGTGACAAGATAGGTCAACCTTCGCATCCCAATGGCCAGCCTTCACTGGTGTCGTGTTGCCCTGCCTCCTTGATCAAAACTGGAGAAGGTGACCCCCCTCTGACACCACCACCACCACCTCCTCCTCTCCTCTCTCTCTCTCTCTCTCTCTATATATATATATATATATATATATATTATATATATATATAACTTTATTCCTTATAAAATCAGATTATTGGCAAACGATTTATTAGGCCATGTGGCACTCATGTGGAGCCACATTGACATATTTTTTCTTATAAGAGGAGGAGATGGTGGTGCCGATGTGTCTGTCGATGACTTGTTGTTGTTCGACGGCGTTGGTTAACATCGATAACTAGTGACACATGGCTCTATTGACCAATGGTTGTCACTTAGTGCTGCCACTTTTGATGGTCGTCGGTGACAGATATTGTTACCTCCTCCTTCTTCAAAAGAAACATAATAAGAATTGTCAATGCGGTGTTACATAGGCGCCACATGATCTAATAAATTACATATCAGTTATTCATGTAATGTTTTATACCTTGTCTAATTGGGTTGAATAAATCTTCCTCTTCTAGAAGACAAAGGAAAAATTATCATATTTCCTCCTCTTCAATGCGAAGGTTCAAAGCCTTTCTCTATTTGCGTATGTATATGAATGCATCTTCCTCTTCTAGAAGACAACGAAGAAAAATCATCAGATTCCCTCTTCAATGAAGCGGTTCCTCTCTCTCTCTCCCTCCCCCTTCCTCTTTGATGGATACAAGGAAGATTAACTTTGTATCTTTCTGGGCATGTGAAGATCCAAGACCTCAAGTTCTTCTCCAAAGGATCAAGTTCTAGGGACATACCCATATGATGAGAATATTCTTGAACTAAAAAACATATATTACATGTTCACCAAAATGGAAAATCCCCTACGAAAATATTTTATTTTAAAGGCATGTGATTACCTTTGTTAGTGTACTATTTTTTTTAAAACATTGTTTGTTAGTGTAATATCTAACACAAAAAGAAGTGTAGTACTGTTGGTTGATTTCAATGTAATTTGGCATATATTTCAGTACCCAAAACATTTAAGCTGTTTGGTTTTATCATCTTCATTTTCTCTAGGGATATATGTTTACTAGTAAAATATTCTTGTTGGATGAATAGAGAAGTAAATGTATTAATCTAACAGGTTCTTCATGTAGCACTCTCACAATAATAGGATATTTCTTTACTGAAAAAATGCCCATGAAAATACTTCCCGTCATGTAAAATAAAGTATTTTGGATAGAACAAAAGAATCTGTCCTCTCTCGCGTATGAAACCCTATATGTTGACGTCAACATCAGATACCTTTTCCCTGAAATCGACCAATAATGATATTCCCAACGCAATGGGCCACACCTATTGACGACGATTCCCCCTCCATCACATGATCGGTGGAGCTTTCAGGGAACGCCGAAACATACCGCTGGTTTAATGAAGTCCATTATTTATTTATTTTCTGAATGCGGTGGTTCGCAGTACACTTGCCACACATAAAGGCTGACAATATCACACATTCTTTTCTATTGATATAACATGAATTCTAGACATGTCATCTTATCTATGAAGTCTAGTTTGAACACAAGTTTGTAATTTCAAGATGATAGGGATATAATTATAGGTACTTAGATGTACAAATAATATCTTTTGTCAACTAATAAAATTAAGGATTTTCTAATATATATCATGTTAAAAGTCTAATTATGTAAAAATCCATCTTATATTTGTATTGTTATGTATACCCTAGTAATAGTATACATTAAAAATATCTTAAGAGACCCTACCATCACATGCCATGACAGAATAGAAGAAAAACATCAATGGATGTCTATCGAGAGTTATTTTTTGTGTAAAATACTTAAGAAAGTTTCTGACATCTCTCTCTCTCTCTCTCTCATGCGAGTGTGTGTTAGAGCAGCCTGAGGCTCCCACTAGACATGAACTCGTTGGAGAGGAAGTCCAAGGGACTGACTGAGAAGATGATGTTGTCGTCACTAGTGGGGTGGGGGCCAGGTAGTTGTTGGCCGTGACGACTGCCTAGGCTCAATTGTTGGTCAACTGTAGGGTGGCGTAGATGGTGAACATGTCGTCACTCATTGCAGGTCGTTGACCTGGATGGAGATGTTTGTGGACTACAAGGGAGTGCCAGTGATAGGGCTAGTGTATGCCTCCCCGTGGCTTGCAAGAGTGTCATTGGTCATCCCAGGCCGTAGAGGGAGTTGTAGAGGGCATAGAGCTTGTTCTAGGAGAAGGTGAAAGTGGCATAGCTATGGGTGGAGGAGGACAAGGCCAGGGACACCCTCTCTCTCTCTCTCTCTTCTCTCTCTCTCTCTCATGCATATGTGCCTAAGCTGGAGGGAGAAACCCCCTTGACACTCTAAGCCAATGTTGCCTCTCTCTCTCTCTCTCATGCATATGTGCCTAAGCTGGAGGGAGAAACCCCCTTGACACTCTAAGCCAATGTTGCCTCTCTCTCTCTCTCTCTCTCTCTCTGTATATATATATATCTCTCTCATGTGCACACATATGTGCACGTTGGTGCTGGCGACGATGTCAAGAAGAGCCTCAACCATCTACTGGATGAGGAAGATGACAAGTAGCTTCTTGAAAAAGGAGGATATGTCGGGGGCGAAGCTAATGGAGTAGTAGGTCATGACCATCTAAGCAACGAACTTGAGGATGGGGATGGGGATGTGGAGGACAAAGTTGGGGAGGGTGAAGGCCTAGGCTAGGTAGAAGTGTAGGTCTCAGTGGTTGCCAAACATTTGCGGTTGTTGGATGGTGATGGACATCTCGGTGAAGCCATTGAACATGTTGATAAACATGCTAAAAAGGAGAGCATCGGTGTAGAAGATGTCATCCCGCTAGGTGTCGATGTGCATGCGAGTGCATAGGAACATCATAGAGGCAATGAAGTGACGATGATGATCTATACAGTCTTGAGGATGTAGACGAAGGAGTTGTGCTTGATGAGGAGCCATTCCTTGGTGAAGGAGGCCTTGAGGAGCTCCATGGCAGCTACAACATGCTAGGGCAATGCATTTGTTGTGGATCATGTTGAAGGGCATGGAGAGCTTGTTATTGAGGCAGAGGTAGACATGGAAGTGGTGAAGACCAGAGAGAGAGATCATGTAAAACCTCAATTTCATAATATGAAAATATGTGAGATTAAATTAGATAATTAATTTAAGATATGTGACCTAAATATCTTGATAATGATTAATTCGATAAAACTTTAAACTAAAAAGAAATTTCAACTAAATTCACCATAAGTACATTCAAAATAGCTTATACCTAAAATTTTATTTTAGTTGGTCATCATTTGGAGGTTAAATAAAAAAATGAATAATTAAATTTATTTGTATAAATAATAATAATATAAAATAAATAAAAATAAACTTACCTTCTTACGTAGGTAAGATAAGATTACGTAAGATAAAATCTTACCATATAAAATTTCAACACGTATCCATATATGTGTTAACCTATGGTAAAACTCCCTATGACATGGTTAGAATCGGTGAACGATGGAAATCGAAAGAATCACTATCGTCCAAGTGTGTGCTTAGTCTCCACCTTATAAAGTTACTCTATCTTACCTTGGCCCAAGCTTGAATGTTGGCTACTACTGTAACACCCCGGAAATTAGCAAATTTAAATTTTCAGAAATATAGAGGGATAAAAATAAATAATCGTATTGGAGACTTCCAATACCATGTGTTAATGACCTATTAAATAAGATTGGGCCAATAGAGCATGTTTGGCCCAAGGATATGAATAAACTAGGACAGGAAATTACCCAGAAATTCGTGTAGGTAATTATGCTATAATTAGGAAGGACAATTTAGGGTTAAAAGATGGTTGATTAGTCATGTAAGGTAAGCCAAAACCGAACTCAATCCCAATTGGAGGTTTCCTAAACCTTTGCTACCTCTTTTAAGTAAAGGAATCCCAGATTTTCTGGAAACTAGGAAATAGAGCTCGTAGCCCCTTTCCTAGTATCATTAGGACTCTTAACAACATCCTAAAACTATAAGAACTCGTCCCTAAACTCTTGGGGAAGGTTTAACAACGAAGTTGGAGTCGTTTGGAGGCAAGCAAGAACTTCTGAGGAGCAGGAGAAAGGCTGGGATCCGGAGCTTCATCCCCTGCATCTTCTGTTGCATCCAGAACATCAACGGGTTTTAGATCTTCCTAAAGGTAGGTGTTCTCAGGCCAAGATTAAAGAAAACCAATGCCAACATGTAGTTCTTTGAGTCTAGGGTCATTTGCACTTGTTTTGCCTAATTTTCATGGAGTATTCTTCGTGTATTGGTGATTTTCCCGAAGTCTTGCACAATTAGGGCTTTTCTCGTTCATCATATTGTGCACACGATTTATGACCAAATTTGACTAAACTTTATTCATGAAAGTTCTTCCAATTGAAGTCACAATCATCTTCTATGTTGGACATTTTGTCCAAAAATCCTTCGTTAGAGAGTTAGGAGCATGATAAGAGAGTCTCTGCATGATACTGCAATTTCGGGCTACACTTGATTTTCTATTCTTCATATGTTTTCTCAAGATTGGAGACCGAATTAGATCAAACCCTCAACATCAAAGTTCTTCTACAAGTTGTCCTCTTCATCTTTCATGTTCAATGTTTTGTCTAAATGTCACTCGTTAAAGAGTTATAAGAGTCTTAAGTGAATCGCTGCATGAGAAGTGTCATCGGGTTCCACATGACCATGTGTTTTGTTCTGGAAAAACCACTAGTGTCGACACTGCCTGTGCCAGTGTCGACCTGCTGTCCCAAAACAGCCCAGATGGTGTTCTGGGAAAGCCTCTAGTGTCGACACTACCCCATCTAGTGTCGACACACTGTCCCAGTTTGACCCAGAAAGTTCTGGGAAGCTGATCTAGTGTCGACACCACCTATGCTAGTGTCGACACACTGTCCCATATTGACCGGAAGGTTTTCTGGAAGCTGTCTCTAGTGTCGACACTACCTGGACTCGTGTCGACACTACTTGACTGTTTTGTCTTGCATTTGAAGCATTGTGTCGACACTACCTGGACTCGTGTCGACACGACTTGACCTTTTTGCCTTGTATTTGAGGCACTGTGTCGACACCACCTGAACTAGTGTCGACACTACCTGACCAGTTTTGCTTGTTTTTGTCTTGGGTTTGGAGCATGGTGTCGACACCACCTGATCTAGTGTCGACACTACCCTTACAAGATTTTTGTATAATTTGGGTCTAATCATTTCATGATGTCTTCAAGCATGTACATGATGTTATATGGTATGCATGGACTTAAAATAAATCAAACCATTAAAGGAAATGGTAATGATATGAATATGATTCTAATGTGTAAATTTTGATTGATCTTATGATCCTTGGATTATCTTGTGATCTTACTTATTGTCAATGGATAAGATAATAATATGATATGAATGTGGGGATGAATACATGATTAGTATGGACATATTAGTAGTGTTAATGTTATGATTTGCATATGAGTTTCATGGTTACATATTTTCCGGTGTTTAATTGATTATTGTCATATGCATACATGTTAGGAAAGTACATGTTCTACATATGATTTGTCTTTAGAAACACCCTCTTGTCAAGACATTAATGAATTATGAAATATAAGATACGACGTTATCCTGCCTTGTTCTTTTGAGCTGTTTGTCATTCCTTGACTCTATAAATGATCATGTCCTTTTTACTATGAGCTTGTCATTGAAACTCTGTGGCCATAATATGAATATGTTTGTTTGGCACATCGTGGGACTCCGGTCCAAAACTTGATACAATGCCTGTGCAATAGGGCCCTGTCCGGTCCTGGGGAGGAGCGCCCCAACGTACTTGTTAACCGAGGGAGTATGGACTCTTGGTGCTTGGCATAGCACACCTGACATGCAAGATTGTGAATATGTGCCTCCTGTTTGACATGATAAGTTTGACTTGACATGATATGATACGTTTGTTTTTGTGAACACATGAACTCTGCTTGAATATGGCCAATCTCTTCTGACATGATTCTATTCTTGAAACATCTGTTCATTGTATATGCAATTTGACATTTTGATCTGATACGATATCCGTTCTATTCTGCTATTCAATCTGTTAGTATTACATACATTGTCATCATATTCATATGCATATCTACCTACTTAAAATGTTAATCATGTATACTAGTGCCTGCACGTTATTGAGATGTAAATCCTACTGAGCTAGTTCGCTCACCCCTATCATCCTGCCCTTTTTCAGGTAGTGATGAAGACCCGTGGAGTCGGATGGGACTGGGCAAGAGTGACGAGCACCCGTCCTAGAATAGATGACCGTTTAGAAATAGAAACTGAGTAGTCTATGTAATAGTGAAACTTTTCTGGAAGATTATTTAATTAATGGACCCTTTGTTAATTCTTCTTATATGAGGTTGTATCTAGTTGAATGAAATGAATTAAAGTATGCTATTGGTGACCATATTATAGTCTTGAATGTGTTGTTATATCTGAATGTGACTCTGCGCTATTCAACTGTGATACGCCGGTTTGTATCGTTCACGTCCCCCGGTATTTATTCCGCTGATAAATATTTGAGGCGTGACAGTTGGTATCAGAGCCTGAACTTTAAGGTCCAAGGATTAGGAATATGGAATGAAACTAGATTACACGAGTCAAAACCTGTCGTACCTAATGTGAGCTTGGGTAGAGCCATGGGAATAAAAGTCACATGTGATATATTTAGATGACTAACTTACATTATTATCTTGAAGCTGATCATTACCACAATGGCCGCAGAACGTGCCCAGGCTAGGGACATGCAAAGAACCATACAGAACTTGACTCAGGCTATCTTACAAGCCACCCAGGGTGGAGGTAATCGCGGAGCCGGTGAGCTCCACCGAAATTTTCGGAACATGGATCCACCTAGGTTTGAAGGGAGTACTAACCCAGATGTTGCTGAGCACTGGGTTAAAGAGATTGAAAGGATATTCAGGGTTATGCAATGCACAGACCCGAACAAGGTACTCCTGGTGACTTTCCAGTTGGAAAAGGATGCCAGGGCATGGTGGGAGTCGGTAGAAGCAACCCTAAATGGACAACAACCAACATGGGCTCAGTTCATTGAGCGTTTCAACGCCAAGTACTTTTCTGAGAGGGTCCGAGAACGGAAAGCAGTCGAATTTGCGGCTTTGAAGCAGAGAGGACTCGATGTGGCTGAATATGAGGCCCAATTCTCTCGGCTGTCCCGATACGCTGTTCACTTGATTGGGACAGAAAGGATGAAGGCGAAACGCTTTCTGAATGGCTTGAGGCCCCAGTTCATCACCCAACTGGCGCCAATGGACATTCAAACTTATGCTGAAATGGTTAAGAAAGCTCAACTATTGGAAGATGCCATGGAGACTGCCGAAAGGATTAAGGGAAAATCCGTGAAACGGGAACAAGTGTCTTCTGCTGAGAGGTATCAGCCGACTATTGGGAAGAAAAGCCCCAGTGGCGGGATAAATGAACCAGCGGATAAAAAGCCGAAGGAAATAGGTAAGCAAGTGATAGTGGCAATAGGAGAAAGGTGTAAACATTGTGACAAAGCTGGTCATCGGACTAAAGAATGCTGGAGAGCGCAAGGGAGATGCCTACGCTGTGGGAGTCGTGACCATAGGATCTCGGACTGCCCAATGTTGAAAGAACAAGTCCCTCAGGACAAACGTTTGAATGGATAGAAGAGGCAAGGCCGACTGCAAGCTGTCCAGGAACCAGAAACTACTGAAGAAGGAGGTATCGTGGAAGGTACACTTACTATTCTTTCCCGGCCTGCTTATGTTCTCTTTGATACGGGAGCTACGCACTCCTTCATTCTCAAACATTTGTTGATACCCTATCTGTGAAACCTGTCCCATGGAATCCGGAATAGTTGTGTCAACCCCGATTGGTCCTGACACCAATCTTACAAACCATATACCATCCATGAGGTGTTGATTGAAACCCAAAACCTACCAGCAAATTTAATATGTATGGACATGGCAGGGTATGATGTGATACTGGGAGCAGACTGGATGTCTGAACATGGGGCTAGTATAAATTGCAGGAGAAGTAGGGTAACTTTTAGCCAGTACCCAAAACTAGTGTTCACAGGGGATAGAAACCGCAGGAGATTGTCACTTATCTCTGCACTGCAAGCCAAAAGGATGATGAGGAAAGGTTGTATGGCCTTTCTTGCTGCTGTAGTCATTGCAAAGAAGGAAGTCAAAGTAGAGGACATCCATGTTGTCAGCGAATACGCTGATGTTTTTCCCGAAGACTTGCCCGGAATTCCTCCGGAGCGAGAGGTTGATTTTACTATCGACTTGGTCCCTGGAGCAGCACCAGTATCTAGGGCACCATATAGAATGTCCCCCGCAGAACTGAAAGAATTAAAAGAGCAACTGATGGAACTGTTAGAGAAGGGTTTCATCCGACCAAGCACATCGCCATGGGGTGCACCTGTCCTCTTCGTCAAGAAGAAAGATGGGTCGATGAGGCTATGCATAGATTACAAACAACTGAATCAGTTAACCATCAAGAACAAATACCCTCTGCCGAGAATTGATGAGTTGTTTGATCAATTATCTGGAGCTAGATACTTCTCTAAAATAGATCTCCGATCCGGTTATCATCAATTGAGGATCAAAGGAGAAGACATTCACAAGACTGCCTTCCGAAGCAGGTATGGGCATTATGAATTTATTGTTATGCCTTTTGGACTAACAAATGCCCCTGCAGTTTTCATGCAGTTGATGAATAGCATTTATCGCCCATATCTTGATAAGTTTGTGGTGGTATTCATCGATGATATATTGATCTATTCCAAGACAAAGGAAGAGCATGAGGAGCATTTGAGGATTGCATTGCAGATTTTAAGGGAGAACAAACTATATGCCAAGTTAGGTAAATGTGAATTTTGGCTTGAGGAGGTATCCTTTCTAGGGCATGTGGTAACCAGAGATGGTATCGCTGTTGATCCATCAAAGGTTGAGGCTGTGTTGAAATGGGAAAGACCGACAAGCGTCACAGAGATCAGGAGTTTTCTGGGATTAGCTGGGTATTACCGAAGGTTTATAAAAGATTTCTCAAAGATTGCAGTACCATTAACCAAGCTGACCCGGAAGGAAAATCCATTTGTGTGGAATGAGGATTGCGAGGAAAGTTTCAACAACCTGAAGAAGTGTCTGACTACTGCCCCTGTCCTCGCCTTACCCACCGAAGAGGGAGGATTTGAAATTTATTCAGATGCTTTTGGTACTGGACTGGGATGTGTCCTAATGCAACAAGGGAAGGTAATAGCGTATGCTTCCAGACAGTTGAAGATCCACGAAGTGAACTATCCGGTTCATGGCTTGGAGTTAGCAGCCGTGGTATTCGCCTTAAAGATTTGGAGGCATTATATCTATGGTGAGCAATTTAAAGTCTTTTCTGACCACAAGAGTTTGAAATACCTGTTCTCACAGAAAGAGCTTAACATGAGACAAAGAAGGTGGTTAGAGTACCTTAAGGACTTTGACTTTTCCATCCAATATCACCCTGGGAAAGCCAATGTAGTGGCAGACGCTCTAAGTAGACAACCAGGAACTGTTCTAGCTAGTATGATGCTGGGCGAATGGAAGTTACTGGAGCAATTTGCAAGTCTGAATTTAGACATGGAAAAGAAGGAGAAATAAGTAATGATTTCTAATCTCCAGATACAATCCATTCTGCTGACCGAAATCCAGGAGAAACAAGGAGAAGACCCACTCTTAGTTCAGATCAGGGAGAAGTTAGGACAAAGACCTGACTTTACTCTATCAGCAGAAGGAAGATTATTATTCAGAGGTAGAGCATGTGTCCCTGATCATGAAGAACTTAAGAAAAGGTTGCTGAATGAAGCTCACCAGTCCAAATATACGATTCATCCAGGATCAACAAAGATGTACCAAGATTTAAAAAGGTCGTACTGGTGGCCAAACATGAAGAGGGATGTGGCCGATCATGTGGCATACTGTTTGACATGCATGAAAGTCAAGGCCGAGCATTTTCGTACGGCTGGTGGACTGCTACCACTGGAAATCCCAGAATGGAAGTGGGATAGCATCGGTATGGACTTTATCATGGGATTTCCCAAGACTAGAAGTGGTATGGATGCAATTTGGGTAATGTGGATCGATTGACTAAGTCGGCTCACTTCTTGCCGATCAAGAGTACATGGTCAGTAGATGTGTTGGCCGCTCTATATGTTAAGGAAGTAGTTAGATTGCACGGGTTCCATCTAGCATAATATCAGATCGGGACCCTAGATTTACTTCACACTTCTGGAAGGGTTTACAAGCAGCAATGAGTACTAAATTAAACTTTAGTACTGCCTTCCATCCTCAGACTGATGGACAAACTGAAAGGACTAATCAAATTGTAGAGGATATGCTTCGTGCTTTGGTGCTGGATTTTAAAGGTCGATGGGATGATCAGTTGTACTTGATGGAGTTTGCTTATAACAACAGCTATCAGACTAGTATCAAAATGGCTCCATTTGAAGACTTATATAGCAGGAGTTGCAGATCACCCCTTTGTTGGGAAGAGGTTGGGGAGAACCAATGGGTTGGACCCGACTTGATTGAGGCAACTGTCCGGAAGGTTCAGATTGTCAGGGAACGTCTGAAGATAGCACAATCCAGACAGAAGAGTTATGCAGACAAGAGAAGGAGAGAACTGGAATTTCAGGTTGGCGAACATGTTTTCTTGAAGGTCTCACCTTCGAGGGGAATACAAAGATTTGGGATCAAAGGAAAACTAAGTCCCAGATTTATAGGGCCATTTGAAATTTTAGAAAGAATTGGTTAGGTGGCGTATAGACTTGCACTACCTCCGCAACTAGCAAACGTGCATACTGTGTTCCACATATCCATGCTGCGGAAGTACTTATTCAATGCCGACCATGTAATTGATCACGAGGACTTGGAGATTCGGGAGGACCTGACTTATGAAGAGAAGCCGATCAAATTGTTGGATCGGAAGATTCATTGACTCAGGAATCGTACCATACTTATGGTGAAGGTTCAATGGAGTCGAGACGGAGTCACTAATGCTACCTGGGAAACAGAGGATAGAATGAAGAAAAACCACCCGAAGCTATTCTCAGGTACGATCTACACCATTATGCGTAAATTTGGGGACCAAATTTCTTAAGTGGGGGAGGATGTAACACCCCGAAAAATAGCAAATTTAAAATTTCAGAAATAAGAGGGATAAAAATAAATAATCGTATTGGAGACTTCCAATACGATGTGTTAATGACCTATTAAATAAGATTGGGCCAATAGAGCATGTTTGGCCCAAGGATATGAATAAACTAGGACAGGAAATTACCCAGAAATTCGTGTAAGTAATTATGCCATAATTAGGAAGGACAATTTAGGGTTAAAAGATGGTTGATTAGTCATGTAAGGTAAGCCAAAACCGAACTCAATCCCAATTGGAGGTTTCCTAAACCTTTGCTACCTCTTTTAAGTAAAGGAATCCCAGATTTTTTGGAAACTAGGAAATAGAGCTCGTAGCCCCTTTCCTAGCATCATTAGGACTCTTAACAACATCCTAAAACTATAAGAACTCGTCCCTAAACTCTTGGGGAAGGTTTAACAATGAAGTTGGAGTCGTTTGGAGGCAAGCAAGAACTTCTGAGGAGCAGGAGAAAGGCTGGGAATCCGGAGCTTCATCCCCTGCATCTTCTGTTGCATCCAGAACATCAACGGGTTTTAGATCTTCCTAAAGGTAGGTGTTCTCAGGCCAAGATTAAAGAAAACCAATGCCAACATGTAGTTCTTTGAGTCTAGGGTCATTTGCACTTGTTTTGCCTAATTTTCATGGAGTATTCTTCGTGTATTGGTGATTTTCCCGAAGTCTTGCACAGTTAGGGCTTTTCTCGTTCATCATATTGTGCATACGATTTATGACCAAATTTGACTAAACTTTCTTCATGAAAGTTCTTCCAATTGAAGTCACGATCATCTTCTATGTTGGACGTTTTGTCCAAAAGTCCTTCGTTAGAGAGTTAGGAGCATGATAAGAGAGTCTCTGCATGATACTGCAATTTCGGGCTACACTTGATTTTCTGTTCTTCATATATTTTCTCAAGATTTGAGACCGAATTAGATCAAACCCTCAACATAAAAGTTCTTCTACTAGTTGTCCTCTTCATCTTTAATGTTGAACATTTTATCTAAATGTCACTCATTAAAGAGTTATAAGAGTCGTAAATGAATCACTGCATGAGAAGTGTCATCGGGTTCCACATGACCATGTGTTTTGTTCTGGAAAAGCCACTAGTGTCGACACTGCCTGTGCCAGTGTCGACCTGCTGTCCCAAAACAGCCCAGATGGTGTTCTGGGAAAGCCTGTAGTGTCGACACTACCCTATCTAGTGTTGACACACTGTCCCAGTTTGACCCAGAAAGTTCTGGGAAGCTGATCTAGTGTCGACACCACCTATGCTAGTGTCGACACACTGTCCCATATTGACCGGAAGGCTTTCTGGAAGCTGTCTCTAGTGTCGACACTACCTGGACTCGTGTCGACACTACTTGACTGTTTTGTCTTGCATTTGAAGCATTGTGTCGACACTACCTGGACTCGTGTCGACACGACTTGACCTTTTTGCCTTGTATTTGAGGCACTGTGTCGACACCACCTGAACTAGTGTCGACACTACCTGACCAGTTTTGCCTATTTTTGTCTTGGGTTTGGAGCATGGTGTCGACACCACCTGATCTAGTGTCGACACTACCCTTACAAGATTTTTGTATAATTTGGGTCTAATCATTTCATGATGTCTTCAAGCATGTACATGATGTTATATGGTATGCATGGACTTAAAATAAATCAAACCATTAAAGGAAATGGTAATGATATGAATATGATTCTAATGTGTAAATTTTGATTGATCTTATGATCCTTGGATTATCTTATGATCTTACTTATTGTCAATGGATAAGATAATATATGATATGAATGTGGGGATGAATACATGATTAGTATGGACATATTAGTAGTGTAATGTTATGATTTGCATATGAGTTTCATGGTTACATGTTTTCCGGTGTTTAATTGATTATTGTCATATGCATACATGTTAGGAAAGTACATGTTCTACATATGATCTGTCTTTAGAAACACCCTCTTGTCAAGACATTAATGAATTATGAAATATAAGATACGACGTTATCCTACCTTGTTCTTTTGAGCTGTTTGTCATTCCTTGACTCTATAAATGATCATGTCCTTTTTACTATGAGCTTGTCATTGAAACTCTGTGGCCATAATATAAATATGTTTGTTCGGCACATCGTGGGACTCCGGTCCAAAACTTGATACAATGCCTGTGCAATAGGGCCTTGTCCGGTCCTGGGGAGGAGCGCCCCAACGTACTTGTTAACCGAGGGAGTATGGACTCTTGGTGCTTGGCATAGCACACCTGACATGCAAGATTTGTGAATATGTGCCTCCTGTTTGACATGATAAGTTTGACTTGACATTATATGATACGTTTGTTCTTGTGAACACATGAACTCTGCTTGAATATGGCCAATCTCTTCTGACATGATTCTATTCTTGAAACATCTGTTCATTGTATATGCAATTCGACATTTTGATCTGATACGATATCCGTTCTATTCTGCTATTCAATCTGTTAGTATTACATACATTGTCATCATATTCATATGCATATCTACCTACTTAAAATGTTAATCATGTATACTAGTGCCTGCACGTTATTGAGATGTAAATCCTACTGAGCTAGTTCGCTCACCCCTATCATCCTGCCCTTTTTCAGGTAGTGATGAAGAACCCGTGGAGTCGGATGGGACTGGGCAAGAGTGACGAGCACCCGTCCTAGAATAGATGACAGTTTAGAAATAGAAACTGAGTAGTCTATGTAATAGTGAAACTTTTCTGGAAGATTATTTGAATAATGGACCCTTTGGTTAATTCTTCTTATATGAGGTTGTATCTAGTTGAATGAAATGAATTAAAGTATGCTATTGGTGACCATATTATAGTCTTGAATGTGTTGTTATATCTGAATGTGACTCTGCGCTATTCAACTGTGATACGCCGGTTTGTATCGTTCACGTCCCCCGGTATTTATTCCGCTGCTAAATATTTAGGGCGTGACAACTACTCTTTGGGAACTGTTGTTGTAGC
This sequence comes from Colocasia esculenta, assembly GCA_014218235.1. Lineage (NCBI taxonomy): Eukaryota > Viridiplantae > Streptophyta > Magnoliopsida > Alismatales > Araceae > Colocasia > Colocasia esculenta. The sequence continues at coordinate 168,918,867 of CM024755.1, forward strand.
ACCCCGGAAATTTTAATTACATAAAAATTTAAATAAATGAAAATAAATAATTTTCATAATATTGGATTATTTAAAACATACGTATCATTATCGTATGTGCCAAAACACATCAGAAAAATCCGTAAATATGGGAAATCAACCCCACACATTATTCCTAAATGTTCCACAAAAACATTTATGCCAAAAAAAATCATTTGGACTAGGTTTAAGAATTATGGTGACTGATTATCCAAATTAAGAAATAAGTCGGAAAACCGTTAACACGGAAATGCGACACAACCAAAAAATTAAATAAAGGTGTTGGAGAGACTTCCAACATTATATATTAATGACCCATAACATAATTGGGCCAATGGATCACATATGACCCAAAAATCAAATAAAGCTAGAAAATACATGAAAATTCGTAACTCTAAATAGGCTGAAATTAGAAAGGGGTAATTATGGTTTAATTGGGATGCAATCATGCACTTTTAGCAACTCAAATTCGTGCTTACCCACCTATGGGGGTTGCTTGATGGCCAAGACTCTCTAATGGAGGAAGAAATCATCAAAAATAGGAAACCAACATGCCAATCCCGCAACCCTTCTTTCCTAGTCATAATAGGACTCCTAAACACCATGGTTGCTTAAATACTCTTCACCCAAACCCTAGGGACGAGTTTAGAACTTGCTGGGGTCGTGTGGAGGAGCTCTTGGTGGCTGGAGAGTAGAAGATCAAGCATACCAAGCTCATCTTCTTCCCCTGTTCATCTTCTACGACCTGCACAAACCACCTTCTTGAAGTCGAGCTAAGGTAGGCCAAACCTAAATCCCATCATGCAAGGCTTATACCCCTGGAAAGAGGGTCGAGTCTACTTCCTAGCTCAAGTGGAATGCCCAAATTCCATGCAGTATACACGAAGTATTAAGCATTCTTCAAACAGTGGTCTGAACACGGGTTTTCTGAAGAACGAGACTTCATCAACCCAAAAGGTAGGTTTTCTCGGGCCAACTCTTAACATATCCTATACCAATGTGTAGAGCATCAAGTTAACTTTCATTTCCCACTGGTTTCATCGAATTTCATTGAGTATATTTTGAATTATAAGCGTTTTGCCAAAGTCGTGCACTGTTAGGGCTTTTCCCGTTCTTGGTATGTTGCATGTGATTCAAGACCGAATTAGAGTAAACTCATAACATGAAAGTTATTCTACTAGTTGTCCTCTTCAGGTTTTGTGTCGAACGCTTTGTCTAAACGTCATTAGTTAGAGAGTTATAAGTGTGGTAATAGGGTTGCTGCATGAAACTACAGTTTTAGGTTACACTTGGTCTGATGTTGTGTTTGACTAGATCAAAGCCTATCGAAACCATCTTTATTTTCTAATTCTGATTTACTGGAGATACCCTTGTATGTTTAGGTTGTTTTAAAACTGGTTTCGTTATTTTTCATACACTGTACAATTTGTTCTCTATTTCGGAAGCACCCTGTGTCAATATATGGCAGTTCTGGACCGCAATCCAAGAACATGTCCTTGCTCTGTCAGAGTCAGGCGCAGACCCTGTGAACACGACGGCCCGATAGGCCGCGTTCTGAGGTCTCATCGTGACAGCCCGCACCGTCGCGATCTGATCGCGACGCGTCGCTCTGTCGCGATCGTGCTGCTTGATCTGACCGCCCAGTCGCGTTCATCACAACATCCTGTCGCTTTCTAGTACCGACCCGTCACGACCCTTGCTGTGGCCTGTCGCGACCTGACCCATGCCTGACAGCCCCTGTCACCTTCCTTATATGCACCTGTCGCGACCTGACCCGGGCCTGATAGCCCCCTGTCGCTTTCCTTATATGAACTTGTCGCGACCTGACTCCGGGCCTGACAGCCCTGTCGCTATCCTTATATGCCCCTGTCGCGATCTCAAGATTTGTCACTTAACCCCACTTACTGTCTTGCAAATCTAACCACTATACCCGAGGTTTGGTTAATGTAATATTTAGTGTGTATTTCACATGTCTTGGGTCTGATTAATGCATGATGGTTATTTTAATGGCTTAAAAGTATTTAACCCATTTAAAAAGCTTTAAGTATGTGAACATTATTCTAATTGCTCTCTTAGATAACGTGACTATTCAGGTGACTTTTGATTAACTCTTTGAACTGTTCTAGCTTCTTAAAATGATAAATTGTTATCCTAAAATCTCACAATCCATGTTTAGGTAAGTGCATAGTTTCACTTCATACTATCATGTTAAAGTGTTTTTCCCCGAGTTTGAGAATTGAGACACGCGTACCGCACTACACACTCGCACTGTTAGACATCCCTTTCTTGGGAAATTGAAAACTCTCTACCGGTCATTCCGAATCGGTAGACTAGCGACCTTTTCACCAAGGCCTCCATAAATCTCCTCTGACCATGGATTCCTACGTGGCCGACGAGTTGGTTGTACCATTGAAGTTCCTTGGAGATATCGTGCACTTCCTTTCTCATCTTGTTCTCGTGAGTGTGACTTATAATCTAGACTAAAGCCATTAATGTAAAGATTGAACTAAATTATAAATCGTACCGTTATGCTGCCGAATTTATATCTTGACCATTGTTATCATGAAATCATGTTCAATTACTTATTACTTGTTCCCATCATCATCATGAACATGACATTACACATGCTTACTTATTGAAACTCTCATTGGCCATTATTAATGATTGTTGGTATCTACATTTAAAATTTACATGAGATGCTGACAGGGCACGGCGTGTGTCCAGGGCTCCAATCTAGCCCCAATGACGGCGAGTCATAGATATACTAATAACCATGGGGTATAATGATTACTGGCGTTGCATCTGCGCTGGGAGTCTTGCTTGCTTGTTGAATGATAGATACAATAACCACATACACGTGTCCTAGTGTGCATTCTTGGTGGATCTTTCCTATGTGTACATTAGTGTCTGCGTGCCTGATTAGTGTTACTTGATCGTGCTCGTACATTCTTGCTTGCTTGCTTACGTGATATGGCCATCCTGTATTTAATGCAATTAGTGATATCTTGCGTTCTTGACATCAATTGAAATCTTGCGTGCTTGTATAAAGTGATCTATTGCTAGTTCTATCTGTCATCTTGTTCACAAAATCTTGTTCTATCATAATCACTTTTTCTAGCTTGTCTTATATATCATGTTTTAACGAGTTTTATTCGTACTTGCATATCATTCATCGTACTTGCCTAGTTCTAAAATGTTAATCACTTATATCATTGCCCGCACATTGAGATATAAATCCTACTAGGCTAGTTTGCTCATTCCCTACTTTTACCCAATCTAGGTGACTATGAAGTTCAAGAGGAAGAGCAAGTCGAGGATGGGAATGCGTCCGAGTGAAGAGCGTTCCAAACATGAGTCTATCTATAGTAGTTTATTTTGAGTGTTAGAACAATGCAGTAGGAAGTGAAGTATTATGTACTTTTGTTTTTATTGAGTCTTAGTTCTGTAATAGTATCCATTTAGAATTCAATGCGTTGAGATTTGAATAAAAGATTAGTTGAGTTCAATATTTGGGCCCTATGATGATGTATGTTGTTATACATTTAGTGCGTGCTAGCTAGAGGCTTATTTGCCGACTGTTCACGTCTCGGGATATCGACTTTAATTAATCAATAATATCCGCTGCGTAATTCTCGGAACATGACAGTTTAATGGTATCAGAGCCTAGGAATACCAAATAGAATATATGTCTCAGGAATAGGAGATACCTATGGAACCTAGGTCATGGAAATTAAATATAGTACCTGGTGAGAATGGGTAGAGACTGGGAATATGATAGAAAGAATTAAACACTTCTACCCATTGACTCTTATAATGTATCTAGAGACATTAATTGGTTTCCATCTGTTTCTCAGGAACCTTCATAACTCTTACACTCAACTGCAATGGCTCGTAATCAATGGCAAGCTATGCAAGAAACCATGGTTGGGTTGACCCAGGCCTTACAAAATGTAGTTCAGGCTGGAAATCAGGCTGGAGCTGCAAGGAATGGAGCCGGTGATCTGCACCAAAATTTTAGGAGTTTAAACCCTCCTTGTTTCTATGGATCCCCTGACCGAGACGAAGCAGAGAATTGGCAAGAGAAGATAGAAAGGATCTTACAAGTCATGCAATGCACTAACAAGAAGAAGGTGGTACTGGCCACTTTCCAATTCACTAAGGATGCCCGAGCATGGTGGAAGGCCACCTCGGCCCACCTGCCTAATGTTGGCGAACTGGAGTGGGCCGGATTCCTGGAGATATTCCGGGGAAAGTATTTCTCTAAGAGAGTCAAGGAGAAGAAGACAGCGGAATTTGCCGCACTGAAGCAAAAGGGAATGTCTGTGGCTGAGTATGAGGCTCAGTTCGCACGTCTTGCGGTGTATGCCCCACACCTGGTGGGAACTGAAAGACTTAAGGCTAATCGGTTCATGGATGGGCTCAGGCTCATGTTCATTGAAAGGCTCAGACCTCACAACATCCAAACCTACACTGAGATGGTCCAAAGAGCTCAGCTGGTAGAAGACACTATGGTTAAGGTGGAAGGCATGAGGGGGAAGGACATCGCAAAGCCGACATTTATAAAAAGAGGATCAGTTAATACAACTGGAACTTTCCCCAACAACAACAATAACAACAACAACAGAAACTACAACAACAACAAAAGGTCAACCACTGAGAAGGACTATAACATGGAGAAAAAGATCAAAGTAGAAGAAACAACGATGGTTGAATATTGTAACTTTTGCAACAAGCCTGGACACAGAGTAGAAGAGTGCTGGAAGAAGGCAAGAGCTTGCCTGCGATGTGGGAGTCGCGACCACCGCCTTCCCAACTGTCCCATGCTAAAAGACCAAGCTGGATGGAACCAGGGAGTGGTAAAGCGTCAAGGACGCGTGAATGCAATAACTCAAGCGGAACTCCCGAAGGGAGGTATGATCATTTAACATTTAGATTGATCTTATGATGCTTTCTTATTGGTACATTTCTAAGTGGGGGAGATCATTAAGGAGAAATTGGAAAGGAATACCATAGTTTATCTGGTGGATTAAGATGGAGTTATAACAACCGTGGAAGAAAACAAGAGTGGAAGGAACCAAATGAATAAGTACAGGTGGCCATGAGTGTAGATGTTGGACTAGCATCCACGATGTTGAAACAAGTTAGGAGAATTAAATCCGAAACGACCTCAAGGGCCATAACTATCAAAAGACAATTAATGATCTATGAATTTGGGGACCAAATTCTCTTAAGTGGGGGAGAGTGTAGCACCCCGGAAATTTTAATTACATAAAAATTTAAATAAATAGAAATAAATAATTTCCATAATATTGGATTATTTAAAACAAACGTATCATTATCGTATGTGCCAAAACACATCGGAAAAATCCGTAAAAATGGGAAATCAACCCCACACATTATTCCTAAATGTTCCACAAAGAAATTTATTCCAAGAAAAATCATTTGGACTAGGTTTAAGAATTATGGTGACCGATTATCCAAATTAGGAAATAAGTCGGAAAACCGTTAACACGGAAATACGACGCAACCAAAAATTAAATAAAGGTGTTGGAGATTCTTTCAACATTATATATTAATGACCCAATAACATAATTGAGCCAATGGATCACATATGACACAAAAATCAAATAAAGCTAGAAAATGTATGGAAATTTGTAACTCTAAATAGGCTGAAATTAGAAAGGGGTAATTAGGGTTTAATTGGGATGCAATCATGCACTTTTAGCAACTCAAATTCGTGCTTACCCACCTATGGGGGTTGCTTGATGGCCAAGACTCTCTAATGGAGGAAGAAATCATCAAAAATAGGAAACCAACATGCCAATCCCGCAACCCTTCTTTCCTAGTCATAATAGGACTCCTAAACACCATGGTTGCTTAAATACTCTTCACCCAAACCCTAGGGACGAGTTTAGAACTTGCTGGGGTCGTGTGGAGGAGCTCTTGGTGGCTGGAGAGTAGGAGATCAAGCATACCAAGCTCATCTTCTTCCCCTGTTCATCTGCTACGACCTGCACAAACCACCTTCTTGAAGTCGAGCTAAGGTAGGCCAAACCTAAATCCCATCATGCAAGGCTTATACCCCTGGAAAGAGGGTCGAGTCTACTTCCTAACCCAAGTGGAATGCCCAAATTCCATGCAGTATACACAGAGTATTAAGTGTTCTTCAAACAGTGGTCTGAACACAGGTTTTCTAAAGAACGAGACTTCATCAACCCAAAAGGTAGGTTTTCTCGGGCCAACTCTTAACATATCCTATACCAATGTGTAGAGCATCAAGTTAACTTTCATTTCCCGCTGGTTTCATCGAATTTCATTGAGTATATCTTGAATTATAAGCGTTTTGCCAAAGTCGTGCACTGTTAGGGCTTTTCCCGTTCTTGGTATGTTGCATGTGATTCAAGACCGAATTAGAGTAAACTCATAACATGAAAGTTATTCTACTAGTTGTCCTCTTCAGGTTTTGTGTTGAATGTTTTGTCTAAACGTCATTAGTTAGAGAGTTATAAGCATGGTAATAGGGTTGCTGCATGAAACTACGGTTTTAGGTTACACTTGGTTTGATGTTGTGTTCGACTTGATCAAAGCCTATCGAAACCATCTTTATTTTCTAATTTTGATTTAATGGAAGTACCCTTGTATGTCTAGGTTGTTTTAAAACTAGTTTCGTTATTTTTCATACACTGTACAATTTGTTCTCTATTTCGGAAGCACCCTGTGTCAATGTATGGCAGTTCTGGACCGCAATCCAAGAACATGTCCTTACTCTGTCAGAGTCAGGTGCAGACCCTGTGAACGCGACGGCCCTATAGGCCACGTTCTGAGGTCTCATCGCGACAGCCCGCACCGTCACGATCTGATCGCAACGCGTCGCTCCGTCACGATCGTGCTGCCTGATCTGACCGCCCAGTCGCGTTCATCACAACACCATGTCGCTTTCTAGTCCCGACCCGTCGTGACCCTTGCTGTGGCCTGTCACGACCTGACCCGGGCCTGACAGCCCCTGTCGCCTTCCTTATATGCACCTGTCGTGACCTGACCCGGGCCTGATAGCCCTCTGTCGCTTTCCTTATATGAACCTGTCGCGACCTGACTCCGGGCCTGACAGCCCTGTCGCTATCCTTATATGCCCCTGTCGCGATCTCAGGATTTGTCACTTAACCCCACTTACTGTCTTGCAAACCTAACCACTATACCCGAGGTCTGGTTAATGTAATATTTAGTGTGTATTTCACATGTCCTGGGTCTGATTAATGCATGATGGTTATTTTAATGGCTTAAAAGTATTTAACCCATTTAAAAAGCTTTAAGTACACGAACATTATTCTAATTGCTCTCTTAGATGACGTGACTATTCAGGTGACTTTTGATTAACTCTTTGAACTGTTCTAGCTTCTTAAAATGATAAATTGTTATCCTAAAATCTCGTAATCCATGTATAGGTAAGGGCATAGTTTCACTTCATGCTATCATGTTAAAGTGTTTTTCCCCAAGTTTGAGAATTCAGACGCGCGTACCGTACTACACACTCGCACTATTAGACATCCCTTTCTTGGGAAATTGGAAACTCTCTACTGCTCATTCCGAATCGGTAGACTAGCGACCTTTTCACCAAGGCCTCCGTAAATCTCCTCTGACCATGGATTCCCACATGGCCGACGAGTTGTTTGTACCATTGAAGTTCCCTGGAGATATCGTGCACTTCCTTTCTCATCTTGTTCTCGTGAGTGTGACTTACAATCTAGACTAAAGCCATTAATGTAAAGATTGAACTAAATTATAAATCGTACTGTTATGCTGCCGAATTTATCTCTTGACCATTGTTATCATGAAATCATGTTCAATTACTTATTACTTGTTCCCATCATCATCATGAACATGACATTACACATGCTTACTTATTGAAACTCTCATTGGCCATTATTAATGACTGTGGGTATCTACATTTAAAAATTTACATGAGATGCTGACAGGGCACGGCGTGTGTCCAAGGGCTCCAATCTAGCCCCAATGACGGCGAGTCATAGATATACTGATAACCATGGGGTATAATGATTACTGGCGTTGCATCTGCGCTGGGAGTCTTGCTTGCTTGTTGAATGATAGATAAAATAACCACATACACGTGTCCTAGTGTGCATTCTTGGTGGATCTTTCCTATGTGTACATTAGTGTCTACGTGCCTGATTAGTGTTACTTGATCGTGCTCGTACATTCTTGCTTACTTGCTTGCGTGATATGGCCATCCTGCATTTAATGCAATTAGTGATATCTTGTGTTCTTGACATCAATTGAAATCTTGCGTGCTTGTACAAAGTGATCTATTGCTAGTTCTATCTGTCATCTTGTTCACAAATCTTGTTCTATCATAATCACTCTCTCTAGCTTGTCTTATATATCATGTTTTAACGAGTTTTATTCGTACTTGCATATCATTCATTGTACTTTCCTAGTTCTAAAATGTTAATCACTTATATCATTGCCCGCACATTGAGATATAAATCCTACTGGGCTAGTTTGCTCATTCCCTACTTTTACCCAATCTAGGTGACTATAAAGTTCAAGAGGAAGAGCAAGTCGAGGATGGGAATGCGTCTGAGTGAAGAGCGTTCTAAACATGAGTCTATCTATAGTAGTTTATTTTGAGTGTTAGAACAATGTAGTAGGAAGTGAAGTATTATGTACTTTTGTTTTTATTGAGTCTTAGTCCTATAATAGTATCCATTTGGAATTCAATGCGTTGAGATTTGAATAAAAGATTAATTGAGTTCAATATTTGGGCCCTATGATGATGTATGTTGTTATACATTTAGTGCGTGCTAGCTAGAGGCTTATTTGCCGTCTGTTCACGTCTTGGGATATCGACTTTAATTAATCAATAATATTCGTTGCGTAATTCTCGGGACGTGACAGTTGTCACTATCAAGTTCTGGAGAAGGAGGTCATGCAAGGGTGTGGAAGAAGAAGGTTTCTCAAGGAAGCTTGTCACTTTGCTCTCTGCTTTAGGTAGGATACTTACCTTCTCTTTGTAGCCTTACTCACTCACCCCCTTCCATTTCAAATGATGTGTTCTAGTGAGTCATTTTTGTTGCCCAGCTAGCAAGCTCAGGGGGGGGGGGGTGAATGAGATTCTTAAAAATATTGAGAACCTAAAATCTGTTCACAAAACTGTCACACAAAACACACTTCGATAGATGTTAGTGTTAGTAAAGATAAACAGCAAACACAAAAAGGCAATCACACTACACAAGGATTTATCCTGGTTCGGATCCCCTCTCCTTAGGAGTCCTATGTCCAGTCCCTGAGCAACAACTCAGGCTTTCAGTACCCAAGGGTACAGTCCCCCTTATGGACCCTTACACACCCAGCCGCAGCTGGTCTTCTCTTCACAACCCGAAGAGGAATTACAACACCCTGGATACCACCAGGTCTTCCTTCTACTCGATGGGAACACACACACTGGAACCCCCAGGTCTTCCTTCAACATGAAGGGAACACAAGAACACAAGAATGTGGAAATGAGATCAAGCCCATAGATCAAGCTTATACAATGCTAGATCTGAAGCTAAGGCTGAGAGGGAAATTTCTACAATGAGGAACACTCTCAATTTACAGAAGCTCTCAAGATTAACACAATGAATGCAGAGAGCTAAGAGCTAAACAATCAAAGGAGTGAGGCTTGGCTCTTCTAGATGCTCGCAGAAAAGCTTGTAAAAGATTGTCGTTTTTGTATTCTCTATCCCTAATGTCTTCTTTATATATCTTCTATTTGAAATTTGAACGTTGAAGTGTCCGTTGTCTCTAAGCTTTTGTTTACATTAGATTGCATGCCACTGTAGAGCAGTCTTTAGCTTTCCATGCATGCAACAAGAGAGAGGATCTTTTCTGATATCTGTTATCTTCCATATTGTCCAACGTTGTATTGAGATGCGCTGTCAGAGACCTGCACGCATTAAATGCTAAAACAATAGACAGCTAGGCTGTCACTTGTTGTCAGTCAACATTAGATTGATTTTATATAGAAATAGAAGTTCCATTCTATTCTTCTAAAAAGATGTTTACAGAATAAGTACGGAAATAGAAGATATCGTTTGCATGCACTGCAGTGATACGTTCAGTCGTAATAAATGCATGGTTGTTAGAAAGATATACGTGAGGATTTTGACTTTTCAACGTATTCAAAAATGAGTTCAAATATCAAATTGTTATATTCCATGAAATCGTTACATTTATGACTTATGAAATCGTTATGTAAATGAGTTGATATCCATGTAAATCGTTGTGCACTTATAAGCAAATCGATGCACATACAAATCATTATATAGATAAATCTTTATGACTCTATAAGCAAATCGTTATGAGCAAGTTGTCAGGGACAAAACGATGTGAGCAAATCGTTGTTTGCTGTATCGAATCGTTACGGCAACTAAGTCGTTATGTAACTAAACGAATCGTTACAGTGACAGAGTCGTTGTGTAACTTATCGAATCGTTACAAGGATTAAATCGTTATGATGGTATAGGAAAATCGTTGTGAACAAGTTGTTACGAGCAAATCGTTGTTTCACTTAAGAAATCGATGTGAGAGCAAATCGTTATTCTCACTTAAGAAATCGTTGTGAGAGCAAATCGTTGTTCTCACTTAAGAAATCGTTGTGAGAGCAAATCGTTGTTCTCACTTAAGAAATCGATGTGAGAGCAAATCGTTGTTCTCACTTAAGAAATCGTTGTGAGAGCAAATCGTTGTTCTCACTTAAGAAATTGATGCGACGACCAAATTGTTATGAACCAAGTCGTTATGCTTTCTTAGCAAATCCTGTCATATAAAAATCTGTGTTAGAGAATTCTTAGATATTTATGACAATTTTGCTTGGCTCGTGACATCATCAAAACCAGGGACACAACAATCCCTAGTTAGCTTGGGGAGAAAAAAAAAGGGCAGTCAGTGTAAAAAAAAATTCTCCTTTTTTGTATGCCTTCATCTATTACTCGAAGAAATATTTTGAGTTTTTGAAGAATTTTTGAGGATCAAGGTATTTCTAGAAATTTATGAATTGCTAGGATATAAATTTAAGGATTGGATTCCTATTTTTCTAAGGATTAAGGAAATATCAGCAATAGCACTGATAACCATCATTAATACTAGTCTGAGTCTGATAGCTGATGAATTTTTAATAGCCTATCCAAGTGAGGCAGTCAGATTCACAGAAGCAAATAAAGACAGACCTCTGCCTCTCAGTGTGAAAAGTCATCTCAATATCAGATTCTATGATCTATTTGCAAAATCTTTGAAGAGATATCAAGATTCCTTCACCAGGATGAAAGCATTCAATGAAGAGAGATAAAAATTGGACTTGCTAGAAGTTAGTATAGGGCAGTGGTTTATGCTACTGGATGAGCAGTGAAAGATAACTCCCTTTATGACAGTTGGGATGCCATCCAATCTATACCCTAATCTGATAGGGGTAGTAACATTAAAGGCTAAATTTGCTAGAGTTGCTTTCCATGAACATATTAGAATGGCAGTCGGACATAACATGAAGCGCAAGATACATCTGTCCTTTCACAGATTTGCCCTTCTCCAGTCTACAAAGAATGATCAGCTACTCAGAGAATTTCAAGACTATTATGCAAAGTCTGAAAGACTGGCACCTGAGCAGTAGGTACTTAGATATCCTGATGAAGCTAGCGCATGTAAGAAGAACAAGCTTCTTTTTTACAAATACATGCGCAGAATATATGATGACCTGTGCAAGTCTCTTGAAGTAAAATGGATTGAAAGGTATCATATCTACTACAAAGCCAAGGAAGCTGCACACTCCCAAGGGTTACACTAGAATATCTCTATCCATGAGTTTTTGAAAAGGGCATCTGATAGAAAATTCATACCTCTTATGCAGTCCATGAGCCGTAACGCCAATCAACAACAGATTCGCATATACCATCAACGACACATTGCTTCCTATAGAAAATATCCTTCCATAGGCTCATCTTACAACATAGATAGTTCTCTTTTTAAACACAACTTTCCTAGCGATGAGAAGAAATTGTGGAAATTCCTTCAACCCTTCTTTAATCAAATCCCACATTCTCTTTATCTTCCTAGATCCTCTTGAACAATTTCTTTCTTTAAATTTTTGTATACATCTTGTTGTTCAATAGAATTTCTCAAATTGTCTCTTTGCCTCTCTTACTCCTTCTCAAATCTCTCTTTCTGTTATATCCTTTCTGTTAATGACACAAAGGGGGAGAAATATATATATAGAAATCTTTAGTAGATAAGGAGATATCAGATTCAGGGGGAGATATAAGATAAGATGAAATGAAAAAGTTTGTGAATTACTTTATTTTCCAAGTAATGAATTTGTTTGCATGAAATGTTACTTTTTGCTAAAATTATTTCTAATATACATGTGATTTTGTCATCAACAAAAAGGGGGAGATTTTTTGTACATTTGTTTACACAAAAACATTATTTATTGTTTTGATTATGAAAAAATCAGTTTTCCAATTTAAGGTATGAACTATAAGCAAAAATTTTATCCATGTTAAAGTCATGTTTGTATGATAGACATATTGTGTCATCACATCAAGCTATAATTTCTTCGAAGTCCACATCAACTGGTATATATATATCATATAAGTTGAATTCCTACTCCAACTTCTATATAGTCAAAGTGAGATATCAATTGGTGAACAAGTTATGCAAGTTGAAGTCCTACTCTGACTCTTGAATAGTCGAAGTGAGATATCGATTGGTGAACAAAATTTCACTAGTCGAAGTGTCACTCTGACTCCTGACCAATTGAAATTAGGCATCGATTGATGAACAAATCTCACCAATCGAAGTGTCACTCCAATTCCTAACCAATTGAAGTTAGGTCGATTGACGAACAAATCTTTCCAACCGAAGTTCACTCCGATTGACTACATTATTTTTCTATTCCATCCGAAGTTCACTTCGACTGACTGCTTGATGCTCTTAGCAGTCAAAGTTCATATCTTGACCAGTCGAAGTTTTAGTAATATCTCATCTATTGATGACCATGTTTGCATCGATTGGTGTAATATTGTTTCGACTGATGTTATAATGCATAGGTTAACCTTGTGTTCCAATTACTGAGCAATTTTCATATTAACTGATGAAAACTTTTTATGTTACACATCAATGAGTGTTATTTTCATTAATTATTGACATGTTTATGACTTCGACTTCTTTAATCTTTGCAGTTGATGTTACACTTCGATTCCTTTAAAATTGTTGAAGTTGAACATTCAATTTGTTGTTATTGCTCATCTTGTACTTATGTTCTTTGCACTTCTATTTATCACTTTTAATGAGAACATATCTAGAGTTATTGTACTTTAGAATGTTCTTAGACAGATGTTTGATTTACAAGATATCTGCCAATCTCCTTCAGACTGACAAAGCTTTCCTAGTTTTAAGGAAAGTAATCTAAAGACTCATTGTGCACCGAGCTGGTGTCCAGTTCACCTTAAATGCTCACCTACCCCTTACATTTTTTTGGACATGTACCTTCTGTCTGAAATAGAAAGAAGTCCTTTAAAGTCTTATCTTTTATTCCTATTGTCCAACAAATAACTACTACCATTCTAACCGTAGACAAGAAAAAAGCTTTTGCATGGGTATGGTGTTTGTAGGTAGTAAATGTGATTGTCTAAAGTAGCATGCAAATTATCCAAAATAGCTATCAAAGATGTCGTTACACAAAAGACTTGTGAACGTTACTCTCAAGTCATCTTCTCATGACCAAAACATCATATCTCAAATAGCTAAATTCAAACGGATAGCTGAAGACTCTGCAGGCTATATAAAAGCATTCGAACATGAAGAAAACACATTCATGAACAAGTGTAAGTTAGATAGATGCATGATAAAAGAAAGAAAAGAGAGATCTGAAAAAGAGCAATCTATTCCAAGCACTCCAAGCTTCCAAGCTCTCAAGCCTTCACGAAGTCTGTCATTAGGTGGATTACAATTGCCATATCCATTTTTTCTTAGAGTCCACCTTAGAATCAAAAAAAGAGAAGTGCACCATTCCTTCTTCCTTTAGATCTCTTTCTATTCTTCTGTGCTTGCTCATTCTCCGAGCAACACTCAGTCTATAATCCTTCTGAGTTGTATCCTTTATGTTCCCCTTTTGATAAGGTAGGGCCTACTACGGTAGAAGGTTGTGTACCCCTCTATGAAAGGAATACTTGCTTGGGCGCAAGTGGTTGTAATACCCTTTTTTGAAGGAAAGACCAATTTAGCTTGGTGGTTAGTGACATACCTAAGGCATTGCTTGGGGACTTGGCGTAGGACTCCTATTGGATAAAAGATCTAAACCAGTATGAATCTCTTGTGCATTTGTGCGTGATTGCTTCCGCTAATTTTATTATTATTTCACATGCTACACTAATTAATAACTTAATCTTTAGTGATTTTTCAGATCTAACTCTCCTAGCAGAAATTTTGAAAGTCCTATTCAACCTCTGCTAGGACACTTAAGCTCCATTTCAATCCAACAATTTAAAGTGTTAGGCTATGTCCAAACCCAATCTTACCACAGATTCACCATATATAGAAGAACTGTAATCAGTTTTCTGCAACGCTGGAATTCATTGACTGATTCTTTCAATTGGTTGACCATTTACCTCTCTGGTTCGACTACCTGAGAGAGAAAATAGATGATATGAGAAGCTTAAGGAGTTCAAACAGGTCTGAAAATTATATACAATTGTAGAGTAGGTTTTCCTCTTCTATTCCTAATTGTTTATTTTCATTCCCATGCTAGAAAAGTTGGTGCGATTTTGACTTGTTAGATTCTGATTTTTTCAGAATCGGTCGACCAAAAGCTAGTATTCGGTCAACCGATTAACACAGACCTTAATCAGTTGACCAATTTTGTCTTTCCGGTCGACTGGTTACACTTTAAAACCAGAACTGAGTTTATGTGAAATTCGGTCAATTGAAAATCACAGTTCGGTCGACCGATTCCCTATCCTGTTAGCAAACAAAGATCTAATTCGATTGGCAATTTATTTTCTTAATTAATCAATTTATCTTATAACCCGAATATCTTTTCACCATTATTAGACATTCATGTAGAACAACCTAGCTATTAACTAAACCTCCTTTTGGAATCTCAACTGTATCTACTACAAGTTTTTGAAGTCATCTTTTCATCCTTGACTTTTTTCCTTGTTATGACATATCTTATAAGTACCCAAAGGCCACACTAGTATGGTGGGAAAATGGAAATGGAATGACATATTTTTGGATCTTCAGATTCACCTGAATTAATGTCTGTGCAAATGGGGCTGGTCCAGTCCTGGGAGGAGCACCCAAATTTGTTTATTGGTCATACGGAATGATAATGGATCATCTGGATATTTTGGCATGTCACCACTACATGCCATATTTTGGCCTACATTTCCATGAACTGTATTATCAATTGAATTATACTTGCTTAATTACTGATTGGTTTGGAGCAACTCTTTTATAGTATTATCACTTTACCAACATTACAGTATAATTTTTTTATACCAGCTTGTGCTCTCCTATTGTATGATATACATATCCATTTCTCTTTCTATGCTACCCTTTGTTCCTTACTTTTCTTATGTATAGAACCTAAATCTTGTTGGGCACAACTGCTCATGTATTTCTACTTTTCTTTCAGGGACTCAAGATGGGGAAAGCTCTTAAAGGATTGTGTGTTGAGCGACTTTTATAAATTAGCAACCAGAGTGTTGTTGATATTAACTTTAAACCCTCAGTTTGTATAAACAATGTCGTATAATTATGTTGCACTGCTTTATGAATGTAAAGGGTTTTATTTCCTTAATAATGAAACTCTGTCATTTCTAAATATTATCAATTATTAGGACGTGATAGATCACCCCCTCCAACAATTGGTGTGTGTGTGTGTGTGAGAGAGAGAGAGAGAGAGAAGAGAGAGAGAGAGAGAGAGAGAGGAGAGAGAGAGAGAGCGGAGGAGGACAGTGAGACAGTGTTGGACTTGCAAGAGAGAGTGTGTGTGTTATGTTGGAGAGAGAAAGGGGGATGGAGAGGTTGGTATATATATTATAATTTGTTGTAAATAATGAGGGTTATTTTAGATAGTTTCTAAGGCAAATTAATTAGAAGTCCCTAATAGATATTTGACTTATTTTCTAATCCCTGACAGAGCTGTAACTCATTACAGTAAATGTTATTTCTTGTTATAGTATATGTTAAATCATGTTACAGTAAGGACCTCCCTATTACTGTAAGGGACTTCTAATTAATTTCCCCTAGTTTCTATTAAAGATGTACATTAATAGACGTCTGTCAATGAGATGTCTCACTTCCATCATAGTCTGTTACGACGAGATTTTTCATGACACTTTTTATCTATAATGTGGTATCCATGACAATGCAAATATAAGATGAATTTTTGCACAATTAGACTTCTAATAGGGGTATATATATAGAAAAATCTTAATATTAAAGTACATATATAATAAAGGGTTATTTGCATGAAAACCCCTCATAGATGTCTAATTGCATGATAATCTATCTTAAAATCATATTATTTATATACCCCTCTCAGGCCATGAAAAAGTCCCCAGAAACCATATAGTCACGTCCCGTGATGGAATGGAGGAAAACCATCAATGGACGTCTACGATGGGTTATATAATTTTTACATGAAATGACAAAAATATCCCTCATTATTTGCATAAAAATATTTATGTATTTACCTCACTCCCCCTCTTTGTCCAATGCACTACGCATGCTCTCTCTCTCTCTCTCTCCATGTAGCAACTAGAAATTAAATAAAATTAGATAAATTAAAATCTTAAAAATGAGAAATAGAAAACACATATAATAACAAAAGAATATATTATTATTTCATTTAGAATGCCTAAATACTCATGACAAAATTGGGTAAATTAATTAAGCTTAAATACACAAGATAATGGGCCAAATTCATGCCAAATCCTAACCCATCTTAAGGACCACATTTTTCATTAGAATCCAACTCTAATTAGGGTTGGGAGACTCAAATTTTGGAAATAAATCAAGTAAATCCATAGCTAAGGAAGTTAGAGTCATAATGGTACTCTTAAAACCTACCCTTAAATAAACCCCAAGATCTCCCTTTGGCCGACCCTATTGTTACTTGGAGACTTCCTAGATGTGAGAGGGCAGCTGGAGGAGGAGGATTTGCAAGGAGAAAGCCCTAGGATTGGAGTTCTTACCATTCATGCTCTAGAGTCTTATAATCACCCAAAGGTAGGTATTCTCATAGGCTAAATCTAATTTAATCTCTCTATAGGTTAATCTCCATACTAGAATCATGTTCCTCACATTTTCCCCAAATCTTATAGTCCATACAACATATATTTCGATGATCAAAACTTGGTTTTATTGTTCACCTGAGTTCATAAAAGATCTTTTGAATTATGTTAAAGCTATGTCTATATGTCAAATACTTTTAATTGAGTGTTTAGAAGCCTATTAACAAGGTTTTACATGAGTCTTGCCTCTTTTTGATTCATTATATATCGAGATCTTAGTGTTTTATTGCACATATATCGGAAATAAGTTCACTACATGAAGACACGATGGTTACCCTGACTGCCACTTGAACGTGCCCACGCAATAGCGCTCGTGCAAGATGCGCTCGACACTGTTGGTGCATTCACTTTACCTGAACGCACTGGGCTACTTGACCGTGCTCTGAACGTGCTCATTAGACCCTGCATATTCACATTGTTGGTCCTAAAACCTTAATCTCTTGAAATAGAGCTATGAAAATTATGATATTCTTACTGTTTAACAATTGTTCAACCCTAAACATGTTAATAGTAATAATACATGATGATGTAATCTCTTTTAATGAAGATTGTATGAATTCATCATGTACCCTTTTAAATCTGACTTCATCATGTTAATAATCATGTAACCATGTATACAAGCCTAATAAGATGTAAACCATGCTTTAACAAAGATTTAATTAACAATACATGTTACATGATTGTATTACAATGATGTTTTGGATACCATCGTCGCTTTGTGAGCCTAGAATTCCCTATGACGTTGAGCAAAATGTTTCAACACCTTTCTTGGTGATGTGAAAACCCTATGTTAACTTCATATCGGACTAGAACTCCTTCATCAAGGCCTATGTAAATCCTTGTGAGCTTGGAATTCCTTTAGAACACTGAGCAAGTTGTCTCATAAACACCTATACATCATTCTGGAACTCAACCTGACTTGTACGACACTTTTCAACCAGCCTACTATCTCTGTATGTAAATGCACCTGTATTGAGTACCCACATTATGAACGCACTGCTATTAGGCAGCGTGTCTCCCTGATAAATGTGCCCTTGCCCTTGTTCGTGATTTGGTCACTACTAAGGTGTAGACTGCGTTCAACCCAACTCTATTTGGTAGTCCGTGTACATTGTGCAGTTGTCGTTTCTCGTGTGTTTCTCATGCGGTTTCACATACTGTCTCTGTAAATGTTTTTAAAAGATTGAAACTCCTTCTTCTTTGTATCTTCCATGATAATCTCATCTATTCATCCAAAACTTTACATCTTATTCTTGGAACTCTATGGCCATTAACTGATTGTCTAGATCTTACGTGGGATCTAAGATGCATAACCAATGTTTGGCAATTATAGGACTCGGTTTGGTACTGGGAGGAGCATCCAAAAGTACATGTGCCAGCGGGAGTTTATTGACCAAGGAGTCTTGCATTACACTCAAGTACTTGATTTGCTTAATTAATCTATGACAATCACCTCTATAAATATGTGCCTGATAAAGTTATATATTGACTTGTACATATTGCCCTTGTGGGTATTTACTCTTGATATGGCCAAACTCCACTTCTTATTCACTTGATACATGTTCATGTTCTATATTGAGATCTTTCTATTATTCAATATATTACTTGTTATCAATCTGTTCTTGCTCTCAATATCGTCTTGACTCATTATCTTCACTTTTTCTACTTGCTTAAAATGTTAATCAATTAAAGCATGTTTGGTTCTTAAGATATAAATCCTACTGAGCATCTCACTCATCCAGATACTATATTTTTCAGGTGAGTTTGATGACGATGCACACACAAACGAGGAAGGTCAAGAGTGATAAGTGGCCCAGCTGATCGTAATGGCATAGTGGAGTTATGCTAGAGTCTAGTATCCTTAGATCGTAATGGCATAATGGCTTAGTTTATTTCCAATATAAGTGTCATGATGGGCCCTAAGTAAGGACTCTGAATTAGTGGTTGTAATGGACAATTAGTGATTTGATTATGAACAAGACTATCAATTGATTATTTGGTATTATTCATTGTCCAATAGTTTGATATTATTTGTTTAGTACTTTCTCTATTTACTTGCATGATTACAATTGTCCGTACCGATATTCTACATCGGGGTATGATAGTTTTGTAGTATCAAAGCCTGGGAACCTTTAGGATCTAGGACATGTCAAGTTTAGGTTGAACTGCCTTTAACATGCGTCAAACTATCATACCCATGGTGAGGATTTGGGTAGAGCTCAAAGTTAAGATTTAAAAGCATTATAAACATCACATAGCAATGGCACATTAAATCATAATATTCCTAGATCTCTAACATTCACCATTGAAGGAACTTAGAACTCTTAATGGCTACTTAGCATACTCAACTTAGAGACATGCAGCAGATGATTAAAGACCTCACTTGAGCCCTGTTGCAAGCCGCCCAAGGTGGTGGAAATCACAGAGTTGGAGAGCTTCACCGGAACTTTAGAAGCATGAACCCACCTAAGTTCAATGGAACCACTAACCTAGATGAGGTTGAGCACTAAGTCAAGGAGATTGAGAGGATTTTTCGTGTTATGTAGTGTGCAGACCAAGAAAAGGTCTTACTCACTGCATTCTATCAAGAATGGGATGTCTGAGCATGGTGGGAATCAGTGGAAGTGACTCATGCCATCCCTCAATTTACTTAGAATGAATTTAAAAAGAATTTTAATGAGAAATATTTATCGAATTGAGTTCAAGAAAAGAAGGCTGCAAAATTTACCACACTAAAGCAGAGGAATATGATAGTGGCTGAGTACGAAGGCCAGTTCTCTCGACTGACTTGTTACACCAACCATCTGGTGAACACAGAAAAGATGAAGGATAAAAGATTCATGAATGGGATGAAGTCTTAATATATTACTCAACTGGCACCACTTGATATTCAAACCTATCTGAGATGGTAAAAAAGGCACAACTACTATAAGATGCCACCGACCTTACTGACTATATCAAAGGAAGCATGGCAAAGAAAGAGCAAGTAACCAGCTCTAAAAACCTCAAGCTCTCTAGTGGGAAGAAATATTCGTTCAATATTATTGAAGGGTCATCTCAAGATAAGAATCAACGGGGAATACCATCTACGGGGAATTGCAATCATTGTGACAAGCTTGGTCACATTGGCTGATAAATATTGGAGAAATTTAAGTGCCCATTTGTGATGTGGAAGTTGAGACCATAGATTTCCTTACTGTCCACTACTAAATGAACAAGCACCACAAGACGAGTGTGTGGATGGTGACTTTCGTTCCTTGAGAACTACTTTGTTCCACAAAGAAAATAATGAAACAAATAAGAGAAGAGGGAAAAGTGGAGCACAACTCCTAGATTGGATCGTGATCGCCAGAGACGCGTAGGTCTCAAAGAAGGAAAAATAAACAATAATAGAGTAGGGAGTGATCGCGAAGAATACCTTTAGAGGGAGATTGAGTGGGAGGGGTTCGCTCCTTCTACATGCGTCCAGCCATGGTAGAAAGCTTCTTCTTTTGATTACCCTTGAAAAGAACACAACAAAAAGATGAAGATAATGGATTAGCCAAGGTTGTGAAGTATTGAATTCTCATAAATAACATAAAGCATGAAGAGCAAAGAGTAGAACACACCTTTCTGTGGTTTTTAAACCCCTAAGTGATAGGTGGGTGTGTGCATGCATGAAGATGATAAAAATATGTGTGTGTGTGTGTTGAGAATAAAGTTTCTAGAAAAGGATGCTCTCATGGTTGCTGATGGGAGGTGGCTCATATAGGGAGCAATAGAAAGAGTGGAATAACAAATAAAGATAGAAAGGGAGGATGCTTCCCCTATAGTTGAAGATGGTGCATGGCCTACTTGGAGCTTTCGTGGAAGCTTGGAAGGGAGGAGAAGAGCATGCCAGTGTTGCAACTCCTGAGGATGGCCACTATGGAGAGGCGAGGGCGGAGCTTCAATGCTTGAGATGGACATCCGGCAGCATCTCCCCTTCAATTGGACCCTTTCAACTCACTGCACAGGGGGGAACTCACAACTGGCCAACCTTGGGATCTGACGAACCATAGGTGTATTTATAGGGAATTGGGGCTCAAAGTCTGAGGTGGAATATAACCATCAATCACGTCAAACCCAGTGGACGAGTTTAAATGAGAATCACGTCAGACCAACCGGACGCATTCATGAATTTCTATATCTAATCAAATTTTGACAGAAATAGCAAGTTGAATCGCGTCGGGATAACCAGATGCATTTATGAATTTCCAAATATGGTTTACGGAAAGTTGCCAAAATGATATATGGAGAGTGTAATCGCGTCGGGTGTGCAAGACGCATTTCAGAAAAGGCAATATTGATTTCCAAAAACTGAAAATGGAAATTGCCTAGAATATGGAAATGCCAAAATCGCATCATATATGTGGCTGACGAGTTTCAAAATGCTTATTTTAGTTAGTAATCGATGATCTCTAAATCGTGTCGCAAGAGGCTGACGTGTTAATGGTATCGATTGATGAAGGCCTAATGCGCAGTCAGTAATCGATTGACAAAATCGTGTTTGGGTGGACGACGAGTTCATGTGTTTAGCAATCGATTATCACTAAATCGCGTTGGGTAGCCCTGACGTGTTCATGGGTTCAGTAATCGATTGGCGCTTAAAGGCTCTTCCCAAATCGATAGATGAAATCACATCTGGTCAACCTGATGCGTCCTTTTAAACCCGTCCACTCAGGCTGACACAATTATAAGAAGGCTTGTAAATGTTTCAACAAGCCATGAAATAGCTAGGGGAAACCAGGGAAATTAGGAGAGATTCAAAAAAATGGGAAAATACACTCACAAAGTGCGAAATGGAGGGCCACTTGGGACATTATAATGTAATATGAGGTTTGCTCACTGTGGTGTCATTTTGGCGTGTCTATAGCTACCCCGCCTTAGCGTCTGCTTTGCAAGGGAGACACACAGAGTGGAACGTAGTGAAGCGTAGTGGAGTGAAATGAAGTGAGGCGTAATGAATCGGAGTGAAAAGGAATGCAGTGGAAATAACTGATAAGTAGATGCCAAGGTGTGATGAGACATGCACGTAACAACAAGAGCACCACATGATGAGAATCTTTCACCAACCCCAAGTGAAGCAACCTTAAAAGGAGAAAACTAAGAAAAATAGAATGTTTGGATGGAAGAAAGGTGTGTACGAAGGGTACGAAGGGAGGTGTGTACGCGGTACACGAAGGAGGTGTGCACGAAGGGCACAAAGCAGATATCAACTTCCAGCGTGGTGGAAGTACCTAAGGGCACAATCCTGTAGGTTTCACCATTAGGGAGCGTTTACCAGCTTGTGGAGGTGCTGCAGCCACGGTGGATCTATAAGAGACGATGACGAATAGTGGAATGGAGTTCAAAAGGCAAGATGATTGGATTTGGAAGAATTGGGCATGAATCTGATCCAAAGAATGCAGACGCAAAGTGTTTGCCTGTGCGATACCATCAAGAAGTATTTTTTTGAGATATGCAATTTCTTATGAAGTTTTAAAAATATTTAAATTTTTATGGAGTTTATTTTTTAAAATATTCAGATTTTGGGGTTTTGAAAATATTGCATCTTTTCTTATTTTTGGAAAACATTATCAAGCTAACATAGTACTAAAAGGTCATGTAAGACTGACTGACAAGGGGTCTTTGTTCCCTCCCATTTCATTAAAGAATGCCTAGAGTAAGACCTACATATAGGGTTGTGCCCAGTGGCGGACTGTCCCTAGTCAACAGTGTTGCTAACAAAGCCATACGTGAAAAGGCGACTTGGTCTGGTAGGGAGAGGGAAGAGAAATTGGAGATAAACTTGATATATATGGGGTTCGAGGAGTCAAGTTTGCTTCCTTCCTTAGCACATCCATTAGAAATTTAGTCACATTGATATTAGGTTTTTTTTAGAATTGATGTTCAGACCATTCATTTATAGGCTCATGTATACGAACGGGTTCATTTGGAATCCTGCGGAGACTTTGTCACTCTTTGCCATGCCATGTTATCTTTATTGATTAATTTTGATTTTGCATGCATACGACCAGGGTTTGCCCTGCGGGGACTTTGCCACTCTTGACATGCATTTGAACTTTGGTTCACTTTGATCATTAATTAATTGCCTTTATTGGGGACTTCCTTTCATCAGGGAGTGCTTCAGGTTGGTTGTCTTGCTCAGACTACCTCTACTACCCACACTTTGGCCGAATAGAAGAGAAATAAGCTTCAGTGCTCTCAAGCATGGCCGAGGTAGTGACAACATTTTCTAGGGAGTTTGCTCAGTGCGCCATAAGGTGTGTGTAAAGTGCCTAGGGTAAGGGCAAACCTTAATGAAAAGGGAGGGAACTTTAGACTCTTGGGACAGAGCTCTCATAACAAGAATGTTGCGATAGTATGACAATATTCATATTCGTCTTTTTGTTAGATAATGACACTGATAAGTAATATAAGAAGTTTCAAAAAAAGAATTTGGAGGATAAAGAAGGGCGAATGTGTTGGCCCTTTTGGTACGACAGCAAGCTAACCTAGTGGGGGGGTGAATAGATTTTTCTGAAATCTGAAATAGAAACTTAAACACAGAAAATTTTCACTTCAAAGTTTGGTTAGTTTAGTGTAATAAAGAGTAGCAGTGCGGAAGCAAGTAAACAATCACACAAATAACACAAGGGATTTATCCTGGTTAGGCCCTTCCCACATGGAAGTCCTACATCCAGTCCTCAAGCAACCTCTTGGGATTTTACTAACCAAGGGTACAGTCCCCCTCAAGGACAATACAACACCCAGCACCCCAGCTGGTCTTCTTCTCTTTCCCGGGCAAGAAGGCAACCCACTTCTCTTATAGGTAAAGAAACCAACCTCCTGGTACAAACCCCAGTGCGGTTCTACTAGACACAAACCCCTAGCTAGGTTCTACACTGTATACAGTCCTATAGCTGGACAGAAATCTTTCTTAGAAAAGAAAGAACAAAGCTGAGAGTTGGAACAAATGAAAACCAACTAAAAGAACTCTCAGCGAAAAGACTCTCTCCTCAGATTACAAAGATGCACACAGAGAGAGTGAAGAGAGGAGAAGGAGCTTAAAGCTTGAGGGCTTTAGATGCTTGAACACTTCTTCTTGGGCTCGGGCTCTTTCTCTCTTTTCCTTTGAGTGTATGTGGAGTTGAGGTTCTTCACAGGATGTACACTCCTTGAAAAAATCTTCAGGAAAGCTCTTGTTTGTTCTTCATCCTTGCTTCATCTTTTATATAAACAGCTTTGAACAAATCCGTTGAGGAGATCCGTTGGAGTTCTAGTCGTTACTCATCTTCTCTTTCTTCTGATATTTTGTGGTCTACGAGGTCTGCAAGCATAGAAGAAAGTGTTTAGTTAAGAGAGTGTTTCTGTCAAAAAGGCTCATACCTCTATGTTTTCTGTTGCCACCCAGAAGTAGTAAGTAATCCCCTTTTTTTTGGCAGGAATGAAGGGATCTAGAGAGATAAGTAAAAAGATCTCCTGTCAGAAAGATAAATGATTACGTAAATCAAGAATATTTGACTTTTTCACTAGATGCCAAAAAATATTTTAGAATATAAAGGAAATCTATGTTTAAGTGAAATTCATGTTGAAATCCATGTTTTACAAGCAAATCCATGCTTCACTTATGAAATCCATGTGAGAAGCAAATCCATGTGAGAGTCACTTATCAAATCCTTATGAGAGCGAATCCTTATGAGAGCAAATCCATGTGAGAGCAAATTCTTATGAGAGCAAATCCATGTGAGAGCAAATCCTTATGAGAGCAAATCCATGTGAGAGCAAATCCATGTGAAAGCAAATCCTTATGAGAGCGAATCCTTATGAGAGTCACTTATCGAATCCTTATGAGAGTGAATTCTTATGAGAGCGAATTGATATGAGAGTCACTTATTGAATCCTTATGAGAGCGAATCGATGTGAGGGCGAATCCTTATGAGAGCGAATCGTTATGAGAGCAAATTGATATGAGAGTCACTTATTGAATCCTTATGAGAGTGAATCGTTATGAGAGCGAATCGATATGAGAGTCACTTATCGAATCCTTATGAGAGCGAATCATTATGAGAACGAATCCTTATGAGAGCGAATCCTTATGAGAGTGAATCCTTATGACACTTTGTAAACTGAAATCGATGTATATTGAATGGACATTGATTTATCTTTTTAGTGCAAATCACACGGCAATAATGTCATAAATTTATATTTGTTGGAAAACATGATATTTAATTTATTATTAGAAAAACATGGTATTAAATATATTTAATATTTAATTAATCACATAAATTTATATTTATTAAGAAAAACATGATATTAAATATTTTTATAATAAATAATTAATAATAAATTTTGTTATCACCAAAATATAAGGGTAAAATATAGGAGTGGTTCAATAATCTCCCCCTTTTTGGTGATGACAAAATTTATGAGAATTTTCTGACAAAAATACTTAAAGCATAGAAAATACAAAAAATTCATGGATAATAAATACTATGCATATTCTCCCTTTTTTTGTCACTAACCAAAAAGGAAGGATCTTACCATGCATTCTCTCCCATTTGTGAAAATTTCTTACCATTGAGGGGTTCAACAATGATTGACATTGAAGAATTACTCCCCCTTAGTCTAAGCTCCCCCTTAGTCTGAGATACTCTTCCTGAAAGAGACTTGCAAAAAATTGTTAGTAATACTAAAATTTTAAAAATAAATAATGGCTGCTCCCTCTTCAGCTATGAGTTGGATGAAGAGTTGGCAATCATCAGTGCCTTGAGCACCCTTTATTTCTGATGCTCCAAGGCTATCCTGCAAATAAACTACCTAGAAGTAGGTACCCAAATCTTTTTGGGTCCTTGATGGTTAGATGCATAAAAATATCCTTTCAGGATCCATACTAGATGCCTTGTTGTACATGTATTTATTGTGTGTCCTAATTTATTGCAATGAGAACAACAATGAATATAAATTGTTTTGTCGTTCTTATTATCTTTGTACTGTCTGTTTAGAACACAATTTTTGGAAACATTTTCCTTTACAGGGGCCTTTTTATGAGGAATCTTGGTTTCTTTTACAAATTTTGGTAATGGATATTTTTCAGGAATTATGACATGTTTTCCTTTTTCAGGAGGTATGTAACCAAGCCATTGTTTATTATTTCTAGATTTTGATCCGTTTAGGCATAGAGCTAAAGATGTTTTTCCTTTAGTTAATTTTCTAACTGATTTTTTTAAATACAGATTTTCTTCAGTTAGAGTTTTTAATTTTTCTTCTAACTCTAACTTCTCATTATTCTTACTTTTCAAATCTTCATTTAAAAGATAATTATTATATTTACATTCTTTTAATTGTTCTTCTAATTGTTTCATTTCTGATTTAAGATTAGAATTAGTGTTTTCCAAACAAGTAAGGTTGTTCTTTATATTTTTCAATTCTTTTACAACAACCTTGTGTTTATCATAAAGTTCATTAAAAACTTGTTCTAAATCTTCAGATTCTGATCCTGAATCTATGCAAGAATCAAAAGATGAGTTAGAATGTACCTCATCTAGTCCTACCATGAGGGCTAGATTTACCTGCTCTTTTTCCGATTCTGAGCTTGATGATTCTGAGCTTGTGACCTCATCATTGTCCCAAGAAGCCGCCATAGCTTTTCTTTTGAATTTCTTGTGCTGCTTCTTGGATTTTTCTAGTTGACCAACCTTTTTGAGTTTAGGATAATCTGGTCTTAGATGTCCAGGTTTTCTGCATTCATAGCAGACTGGTTCTTTCTCCTTTTTCTCTTTCTTTTGAATCCTTCTTTATCCATTTTTCTTCTTCTTGAGAATTTTCTGAAGCTTGGACAGTACATCATCTACGTCACTGTCTTCAGAATCTGTATTTTTGGAACTAGAAGAAGAAGAAGAGGTGGAAGGAGTAGCTGCAACTTTAAGAGCATTAGTACATTTTTTCTTTGATGAGCTTTCAGATAGTCGCTCTATATTAATTTCATGTGCCATGAGGGAACCTATTAAGTTATCAATAGAAAGTTTGGTTAAGTCATGGGCTTCTTCAATAGTAGTTACTTTAGGTGTCCATAAAAGAGTTAAGGACCTAAGTATCTTTCTAACAGTTTCCTCATCAGAAAGATTTTTACCAAGAGAACTCAAACAAACTACTATGCTCGAAAATCTATTATACATCTGAGTGATATTTTCATTTGAAAGTATTTTAAATTGCTCATATTATGAGACAAGAATATCTATCCTAGTTTGTTTTACTTTGTCTGTTCCTTCATAAGTTATCTGCAGTTTATCCCATATTTCTTTAGCTGATTTACATGCAGATACTCCACTAAATTCTCTTTTGGATAAAGCACAACATAATTAGTTCTTAGCTTTAAAGTTTAAAGATATTTTACTTTTATCTACTGCTGTAATGGCAGTAGTGACTGGAATAGGAACAATAACATAATCACCTACCTCGATTACCTACCACAGATCAAAGTCTGTGCCTCGAATGAAGCATTCTATTCTCATCTTCCAATATTAGTAGTCCTCTCCATCAAAGAATGGAGGTCTGGTGACTGATTAACCTTCAGCATATCCTTGAGCTGCCATGGATCTTCTCTAAGATTGTTGGATCTTCTTAACTAATCAAAGAACCTCTCTCTGATACCACTTGTTGGCCCTTTTGGTACGACAACAAGCTAACCTAGAGGGGGGTGAATAGGTTTTTCTGAAATCTGAAATAGAAACTTAAACACAGAAAATTATCACTTCAAAGTTTGGTTAGTTTAGTTTGATAAAGAGTAGCAGTGCGGAAGCAAGTAAACAATCACGTAAATAACACAAGGGATTTATTCTGGTTCGGCCCTTCTCACATGGAAGTCCTACATCCAGTCCCCAAGCAACGTCTTGGGATTTTACTAACCAAGGGTACAGTCCCCCTCAAGGACAATACAACACCCAGCACCCTAGCTGGTCTTCTTCTCTTTCCCGGGCAAGAAGGCAGCCCACTTCTCTTACAGGTAAAGAAGCCAAACTCTTGGTACAAACCCCAGTGCGGTTCTGCTAGACACAAACCCCTAGCTAGGTTCTACACTATATAGAGTCCTACAGTTGGACAGAAGTCTTTCTTAGAAAAGAAAGAATAAAGCTGAGAGTTGGAACAAATGAAAACCAACTAAAATAACTCTCAGTGAAAAGACTCTCTCCCCAGATTACAAAGATGCACACATAGAGAGTGAAGAGACGAGAAGGAGCTTGAAGCTTGAGGGCTTCAAATGCTTGAACACTTCTTCTTGGGCTCGGGCTCTTTCTCTCTTTTCCTTTGTAACGACCCGACCTCCCGGACCCCCGCCAGGGCCCCGAAGTTCACGTCGCCACCCACGGATCCGAAGATCCGGAAGGGTTATAAGGAATAGTCTAGTGAGATATGTACTGAATTCAAACAACTATAACTATATATACATTATATAAAAGTTTGTACAACGAGTCCCAAGCAAAATCACAGGTACAAGAAGAAAGGTGCAGTCCTTAAGGGGCATACCCTGAGGACTTGCAAAACACAGCTCTCAGCTCACTCGGCTACAAGAGCTCACAACACTCGCTCTCACTGCTGCTGACAACAACACGGCACCACAGTCGCCTCCGCAACCCATCCGACACCGACCTCCCGCGACGACGAACCCCTAGATGAAGGAAGTAGGGGGGGTGAGCCTCGCGAACAAGGCCCTGTAGGGATTACCAGTCCCTCACCTGCCAGAGCAGCAGGAATTCCGAAAACAGGAAACCACACTAGAAAGTTGTAAAGCGAGTAACACCTACAGCAGGGTACTACTGAGCAGCAGAAGAGAACATCGTAACGCCATGACCACCAACCGAGGTCGGGAAACACACACGACTCCCGCAGAAACCAACGGAGTCAGGCACAAAGCGGAAGCAGCGCTCGACACACCTGCCGAGACCACGGAACAACCAAGTGAGAATGACATCTCACCGCAAGCACGGCCACCTCAGACCTCTACAAGGTCGAGGGCCCACAAGCAGAACTACCCCAAACAGTGGACACGCCACCAGGTCGGGGAGCCATACACGCCTGTGCCACTACGGACTGGCACCCAAGAACAGAATCCCGGAACCGAGAAGACACCGAGCGGAAACCACTAGAAGCACGGGTGTAACGTCGCTTATTTTCTGTAAGGCCCCGAACTTTCTTTTCCCACTTCAATTTTATGTATATGATGTTTGCTCGTTCTTGCATAAATGATGTGCATGAAAATTGTGCATATTATAATTATAAATTTCGCATGTGTATATGCGGGGATGTATATTATCATCGTGACTATAAGTAATTGGCCAATTGTGTGTATAAGGTATCTATTTAAACATTATGCATGTACTATCTAAATATTGAAGTATACCTTATATTACCCATTTCATAGGTATTGTGTGCGAATATATGAAGTGCATATGTGTATGTACGTATGTAGGTTATCTTATGCGTGTGATAATTGTATACCTACTTCTACATACATAATACCTTGGTATACCTATGTATGCATGTGTGTGTTTAGTTGTAAACATTATTCATTTGCATGGTGTAGTTAATGTGTACATTGTACTTCGTACATTGCATGCACATATAGAGTGCAAGTATGGTAGGTGCATTTAGTAGTGTATATTGTGATTCTATATTCCTCATGAATAACATGCATGTATTTTTATGATAATTTGGTGAGAATAGGCAATTAGCTAAATTATGCATACGGTGTATATAAAAAAATCCCATGCATATAGTGCTTAAGTAATGTTGTGCAAGTTTAGTCTAATTACCGGTGTGCGTGTTATTGTATCTATCTATTTCGTGCATAATATACATAAGTATGTTACATCCGTGTATGTATGCTATATATATATATATATATGCCAAATCAAGTGAGTGCAAGCAAGAACTATTTTATTGAATAGATTATTCCTAGCTAACTTAATTTATATTGCCTCCTAATGATTTTGAAACCCTCGCAATTCTTGTCACTTTATTTTGCCGCATGTTGAGTCATGCTTATGTAAAACAATGTACACATAGGTAGATATCTACGTACGTATTAGCTAGTTGTGCTTATGTATGCATTTGAATAATTATGTGGTAAATATGGTTTGAATGCATGGTGTGATAGTATGTATACTATGTTACATACATTGTATGTATATATATGTAAGTTGAACATGATTTCTGCATGATTTTAAGTTCTGGCAGGAGGGCCAATTGGCGTCAACATGGGTGGACGCCCATGAGATTTCGGCGTCCATATCGATGGACGCCAAGACTTAAGTAGCCGTCCATATAGGTGGACGTTTACTTCTCTGACCTGCATGCGCAGCAGACCCGAATTTCCGGGGACAAGCAACCCCAGCCATTGGGGAGCTGTCCCCAACGGCTGTGAAAGCCTCACATCACCCCTGCGTGAGAGGAGAGTCCCCTCTCCTTTATACCAAGCCCTTTTGCAACCCCAAAGCCCTTGGCTCTTTGCAAAGAGGAGAGAAGAAAACCCTAGCTATGGGAGAACAAGAGAAGACCTGAAATTGGTGGCCTTTGATCCGTCAACTGGAGGTACAAACCAAGGAGTTGCAGTGTCTGGAGGACAGCCCATGCATCCAAGAAGAGATCCCAACCCCAAGGTGCCTCTACATCGATAGGGGAAAGAGGATCAAAGGAGTTTCTGAGCACCTTTTGGCAAGGCTGAGAAGGGCTTCATCAACATATTTAGACCTTTGTAGAATTTTTAGAATGCAAGTAACCTATAGATCTCAATCCTATACATGTGCCCTAGGTCCCAGCAAATTTTGTGGATTTTAAATCGTGTCCTGGACCCTCCTTTTCACTTTGTATTTGGAGTTCGGTCTGTGCTGTTGCACAGACAAGAACTTGGCGTCAATACCCTTGACGCCAAGATCTCCCGTCGGCGTCCAGCGATCGTGCCGTCCAAACCCTTGAACGGCCAGAGACTGCCGCTAAGTTCTTCAGGATAGAACAGTGAGCTGTTCTTCCTGGTAGATGATTATTTTCGATGTGTTTTCGCAATGAGGATATAGTGTAATTTTTTTATATGTTATGTGAAATAGAAAATGTGATGTGTGTGGAAATTTCTGTGTTTTTCTGTGGATGGCATGAATTTTTAGATTATTGAAATACATGTTGGGAAAAATGGATTATGCATGTTCACCTACTGTCTTCATGATTCCTGAGAAATTAAATGCCCTAGATTTTTCTATACCATGTGTATATGTATCAGTCCATGTCCTGAAAATTTGAGAATTTTTCCATGACTGTGGGATTTACTGTAAATTTCTGTTTTGGAAATAGAAGACATGCGTAGGATTTGCAAAATTTACAGTAAATTGTGTATTATGCAATAAATCCGAGGAAAATTCCTGTGATGACGAGTATGTTACGATCAGGGCTGTGAACTATTAAACCTGATGTTCATGTTATGTTCCATGTTAAATTGAATTATGAATAGCATGAAACTGAATGTTTTAATTTCTGTAAATGTAATATGACTTAGAAAAATCTGGAAATTTGTATGTACAATTATAAACCTGAGATTTGTCTGTGGTTAAAATCTCATGTTATTTTGATGACAGTAAGTATTGTTATGGATTTTAATGAGAAAAACGACTATGTGAGCATGTCAATTGTGATTTGATGTGATTCGGTAAATTTCAGTATGATTAACTCTATATTATGATTATTTGGCAGTTGCAACAGTGAGGTTAAAATCAGTAAATGAGGACTTATGTGTGTATGAATTATGTATGAGTGTGTGCATGGGACGTGAGAGAACAAGTGGTATAGGTGTGTAAAATGGTTAATGTGACAAGATAAACAAATATGCCCATAAGACACTGCCACCTTAGATGCTTGGAGATGTACTGTAGTAATGCCCCTACGGGAAAGCTCAATGCGTTATGTGATACCCTAGGAAAGGGTCTTGATAAAGTGTATACCCTGGCAAAGGGTCTTGTAAAATCCTGGAGGTGGACAAGTTCCACTGGTAATGGTGGGAAGGGCTTTCCCCGATTTCTGCAGGAACTAAGACTGATCACTGTGCCGGTGATTAAGTAAGTGAATGCGAATGTGTGTGTTATGTGACCGTCTAATGATGGTTTGGGCTGTGTCTTGGCATTATGTGAAAATGACCATAAGTGTGATGTGAAAAGTGATATGTGTTCATAGCACAAGGTATGTGCGAGATATGTGTAAATGTGGCACATGTTATGTGCAAAAGTGAAATGATAAGAAGTGTGTGAATGTGAAAGAGGAATTAATGGGAAATGTGTATAAGTATTGTGTGATAGAACAAAGTGAGTGTATGTGAAAGCCAAGGTTAATCATATGGTTGTATGTAATGAGAAAATGATATAAGTGTAAATGACAATAGTGTTAATTGATATTTTGTTTATTGATGTGTATAAGGGTGTGTGTGTATGTGTTGATGTATTAATTGTCAAATGCTAAAAGTGATGTTACCATTAGTACCAAAATGTAAGTATATGCTTTCATATTCATGGAATTTGAATTATTGGATGCACATGTGTTTAGTATTATGTTGTGTAGTTAAAAGTGATCCCTATGCAAAGGTAATATGAATGTGATAAAGTTTGTATAAAATCAGCAAGCTAAATGTGGAGTAAATTGTTATGATTGCATGCAAAGTGAGTTAGAAATCATGCTAGGAGTGCAACCTATCTTGTATATGTTTTCCATGACTTAGTTGTGAAGTTTTACAATGATGTGAGTGAAGTATGAAGGTATGTGAATGTGTATTTGTACTTATGTTAATGACACCATGTTATTAGTAACCTTGTTTAGACTACAGTTTTACATGTGTTAGAATAGTTGTTTAATACAACTCCATGTGAATTTATTTTGTTATAGCATAAGCATGTATGATTTAATTGCTGAAATTCTATTGTGTTAAATTGTTAGAAAATATGTATGTATTGAATCTTAAGTTACTTGCTGAGTCTATTGTGTAGACTCACTCTTGCTAAATATTTTAGGAAATTAGTAGCAGAGGAGCCAGCAAGATTTGAAGTGGAGTTGGACTAAGTGATTGAAGATTGTAATTTATATTTCATAGTATGTAATGCTACATTTTAAATTTGAATTTTGATCAAATGTACTTGGAGTCGGCTATGTATTTGGAAAATATTGCACTTATGTTATCTCTTGTTGAACTATACAGACCGTGGTCTATAGATTTAAAAGTTGATGGAATAAGATTTATTTAAATTCCGTTGCATTATTGAATTCTATTTGTGTATATCTCAACTCACTTGTTACTTGTTGGGGTATTCTCCCCTGTAGCGGCTTGCTCTCATCCGATGTGGGTTGGTATAACCGTACCGGGTGGAAGTGGGTCGTTGCATTTTCGGATCCTTTTGGATCGTGTGTGTTGTGGTTGTGATGGCTGTTGTAATGCCAGTGTGGTGTAGACGCGTGGTGTGTGTATGTGTGGTGCAGGTTAGGTCCCGAAATGAAATAAGACCAGCTGCAGTTGAGTAGGAGTTGGCGGTCAGGGGTGGTCGTTGACTTGTTTACGTCCAAGTAAGTTGTCGTTGACTGCATGATCTTGGCGGCAGGGGATATGGACGTTTATGGTAGCGGTGGCCTTAAGCGGCAGAGGGGTTGACACCAACCTGTGCAATCTGCAAGTTATAGGGTTACCCGGGAGCAGGTTTTCCACCTGGTTCTCTCTCTCCCTTGCCCTAGCTTCACGCCCCCGTATCCCTGAAGCTTCCAATAGTCACAGGAGAGTGATTGGAGGATCGTGGAACGTGTGGCGTTGTCGAATCGGATGAGGAAACGCCGTGGCGTGGTGTAATTGCCGTAGGAGCTCGCGGGGAGCTTGGTGAGAATCGGAGGAGTTTAAGAAGTTTAAGTGCATTTTGAGGTAGGGGATGAACCCTGTTAACTCCTTAGGATCATTAAAACATGATTAAACCACATGAATCAGCATGTTTAATGCATTTTCGGATTAAGTTGCACCATGCGGGGTCAATGGGTGTTTGATTAATTTGAGTAGTAAGCATGATGTTATAGCTTAATTATAATGTGTGGATGTTAGAGGAACTATTTCCTTACGTTTTCTCGATGGCTTTGGGATCAGAATGTATGTAGGATCGACTTAGGGTTTCTGCAGGAACTGGGGTTGAAGAGCTTCGCGTCAACATCGATTGACGCCAGGTTTTTCAGCCGGGATATAGACAACCAGATCCATTGTCGTCTACTTCCTGTAAGCGGCAGTCGATGTTGCCGCCAACTTGTGCAAGTATCAATGCAGTGTGGTTTACGTAGCTTTTCTGGTTATGAATATCGCGTGTTTGTGTGTGCATGGCGATGACTGGTGTGAGCCAGTGCACTTGTTATGCTCTTGGAGCATACTGCTCATGTAATGGGCATGTTTTACGTGAATGATGTGTGATGTACGTAGTGGTTTAAGTATGTGAGTATGTTGTCCATGTGTTGGACATGTTGTTTACGTGATTAACATGTGGTGCACCTGATTGGTGTATTATACACGTGTTGTCTACGTAGTTTGGGTGTATGCATACTACACACTTTGTCGTAATGTAATTCTTATGATTTGTTGTAGTAACTGGGCAGTGAGGTTCCTGTGTGAGCCTAGCCATGACTTTGTGGTGTTTGGGCAGTGAAGGTCGTGTGTGGACCTAGCCCTGGTTCATTGTTGTCTTTTAAATAATATTATATTGATTTACGTATTAAGTGGTGTGTGTGTTGCCACGGAGGTCATGAGGTGACCAATGATAGGCAAGTTTGTGGTTCAGGTATGTGTTGGTGTGGGATAGCTTTGGGGTCATATGGTGACCGATGTTAAGCTAATCCTAACACTTGTATATTGTGAATTATAAGTAAAGGCTATATGTGTAAGTATCGTGGTTTGAGCTTGCCGAGTGTGGTGGTCCGGCGCCTATTCTGGAATGCCTCTCTAGTCGGGTACCCCAGGTTCTTTGTGAGCCAGGCATGTGTGTTTGTTGTGCTCGGGGTTTTATCCCGGTACAGTGTGGTACCGTTGAGGTCTGTGTCGTCTTCCTGGACACCCTCACTCCTGGGTTTGAGTTGTACGTCCGGCTGAGGGAAAGACGACAGTAGGGCAGCGGCTTGTGTTTGTGGGTGTGTAGTCGCTTGTAGCGCGCTCGTAGTTGGGGGTACGGACACCAGTAGTCGACACTAGTCCCCAGCTAGTCCTGTTTTCCAGTGCCTCACTTTAAGGTGCTCCGGCCAGAGACTCTAGAGGTGCCAGGCATGGGCCTGCAGTTGTGTGTCTGCAGGTGTGGTGTTGGTTGGTCTCCACAGTTGTTTGACTTGTTCTTGTGGAGCGGCAGTTGGACCTTTCGTTCGTGACTGCGAGGCTGAGAGGTTGTTCTTGTGTTGTGTTGTCCGGGTTGGATACTGTCCTGATCAGCTAGTAGTTCGTTTCCGTGTGGTGGCGTCGTTCTTCGCGACTCGTGCTTTGTTAGCTCCAGTTGTGGTTGTGGTGATGTCGTTCTTCGCGACTCGTGCTTTGCCTACTCTGGCTGTGGCTTGACTTGTGCTGTGCCACTGGTTGTAGTTCGTGAGTTTGTGGTTCGTGAGTTTGTGACTCGTGGTCGAGGTTTAACCAGTTCGAGGTGTGCCCTGATGTTGGCACAGTTGTGACTGAGTTGTGGTTTGTGTGATTTGCCGATTAAGGTTTTACCTGTAAAGTTGTGCTTAAATGATAGCATAATATAATTGTGGTTCAGTGTGGTGTTTATCACCTTCTTGTACCCTTGTTTGGGTGTTTGTGTTGTGGTACCTCAGAGTAGCAGGTACCTATTCCCTTCGTGGGTTACTTTGTAGTTTTGTGGTGGTACATTGTATACCAACCCTTCCGGGTACTTGTGTGTTGTGGAGGTCTTGTGGTTTGACCTGACACTTGTTGTATCTTATCCGTTTTAAGTAGATCTTTGTTTATAATTTATTGTGGACTAGTTTTTGATTATTAATTATGTTACCTTTGTGGGTAATTTGCCGATGAGGCTTGTGGCCTAGGCATATTGTGATTTAATAGAGCTGTGCTCCGTGGAGGCCGTGTGAGACCTTCCACTTGTTGAGTTTTACTCTTCTTGGGTATGATTCCAATTATAGTTTTAGTGTGTGATGGACTAGCTAGCTGTAGCCAGTCCTACCACTTATGTGTGGCTCTCGATGTAGTGTGATTTGGAGTATAAAGGACCAGCTCTTTATTAGCAGTCCTGTTACTCAAGTGTTTGAGGTTCGCCTGTGAAGCTTGTAGCCTGGGCAGTGACTTGTCTGTATGGCTTATAGCTTAGGCATCTAGTTATTGTAGCAGTATGCCAGTGAGACTGTGGTTTAGGCACTTTAGTAGTTGGGCTGACTAATGATATTATGTTAGTCCTGTAGTCCTACTTTTTTTCTGAGGACTTTATGTTTATTATCATGATTATGTTTAATTGTTATTTATTGTCATGATGTGAGCATGAAATGGTTTGGCTATTGATGTTGCCAGTGAGACCCATTGGGGTTGAGGTGTCCGTGGTTACGGTGTTGTTTTGGGTAGCCCCTACTGAGCCAGTGACTTGTTGAGGCTCACTCCCCTACAGTTCTTTTCAGGGCTTGCCGAGTGTTTGGCTTGCAGCAGCGTTGTGTCAGACTTGTACCACCAGCAGTAGTGTAGTAGTTAGTGTTGTATGAGCTTGTGCTCCCTCGGGGTATGCCCCAGGTAGTTGTACTTTGCTTTTTAATTGGACATGTATTAATGTAATGGGACAGTTGTACAAATTTGTGAACAGATATGAGCTCATGTACTTTCTTGTGTCTTATATTCTTGTGGTTTGTCTTTTATACTCTTACTGGACACGTGTGTGAGATATCCCTTGCGAGACTTCGGTCCGTTCGCGGGAGACGGATCTGGATATGGAGCCTTAATGGGCATAAGTACCCCGGTCCGTCACAGTTGGTATCAGAGTAATCTCCAGTTAGAATATGAAAAGACATTAAAAGTATATGTCCCAATACATGGATTAATGTTCACTGCTGGTAGTAAGTCTGCGGTTTTATGTGATATAAAGTAGTTTTTACGTGAGCTTCTGGCACGTAAACCGTGTGTTTCTGTTTGTTAAATTGGCAGTTATGAGCAGCTGTTGTGCCACAACGTGGATAGTGGCATAAGTTGTGTGGTAGCATCCTGGCACTAGTGCAGTTAAAGTAGTTAAAATATAGTATTTAAAAGTTTTCAGTTGCAGAGATTAGAGGAGAAATGTAAAGTAATGCCTTGAGAGGGATATACCTGTTATATGTTAATAAGGTGCAGAGTTAGCAGAGACAGGTGTATGATAACAAGGTGATAAGGAACAGGTCAGTGTGTGTGTGATAAGTTGCAGTTGAGCACCTCAGTAAATGTATTGTGGCATCAGAAATCTGAGTTAGATGATATTAAGAAACAGTATGGATGAGAATGTGATTAGTGTTATGAAGAGTTTGATATGATTAAGAAAGGCAGAGCAGCTTTAAAAGAAGTATCAGTACATAAAAGAGCAGTGATTTATGGCAGATAGATTAAATATGCCTGAGGTCAGAAATTTGAGAAAAGTGTTGTTATGAATAATGATGGTAACAAGAAGTGTGATATGAAGATTTGTATAAATATGTATTGAAAGGATTAGTTGAATAAAGAAAGAGAGAAAAGAAGGATTAGTGTGCGATAAGAATTTATGAGAATTGCACAAGGGGAATATTTGGTTGATGAATGGCAGATTATGAAAAGTTTTTTCAGAAAGAACATTTAATGAAATAAGAGAGGTATTTTGCAGAAAAGATATGGATTAGAGAAAGGAAGAATTTAGCAAATGATGAAGTGAATAAAGTCAGATGAGTCAGGAAATGTCAGATAGAGTTTGCATATTGGTGCAAAGAAATGATTTAATTGAGCAGAAAGGAATTGTTATTAAGATATTTCAGAGTTTTATGCAGAAGCAGGAACAGATTAATTAAAGAGTATTTGGAAAGGTTATGCAACAAAATTATGAGATTAGCCAGAGAATGTCAGTAAAGTAATAAAGATACATAAAGAGCACAATATGTCAATAGTGGTTTGGCAGAATAGAAATTGCAGTAATTTCTTCAGCATGAATTAATTGAATAAGATGATTTGAGAAGCAGTTGAAGCCAGAAGAAAGTAATTGAAAGTAATACTGTGAACAGAAATTGTGAAATATTTTGCAAAAGTGTTCAGTGTGATCAGAGTAGCGTAGCGGAAGTGGAAGCAAAGAAAGATTTAATATTCAGAGATTGTTCAAGTTTACTTGAATAAAGAGAAAGTGTAAAGTTTTGCGCAGCGGAATAAAGGAAATAGAGTTTATTATGGTTTTTAATCAGAGATTGACTTTAAGCAGTATGAGCAGAATAATATGAAAAAGCAGGAAATTCAAAGATAATGATTTGTTTTCTTTGAAGAGGTGTCAGTTGTGAATATAAATGCAGATGAGGCAGGATAACAGCAAACAGTGATAAATGGAAAAAGAAAATGGTGGCATGAAAGAATATTACAGTATAAGATATTTGAGAAAGATAAAGCGGTCTCGGAAGAAATGTTGCAAACACAGCCTAGAAATTATGGAAGCAGGTTCAGTCCAAGGAGATAAAGCACCATTGGCAAGGTAGGATCGCCTACGGTTGAAAGCTAAAGAAAGGCAATGGAATCGACAGAACAGAGTAATTGTGAAACAGATTGAAGGAAAAGAAAGGAGCAAGGCAAGAATGGAAATGAACTGATGAATTGAAAGGCTGATGCAGAGAAAGAGTATCCTTCTTGTTCTGTAAATGGTTTCATTTCTTTTTAGGTGATAATCCGTATAGTTGTGATTTGTTTTATATGTCGAGGACGACATTTGTTTTTAGGTGATAATAATGTAACGTCGCTTATTTTAGGATCCTTTTTGGATCGTGTGTGTTGTGGTTGTGATGGCTGTTGTAAGGCCAGTGTGGTGTAGACGCGTGGTGTGTGTAGGTGTGGTGCAGGTTAGGTCCCGAAATGAAATAGGACCTGCTGCAGTTGAGTAGGAGTTGGCGGCCAGGGGTGGTCGTTGACTTGTTGGCGTCCAGGTAAGTTGTCGTTGACTGCATGATCTTGGCGGCAGGGGATATGGACGTTTATGGTGGCGGTGGCCTTAAGCGGCAGAGGGGTTGTCGCCAACCTGTGCAATCTGCAGGTTATAGGGTTACCTGAGAGCAGGTTTTCCACCTGGTTCTCTCTCTCCCTTGCCCTAGCTTCACGCCCCCGTATCCCTGAAGCTTCCAACAGTCACAGGAGAGTGATTGGAGGATCGTGGAATGTGTGGCGTTGTCGAATCGGACGAGGAAACGCCGTGGCGTGGTGTAATTGCCGTAGGATCTCGCGGGGAGCTTGGTGAGAATCGGAGGAGTTTAAGAAGTTTAAGTGCATTTTGAGGTAGGGGATGAACCCTGTTAAGTCCTTAGGATCATTAAAACACGATTAAACCACATGAATCAGCATGTTTAATGCATTTTCGGATTAAGTTGCACCATGCGGGGTCAATGGGTGGTTGATGAATTTGAGTAGTAAAGCATGATGTTATAGCTTAATTATAATGTGTGGATGTTAGATGAACTATTTCCTTACGTTTTATCGATGGCTTTGGGATCAGAATGTATGTAGGATCGACTTAGGGTTTCTGCAGGAACTGGGGTTGAAGAGCTTCACGTCAACATCGATTGACATCAGGTTCTTCAGCCGGGATATAGACGGCCAGATCCATTACTGTCTACTTCCTGTAAGCGGCAGTTGATGTTGCCTCCAACTTGTGCATGTATCAATGCAGTGTGGTTTACATAGCTTTTCTGGTTATGAATATTGCGTGTTTGTGTGTGCATGGCGATGACTGGTGTGAGCCAGTGCACTTGTTATGCTCTTGGAGCATACTGCTCATGTAATGGGCATGTTTTACGTGAATGATGTGTGATGTACGTAGTGGTTTAAGTATGTGAGTATGTTGTCCATGTGTTGGACATGCTGTTTACGTGATTAACATGTGGTGCACCTGGTTGGTGTATTATACACGTGTTGTCTACGTAGTTTGGGTGTATACATACTACACACTTTGTCGTAATGTAATTCTTATGATTTGTTGTAGTAACTGGGCAATGAGGTTCCTGTGTGAGCCTAGCCATGACTTTGTGGTGTTTGGGCAGTGAAGGTCGTGTGTGGACCTAGCCCTGGTTCGTTGTTGTCTTTCGAATAATATTATATTGATTTACGTATTAAGTGGTGTGTGTGTTGCCACGGAGGTCATGAGGTGACCAATGATAGGCAAGTTTGTGGTTCAGGTATGTGTTGTTGTGGGATAGCTTTGGGGTCATATGGTGACCGATGTTAAGCTAATCCTAACACTTGCATATTGTGAATTATAAGTAAAGGCTATATGTGTAAGTATCGTGGTTTGAGCTTGCCGAATGTGGTGGTCCGGCGCCAATTCCGGAATGTCTCTCTAGTCGGGTACCCCAGGTTCTTTGTGAGCCAGGCACATGTGTTTGTTGTGCTCGGGGTTTTGTCTCGGTCCAGTGTGGTACCGTTGAGGTCTGTGTCGTCTTATTGGACACCCTCACTCCTGTGCTTGAGTTGTACGTCCGGCTGAGGGAAAGACGACAGTAGGGCAGCGGCTTGTGTTTGTGGGTGTGTAGTCGCTTGTAGCGCGCTCGTAGTTGGGGGTACGGACACCAGTAGTCGACACTGGTCCTCAGCTAGTCCTGTTTTCCAGTGCCTCACTTTAGGGTGCTCGGCCAGAGACTCTAGAGGTGCCAGGCATGGGCCTGTAGTTGTGTGTCTGCAAGTGTGGTGTTGGTTGGTCTCCACAGTTGTTTGACTTGTTCTTGTGGAGCGGCAGTTGGACCTTTCGTTCGTGACTGCGAGGCTGAGAGGTTGTTCTTGTGTTGTGTTGTCCGGGTTGTATACTGGCCTGATCAGCTAGTAGTCTATTCCCGTGTGGTGGTGGTGTTCTTCGCGACTCGTGCTTTGCCTGCTCTGGCTGTGGCTTGACTTGTGTTGTGCCACTGGTTGTAGTTCATGAGTTTGTGGTTCGTGAGTTTGTGACTCGTGGTCGAGGTTTAACCAGTTCGAGGTGTGCCCTGGTGTTGGCACAGTTGTGACTGAGTTGTGGTTTGTGTGATTTGCCGATTAAGGTTTTACCTGTAAAGTTGTGCTTAAATGATAGCATAATATAATTGTGGTTCAGTGTGGTGTTTATCACCTTCTTGTACCCTTGTTCGGGTGTTTGTGTTGTGGTACCTCAGAGTAGCAGGTACCTATTCCCTTCGTGGGTTACTTTGTAGTTTTGTGGTGGTACATTGTATACCACCCTTCCGGGTACTTGTGTGTTGTGGAGGTCTTGTGGTTTGACCTGCCACTTGTTGTATCTTATCCGTTTTAAGTAGATCTTTGTTTATAATTTATTGTGGACTAGTTTGTGATTATTAATTATGTTACCTTTGTGGGTAATTTGCCGATGAGGCTTGTGGCCTAGGCATATTGTGGTTTAATAGAGCTGTGCTCCATGGAGGCCGTGTGAGACCTTCCACTTGTTGAGTTTTACTCTTCTTGGGTATGATTCCAATTATAGTTTTAGTGTGTGATGGACTAGCTAGCTGTAGCCAGTCCTACCACTTATGTGTGGCTCTCGATGTAGTGTGATTTGGAGTATAAAGGACCAGCTCTTTGTTAGCAGTCATGTTACTCAAGTGTTTGAGGTTCGCCTGTGAAGCTTGTAGCCTGGGCAGTGACTTGCCTGTGTGGCTTATAGCTTAGGCATCTAGTTGTTGTAGCAGTATGCCAGTGAGACTGTGATTTAGGCACTTTAGTAGTTGGGCTGACTAATGATATTATGTTAGTCATGTAGTCTTACTTTTCTTCTGAGGACTTTATGTTTATTATCATGATTATGTTTAATTGTTATTTATTGTCATGTTGTGAGCATGAAATGGTTTGGCTATTGATGTTGCCAGTGAGACCCATTGGGGTTGAGGTGTCCGTGGTTACGGTGTTGTTTTGGGTAGCCCCTACTGAGCCAGTGACTTGTTGAGGCTCACTCCCCTACAGTTCTTTTCAGGGCTTGCCGAGTGTTTGGCTTGCAGCAGCGTTGTGTCAGACTTGTACCACCAGCAGTAGTGTAGTAGTTAGTGTTGTGTGAGCTTGTGCTCCCTCGGGGTATGCCCCAGGTAGTTGTACTTTACTTTTTAATTGGACATGTATTAATGTAATGGGACAGTTGTACAAATTTGTGAACAGATATGAGCACATGTACTTTCTTGTGTCTTATATTCTTGTGGTTTGTCTTCTATACTCTTACTGGACACGTGTGTGAGATATCCCTTGCGAACTTCAGTCTGTTCTCAGGAGGCGGATCTGGATATGGAGCCTTAATGGGCATAAGTACCCCGGTCCGTCACAACGGGTCTGCCCAAGGCCAGACCAATGACGCCCACGGAAACTGA
This sequence comes from Colocasia esculenta, assembly GCA_014218235.1. Lineage (NCBI taxonomy): Eukaryota > Viridiplantae > Streptophyta > Magnoliopsida > Alismatales > Araceae > Colocasia > Colocasia esculenta. The sequence continues at coordinate 168,961,784 of CM024755.1, forward strand.
GCACAGCCAGGCTAAGACCGCCGTGCAAGCTAGGGCAATGGATAACACTTAGAAACATCGTGAGGAAGCGTCGTCTCAACAACAACAACCAAACCACCGCCACTAGTAGCCAAGAGGGGGAACCCGCAGTCCACACGCTCTGCTCGCTAGCCTAGCTCCTGCCTCCACCTCCGCGAAGGGAGAGACAGAGCCGCCACAGAAACACCCAACACATGCAACACCGCATTCTGGCCAAGCTGCGGCCTCACGCCTAACACCACTACGTGGCTCCGAAACCAACGCAGAGAGAGGCAGTGAGACAAAGGACTATGTGGTCTGCGCCAGGAAAGCACTCTGAACCCCTCGGCATCCCAGACACAGACAAGAGAGCTCTACAAACGACTCAGTGTCGCAGCCAACCTCTGTAGACACGCGAATTTGGCTCCACCGCGGGCAAATTTCATATTGCGCCGTAACGCCACAAATAGCCCTTATTTTGCCTCGTAAGAATAGTTTCCCAATATTTTTGGGTCTCACCCATTCTTTCTCGGTGGTTCGATCGCGGATCGTCCTGCACGGTCAGGTCGCGGGGGTCTCCGGAGGCAGCGCCCCCGGAAGCTAAATTTGATCAAGGCACAGCTTCATTGATTCGCGTCCACTGCAGTGGACGCCTTTTAAACGCGGCGGTCTTGGTGGACGCATTTAGGTCCCTTAATGCGGCGGTCAACACCGATGCGTTTAAGGGCCTTTTTCCGTCACATGTTCAAATTAGAAAGGCGTCTGCTAAGGACGACGCATTTAAAAAGTCAAAAAAACCTATGGCCACGCACGCCGTACAATCATGACAAAATCCCTGAATCGCATCCTTGTCAGTGGACGCAATTTAGAAGGTCAAATCCGAGCATTTATGAGCTGATTGCCTCGAAACCATGCAGGTCTGAATCACGGCGGACCAGGCGGACGCGATTTAAGTCACGGTGTCCTGACCCGACGCGATTCTAACCATAGCCGCAGGCTACGACCATGATGCGCCCGTCACATCGGTTTGACTTTCTTAATCGCGGCCTACCGCCCGGACATGATTCAATTCATAATCGCAGCTTCCTGTTTGGACGCGATTCAAGAATCTGATGCCTATAAGTATGACCCGAGGGGTCATTTGTTCAGGGGGATTCCACAGAGCGGCGAAGCCCTGCTGAACTCCCGCCTCGACGTCTGACCCCGGCGTCTTCTTCCACATCACGCCGTCCATTCCATCCCTCGGAGCGCGGCGTCGTCGTCCCCGTCGTCTCTCCATGCATACCGGAGCCAGGCGGGAGCGCTCCTCTTCCTCCTCTCCGTCCAACCGCAACGCCTCGGCGTCGACACGCCATCCGTTTTGGGGAAGTACCCCCCCCCCCCCTTTTCTATTGCATTTCACTCCTCTAGGCCCCACGTGGCTCTTTATATTTTCTTCTCTCCAGGCCCCGTGCGCCCTTTTACTTCTTTCATACACACACAGCATGCACACACACACACATACACACACACACACACACACACACACACACACACCTATTTAGGGGTTTAAAAGTCATCACATGGTAAGTCGTTCCCCTTGCCGTTTATTCTTTTATTTTATTTATTTTTGGATTGATACTACACACACGTGGCTAATCCCTTCTTATTTTCTTTTCGTCTATTTTGTCAAGGTAATCAAACGAGGAAACGCCCTCTACCGCGGCCGACCGTGTTCGTAGAGGAAGAGAGGACCCACATCATCCTCGTGCAATCTCCCCACTCTCCAAAAGGTACGCTCGCGATCACTCTTCCATCTCGCACCCCTCGCGCGTGCATCTCCATTCGGCACCCTCGTGTGCCTGGCGATCACGATCTTTTTATTTTCCGTCATTTCCCACTTTTCCACTCCATATCACACACACACACACATTACCCTCTTTTATTTATTTATTCCCACCCTCTTTGTGGACTGTTCTTCGTCCCCTAAAAAGGGAGCGGAAAACGATATCTACAATTTGGTGATCACGGTGGGACATCTTTTGCGCTTTCCCTTTTGATTACCCCCTCCCTTCATGCCCCACGTGACACTCTCTTTTTACATTTATTTTATACTATGCTGCATGTGTGTATGTCTTAGTTTTTATTTTTATTCCCTGTACATGTCTCTCCCTTTACTGCTTTGTTTTTGATCCTCAGGTTGCCACTGTAATCGCGTCCACTACAAAGGACCCGTTTCAGTTTTGATAACGCGGCCGGTTAACCAGACGCGTTTCTGTTTTCTATCGCGGCGGCAGAGGCCGACGCGTTTCTTCCAGTAGTCCACAGGGACCAGGCGCGGCACTGACAGCCTTCTGGGGCTCTCAATTCCGCATCCGTGTGACTGGACGCTATTTGTGAGTCGCGGTCGCTGTGTCGGACGTGATTTACAGTGTTGACAGAAACGCACCCTTCTGCCATTTTTGTTATAAACTACTGCATACAGGGCATATTGCATTGGTCGGGGGACCTCCTTCCCTCATATCCTAGGCTCCACACACCCTTCCGGTGAAGGCAAACTCTCCATTGGGCATTCCGTCTCTTTGGACTAGTGAACCTTCTCCCGGAACCCCGTAAGACTCCGTACCCCGTGGATTCCCTCACGGCGGACCGAGCTGGCGGTACCCTTTCGTTGACCCGGGTTAGATATCCTATTGCGTGGTAAGAGGTGATTCTAGTTGTACCCTGAAGTATTCATTTTCTACCCAACTAGGATCCTACTTGGAGTGACACAACATCCATCAATCCATCTAATTAATTGTGAAACTCCTTAAAAACAAGCGTTAAGCATTACAACTTGTTTGAACCGCATATTGATTGGTTAATCCTTGTTCAAACCTTGTTTGCTTATTGCTTTGATAAAAATGGACCCATATTATCATAATGATCTTTATTATGAGGACTATGAGGATAATGTTAGATCTCCATCTTTCCAATCCCATGTCCGTCCATCTCACCACCGTGAGGGACAAGCATCCACTTCCTACGGTCATGTGCGCATGTCGTGCACTGACTTATCTGATGTCTCCTCACATTTACCTCTGATCAGAACCCAGCGTGAGCCTGTTCCCCACCATGATTCCACTGTCCAGCATGTCCTGCATGCCATTGATCAGCTCACACCTCAACAACTCAATCTGATCCAATCTTTAGTTGAGGGTGTGACTCCTGCTGCGACTTCCTCTCCTTCTCCTACTCCCAGGCACCCGCCTTTGTATATTCCGGCGACTTCGCCACATACCCCTGTACATTCTTCATCACCTCGACCCCCTGGCCATTTGCACTCCCGTGCTCCGGTCCAAACAGACCATCCCTTGGGAAGGCCTACTAATTCAAGGCCACCCCCATGTACTCCCTCACATGCCCAGCAGCAATCCACTCCTCTCCAAAATGCTCTTCTCCAGAAATTGAACAATCTGGAGGAACAAATAAATAAGCTTTCAAATTCTAAGGGTGACCCCGTTGCCACCATGCCGGCTCTCCCAAAAATTTACATTCATCCTTCGAAGATGTCGTCGTACCGATTGTACAATGGCACAGGGAACCTCTATCTTCATGTCAAGGAATTCCTTTATGAGTCCTCTCGCTGGCAGCGAGATCCTATAACCTTGGCATATCTGTTTAGAAAATCTCTTGACGGCCTTGCGCTCGAATGGTTCTATTCCCTAGAGCCAAGTGAGGCAGGAGACTTCCGCCCCCTTCATAAGAAATTCCTTCAGAGGTACAAAGACCGCGTCAACCCCTATCTCTCTATCACGGATCTAGTATCCGAGAAGATGAGGGCCAATGAGGCCTTTGTACAATTTGCTGACCGTTGGAGGTCAATGGCCGCTCAACTGCAGCGTGAGCTCTCGGAGTCAGAGCAAATCAAAATAATCATTTCAAAACTACTCCGAGGTTCAGGCACATTCTGGCCATGAACCAGATCACTACAATGGAAGAGCTCTACGAGCGGGGATGTTACATTCAGTCCCATCTGATCTACTCTCCGATCGTAGACCTTTTTGATCAAATTAAATCGGGAATGAACGGATCAGTGGACGTCATCCACCATCCACCTCGCCACCATACAACATCCATCTCATATACGCCTCCTCAAACTCCCATTTACCACGACATGCCGCCACCCAAGCGTCCACTGATGCGTCCTCCTCGGACTCAGCAACCTCCAACTAGGCCCTACGATGCCCCTATTTTTCACGAAGAAGCTCCTACGCCCTATGTTGCGCTTGCTCCGGCTCCCATGCCAGCTCCCATGCCTCTGCCACAATTGCCACCACAACAGCCTCCACCACCACCACAGCCTATCGCTCGGGCCGAGGTTGCCTACATCCAACCCCTCCAGGAAACCACTTGGTGTTACAACGATGAACCTTCCCAGGTCGTGTTCGTACGCCATTCATCAACACTCCCTACATTACCATCCACCATCATCAAACCCCCCACCATTAAACCTCCACCAATCATCACACCTACCATTACACCTCCCACACCGCCAACACCCTTGGCAGCCGAACCCGAGCAACCCCTTGCTGTCGCACCCATTACGCCTCCACTGGTCATACAGCCTTCCACCACCTCCATCTCCACCCCCATCCAACAGAGCGGGTGCAAACAGCTGAGAAGCAGCGTCAGCAGAAGGAAGCCCCGGGACTGGGCATGCTTTTCAAGATCCGATATTTTATTCCTCGCATTCCAGTCATTGTCAATATACCGGGCACATTCACCGAGCGGAAGTCCTCTCCTCCAATCATGGCCGTCAAGAGGCCTTCTAAATCAATGCCAATCATTCCAGTTTCCAACAAGCGTCATTTCACGATGCTTATAGGGAATCTCTCTCTCCAGGCTCTCATGACCCATCACACTATTGTTGTGAACCTTCCCACTCTAGTGAAGGGGTCAGCTTCTCAGATTGTGCTCACGCACTCCAACGCCAGGTCATTGGCACAATCTATTATCCAAGGGGTCGTGCCCCTTTCCATATCAAACATATACAATCTTTGGGCACGGTCCCCTTATTGTTGCTTCCAACTCTATCGGTGGAACTCCCCACCCTTTCACTCAACTACATTCCAAGGGAGTTGCTACTGTCGTTTGACACTCCAACGGAAGTCAACGATCCAATCATTGAGAGCCGTCAAACTCTCCGAGAAGAGCAAGATCATCGGCCTGCTGGCAAAATTTATGAGAAAGTACTCGAGGGTCAAAGCGTCAATTCCCAAGTGGAAGCCCAAACACAGGGCAAGGCAAAAGACCAAGGGGGCCCCACCTCCCTTTTTTCATTTCAGTCATCTTTTGTGCTCCTCAGCACCTCTCCGTGGGTTCTCCACATTCCCTCCCCACGGGAGGCATTTTATTTCCATCTCTTGTATAATCCATACTCCTACACTGGGCATCGTGCCCCTTTTTGTACTCCATTTCGTGCCCCTCGCGGCACCTTTCCATCTCATGCCCCACGTGGCACATCTCCTTCTCGTGCCCTACGTGGCACATCTCCTTTTTGTGCCCCACGCGGCGCATCTCCCTCCTGTGCCCCACGTGGCACCTCTCCCTCTTGCGCCCCACGTAGCGCACCCTCCTCTTTGGCCCCTCGCGGCCCACTTTTTATTTTCTCTCCTCCGGCCCATCCGGATTCTTCTCTTTCAGGGCACCACACCCTCCTTCTCCTCCAAATCCCTCCGGCCCCACCGGAGTCTCCAAAGTCTTTCTGCCATTTTCTCCTCGCCATCTTCAATTGGGTCCTTCGACCCTTCTCGCATTGTTTTCGGGGTTTTAGCCCCCACTCGTCATTTTAATTCCAATAAAAAAAATGTAAATTTTTGTAGACCCCCGAGTCTCGCCCCAACGCAGGGCATTCGTCCTCTCTCTACCCTCTTTCGGGGTTTTAGCCCCCACTCGTCATTTTAATTCCAATAAAAAAATGTAAATTCTTGTAGACCCCCAAGTCTCGCCCCAACACAGGGCATTCGTCTCTCTCTACCCTCTTTCGAGATTTTAGCCTCCACTCGTCATTTTAATTCCAATAAAAAAATGTAAATTCTTGTAGACCCCTGAGTCTCGCCCTAACATAGGGCATTCGTCCTCTCTCTACCCTCTTTCGGGGTTTTAGCCCCCACTCGTCATTTTAATTCCAATAAAAAAATGTAAATTCTTGTAGACCCCCGAGTCTCGCCCCAACGCACAGCATTCGTCCTCTCTCTACCCTCTTTTGGGGTTTTTGCCCCCACTTGTCGTTTTAATTCAAAATAAAAAATGTAAATTCTTGTAGACCTCGAGTCTCGCCCCAACGCAGGGCATTCGTTCTTCTTTACCCTCCAAAATCTTACTATATTTTAGCAATGTCAGGAAATTCAAAAATCCATAAAAAGATGAATACTTCAGCATTGTCATGCTATCGCAGCATTTTTGTTATAAAAATTCTGAGCCAGGAGTCCAAAATTTCCTCTCGGATCATTAAGGATTGCCCTTAGAATGGGCACTTGCACACATTTCACGGCGCCCTAAGTCGATTGCTCCCGGTAGACACCGTCACCGTCACAGCCGCGCCTGAATGGCACAAAATGTCTGTTTCTCCTCTTATTCAGTCAAAGTATGGGTAGAAGAGGTAGTCTGGGCAAGGCAACCAACCCAAAGCACCTCCGTCATAAGAGGATGTCTCCAAAATGGGCAAAATCAAATGACCAAGAAAAATCAAAGTCAAAATGCATGTCAAGAGTGGCATAGTTCTCGCGGAAATCCAAATGGACCTGGTCGTATGCATGCAAAAATTAAAATCAAATCAATGATAATAGGGCATGACAAAGAGTGGCAAAGTCCTCGCGGAGATCCAAATGGACCCGGTCGTACGCATGTCCCTACAATCAAGTGGTCATCACTCAAGATTCCAAAATAATTGGAAAAGCCCAAGTAATCAAATGAGACAGAACCTTCTGACGGTTGTGCCAAGGAAGGAAGTCAAACCCAACTCCTCAATACCTATACCAAGCTTATCTCCAAATATTCTTCCCTTCTCCCTACTAAGACTTAGTCGCCTATTCAGGCATGGCTTTGATAGTGGCACTGTTAACCAAGTGCAATCAACCGTGGGCACCACGTTAAACTGCACGCCCTACTATGTGTATTCTTTAATGACACAGAAGGTAACCTTAATGCCGCCATAGCATGGCAATGTTCCAAAATACAAAAAAAGGAAAAAAATCTAAATATTTCAAAATTCAACAAAAAATTAAATATTTTCAAAAAATCACAAAAAATCAAATATTCTAAAAAAATTCAACAAAAAATCAAATATTTTCCAAAACCCATAAAAATTCAAATATTTTCCAAAACTCTAAAAAAATCAAATATCTTCAAAACCCCACAAAAATTCAATATTCCAAAAAAAATCAAATACATCAAAAAAAAAAAATTCTTTTATCAATGGTATTGCACATGGCAAGCAGATCTGGTCTGTACCTCGCATCAATTCTTCCAATCATCGGTACCTCATCTCTCGCGCTCCAAACTCTTTGGCCTAGGATCACTCGTCCTCATGGTCTTAAACAAACAAATCACTTGAGCTACATCTGTCGTTGACTATTTTATACATGCTCCATGCTATGAATGAATGTGTTTATTCCATGATGTTTGTTATCTTGACTAATGAGTTTTGAGCGTAGGATTCAAGTTATCTCATTTGCGCTACACCAGGCTGCTGCTGCCTTCACCATCCCTATTTCCATCTACTATATGTTATACCATTAGAGTACACCAAGGACCTTGTGGCTTTGAGGAATTTGGGATTGAGTTCCCCTCTATAAAAAACAATGATTATTCCGGAGGATCTTTAGCTGCACGAATAGGCCATTACGCTTGGCATGTGAAGACGACGGACCAATGCATACACACTGGTCCTGACTCACCGGCGTAACAATATTATCCTTGGTTATTTTCTACTCCTCTTTTTATCTTATTTTCCTTTTAGCCTAGCATACATGCATATTGAAATCTCAGTGGAAAACCACTCTTCCAAGTCAATTTGAGGGCCATCCGCGCCTCGAAATTCAAAGCAATCTTGAAATATTCCATTCCGGGTCGAATACCCAACTCCCTTTGTTGTCACCTCTGGGTCGATTTCCTTAAGAATCTATTTGTTTGGACTTATCCCTTTTATTTCCTCTTCTCCCAGAGATCCACCTGAGGCAGTGGCAGACGCCCCTGATGGTGCAACCTAACGGATTGTGTCCTTAGGTACTTCCCCGATGCTGGAAGTTGATCTCTCCTCCTCCTCTCCCAAGATCCACCTGCGGCAGTGGCAGACGCCCCCAATGGTGAAACCTAACGGATTGTGTCCTTAGGTACTTCCCCGGTGCTGAAAGTTGGTCTTTTCCTTTCTTGTCCTTTCCCTTTGTCCAAGCATTTATTTCTTTAGGTCTTCTTCCTAGTGGTGACTTCCTTGGGTGTTGGGGAAAGACTCTTATCAGGTGGAAGTCCCCAATGATCATGTGTGTCTATTTTTCACCTTGGCGTCTACTTTTCAGTCCACTCCTGCTACACTCCACTCGCTACACTTCATTTCTTTTCATTTCATTACACTCCATTTCACTCCATTTCATTTCGCTTCGTGTCGCTTCGCTTTGTTTCCCTGTAAAGCAGACGTCAAGGCGTGGCATATGTAGACACGTGAATTTGGCTCCATCGCGGGCAAATTTCATATTGCGCCGTAACGCCATAAATGGCCCTTATTTTGCCTCATAAGAGTAGTTTCTCAATATTTTTGGGTCTCACCCATTCTTTCTCGGTGCTTCCCCAGGTGGTTCGGTTGCGGATTGCCTCGATCATGACAAAATCCCTGAATCGCGTCATTGTCAGTGGACGCAATTTAGAAGGTCAAATCTGAGCATTTATGAGCTGATTGCCTCGAAACCATGCAAGTCTGAATCGCGGCGGACCAGGCGAACGCGATTTAAGTCACGGCGGCCTGACCCGACGTGATTCTAAACATAGCCGCAGGCTACGGCCATGATGCGCCCGTCACATCGGTTTGACTTTCTTAATCGCGGCCTGCCGCCCGGACGCGATTCAATTCATAATTACGGCTTCCGGTTTGGATGCAATTCAAGAATCTAATGCCTATAAGTATGACTCGAGGGGTCATTTGTTCAGGGGGATTCCACGGAGCGGCGAAGCCCTGCCGAACTCCCGCCACGACGTCTGACCCCGGCGTCTTCTTCCACGTCACGCCGTCCATTCCATCCCCGTCGTCTCCTCCACGCATACCGGAGCCAGGCGGGAGCGCTCCTCTTCCTCATCTTCGTCCAACCGGAAACACCGCGGCGTCGACACGCCATCCATTTTGGGGAAGCACCCCCCCCCCCCGCCCTTTCTATTTGCATTTCCACTTCCTCCGGGCCCCACGTGGCTCTTTATATTTTCTTCTCCTCCAGGCCCCGCGCACCCCTTTTACTTCTTTCATACACACACATGCATGCATACACACACACACACACCTATTTAGGGGTTTAAATGTCATCACACGGTAAGTCGTTCCCCTTGCCGTTCATTCTTTTATTTTATTTATTTTTAGATTGATACTACATACACGTGGCTAATCCCTTCTTATTTTCTTTCCGTCTATTTTGTCAGGGTAATCAAACGAGGAAATGCCCTCTACCGCGGCCGGCCGTGTTCGTAGAGGAAGAGAGAACCCACATCATCCCCGCGTATCTCCATTCGGCACCCTCGTGTGCCTGGCAATCACGATCTTTTTATTTTCTGTCATTTCCCACTTTTCCACTCCATATCACACACACACACATTACCCTCTTTTATTTTATTTTATTCCCACCCTCTTTGTGGACTATTCTTTGTCCCCCTAAAAAGGGAGAGGAAAACAGTATCTACAATCTCGTTTTCCCCTCAGCTCCAGAGTCCGCTCACGTTGGCTACCAACTCGAGCACGCTCGTAGCCCGGAGTACTCCCTCAACAGGCTCCCGAGGATGGGGGTCCCAGGAAACGGAGACAACCTCTGAACGGGACAATCCCTCAAGTGCCTAGCACCGGGCGAATAGAGAACAGGCGTGGCAACCACCACAGAAACGGCACAACTGGCTTGTAGCCAAGACAAGCCCAGAAGCACAGGCACACACGGCAACCCTTCCAGAAAAACCCCCAGAAGGTCCGTCGGCCAACGCTGGTACACAAGGCACGGCCCGAGAAATCGGAACAACACCAGACGGAATGGAAACCCAAACAACCTGAAAGCGACCACAGGTGTGTCACCTTCATAACAAGAAGGCGACGGCCAACCTATCGCCACAAGGTCGCGACGACCAAGGAGCCGCCTTCTGATCTGAACACGACATATAGACATGTCGCGTTTAGCGTCAGAAGGCCAGACCCGAAGTGGGACCACCAGCCCGCGAGAAGGCGACAAGGGCATCGTCTCTACCCCAAAGGTAGAACGTGACGACCACCCAATCGCAACCCCTGAAGGCGACAGCCAAGGTGCCGTCTTCAGAACAAGACCCGAAACTGAAGAGCAAGAGGAACGCGACAGCCAACCTGTCGCCACCAGAAAGCGACAGGTTGCTCGTCGCCTCCTGACTGGTGTCGCGACAGCCAACCTGTCGCGACCCCAGTCAGAGCCCCAACGGAGCATGGGGGCCAAGCATAGTCCCCCCAAGCTACCACACAAGCACACACGGGGAGGGGAGCAAGAGGAAAGCTATAAATCTAGCTACAAAACTCCGAGGGCTTCCGATCCACCCGTATGGGAGAGGGCACAAGAAATCCCTACCTTAGAACAAAGAAACCACCCCACGAAGGGGCCCTTGCGACGCACGGCCACCTCCTCCTCGCTCCACGCATGCGCCGCCGCTCCGCACGAGCTCGCTGGCCGCACCACGGCGGCGGATCGCCAGAGGGAACCCCCCACCACTGGAGGAGAGGGGGAAAGGGAGAAGAGGGAAGGAAGGGGAAGAAAGGAGGGGCCAACCTGCTTAAGTCCTCAGAATTGAGATCGCGACAGGCTCGACGTCGCGTTCCAACCCAGAATGCGACACCCATCCTGTCGCCTTCTCAAAAGTTCCGACAAGACCTCTGACAGGCCGGACAGGCACCAGACCATGTGTCGCGCATGCATGCGGCTCAGTTGAACGCAACCACTGGCACGTCGCCTTCACACCCGCGATGCAGACACGTGGCGCACAGCCACACAGACAACCAGAACGCGACACAAGGGCCATCGCCTTCTCAACCAGAAGGCGACAGAGAACACGTCGGGTTCAGAACGCGACACCCTGCCCGTCGCGATCCCAAGACCAACACCAAGGCAAGCAGAACCCAAGGTGTTACACCAATACGCGACACGAATGACTGTCGCGGTGGACACCTACACCGCGACACTAACGCATCACCCAGCTTGGACGCGTCAGTGGCCAGTCTTCCCAGGCGCCAGACGGGAAGCCGGGAAACCGGGTCTTACATTCTACCCCCCTTAAAACAATTTCATCCTCGAAATTGAGGCAAGCCCAAAGGATCTCGAGGCACGAAACGAAGCACAGGGAGCAACGTAAGACCAGCGCGAAAAAGCCACTAAGTCTCCACATGACTTTCCTCGTGGCAACAATCGCGCAACCAAGCGCGCGGAACACACGAAGCGCGGAAAGCCAACAGCTCACACAACGAGCTTCAACACACTGGGAGCACGCAACCGAAGAATCGAACGGCTCACAACATGCTCCAAGCACGAGTGGAACACCAAGTTGAGAAATCGACGGTTCACTCCAGCCACACGTGGGGCGCCCAAACGGAATGACAACCCCACTGCGTCGAGTGACGCCAAATCCGGCCCGAACAGCGAAAAACACTAGCCGAAAACTACACGGCTATAGCCACCAACATACCTCGCTGTTGGGACGAACCAACCAGCAACTCGCTCTGTCGCCACCAAGACTCGACAGAGGATGCAGTTGCCGACAACAACACAAGAAATGCCGGTCAGCAACTCACTCTATCGCCAGCAAAACCTGACAGAGCACACCGTTGCTGACAACCACACAAGAACCCCCTAAGAGTCAAGCACGACACTCAGGGAACGGCCTCACGCCACGAGCCGCAGCTAGCACCGGTCACCAACTCGACCGAGTAGCCACGGGAAAGACACCAACCAGAGCGAGGACACACTCGTGGAGAATCCTCAACACGTGAAACAATGTCCACCGCTACCGCTAGGTCTTATCCAGACCTTCCTCGTGGTCCAACAGGGACAGCAAACGCATGAGGAGAAACCCCAATACGCAAAAACGACATCCACTGTCACCACTAGGTCTCAACCAGACCTTCCTCGTGGTCCGACAAGGACGCCAAACACACGCGGAGCCACAGCACTGAGAGTTACACACTCCACAACGTGGCACACCGCGATGGAAACACAGAAGACGTCTGAGGTTAAGCCGAAACCGAACACCTCCCAACGTCGACGAACCACGTGGTCGAGTACTAGCAAGCCAATAGGCCTCACTGTCACCAGACGAACCGACAGGAGACTCCACCATTGGCTTCCAGACTCACCAACGCCACGCACAACCAAAGAACCAACAAGAGTTGGTAGCACACCTGCCACGCGCACACAGAGCTCAGCGCGGGTACCAACATGCCAACCACCAAAAAGACGCACAACCACACGGGAACCGAAACAACTGCAGAGGTCAAGGACAACATGCCGACCTCAGAGGGACCCAAACCAAAGCAAGGTACCACAGCCAAACACGATCACTCCAAAAGTGAGAAGGAAAACCTGGACACAGGCCACGACCAAAGCCCGGCGTACCACCGATGGGGCCACCTAGACAAGGCAAAGCAGCCACCCCACAACAGTAATGGTACGACCACGAGGCATAGGCCAACACAGAGTGTCCCAGAAGCGGAAAGTTCAACGCCTCCAACACCGAGCAAACTCGTGAAACGACGCACAAAGCTCACAAACAGACACACGGCACAACACATGGTGCTACCACAAGCACCGGGAGCAAACCAGGGTACAACACAATGCACCAGAGCTCCAGACGGCACAAAACTGAAACACTCACGCATGAGCACACGGTGCTACCATAAGCACCAAAAGTAAACAAAGTGCAACCCAGGTGCACCAGCGGCCAAAGCAACACCACGGCTAACGGGAAGGACTCTCCATAGAGGCCTGCCGAAAGCCACACATAAAAGAACCGCAAGCCTGAAAGGGCACAATAGGCCACACCGGCCCCAGCCCTTGAGGCACAAAACACGAAGCATTGGAGAAAATGCTCAAGGTGCAGCACACCCAGCAGCACCAACGGCCCGAGATGACACATGGCCCACCGAAGGGCACTCTCTACCAGAGACCCACAACAGAAGCACACGGAGAGCCGACAACTTCTTCAAGAGCGCGACAACCACGTTCGTTCCAAGAAGCACACGAAACACGGAACACCGACTCTGCCGCATGGGGAGTAAAAACCACAGCGACTCCCTAGCGCGCAAGAGCAAGAAGCACCACCTCTATCGTGACCGATAGAGAGGCCAACCACCAAAATGACGACATGAAAAGCCTCCAAGGCACAAGCCGGGGCACAATCCAATACACACCGGAACAACGCATGCACGAGCAAGCCAGCCTGAAACCGGTGCACAGCAGAGCAACGCTCACGCCTGCAACCCGACAAGAAAACGAGACTACCTTGCATCAAACCAACAAAGACCCAATGCCCCGAATTGCTCAGGCAGGCAGCAAGAAACCATCACAATGACAAACGGCACAAACAGATCCACCGACCCTCGGTGCCACAAGGGAACGACAGCACGAGGGTACTAAACAGCTCAACCCAAAACAACTCAAGGGAAGATAACTCCACCAGAAGGTCGCAACGATGCGCACCCCGGCGACACAACACCACAGTGGAGCATCACCACCTTGAGCAACCAATAAAAGCAGAGGAAGGAGACACGCACGCAATGAGTCTCTTCCATGCGCGAGAGAGAAAGCCACAATGCAAGACCGACGCTTCCACAAGAAGCACAGCCAGCCAAACACCTACGGCACTCACCAGACCACTATCTGCAAGAGCACGCCATCTGAGCCACGGGGACACGCAGTCCCACCAGTGCAACCGAGAAACTTGGAAACGACTAACAAGACAAGTTGGCCAACGCAGCAGCCAGACACACAGCCAAGGGCACGACACCTTGACTGACAACGCCCAAGCAGACTGTAACACAGACAGTCCAACCGACAACAGCGACAGCTCATCTCTACAGAGAGAGAGAGAGAGCAGCGACAACCAAAACGAACACAGGGCAGCTTTGGGGAGAACCTCCACCAAAAGCGCCAAGAGCTATTCTGGGAGAACCTCACCAGAACGCAGCCCAACCAAACGGCACACTTCGAACCACAGGAGCAACACAACGGTGGCCCGAAACAAACACAAAGCACTCCTGGGAAGAACCTCCACTAGAAGCGACAAAGGGCGATCTTGGGAAGAACTTTCACCAGAATGCACAACCCAAACGACCAAACAACACGGACCATTAAAGAGAACACTGCAGCAAGCAGAACTGCAGAAGCAACGCAAGCCAGTCCTGGGAGAACCTCCACCAGAACCACCAAGGCACCGTTCTGGAAAAACTCGCCAAAACGCACCAGCCAAGGCAACAATAGAAACGAGCGCGAAACAGTCCTGGGAGAAACACTCACCAGGACAACAATGAACAGTTATGGGAAACCTCCACCAAAACACAGGGCAACTAAGCGATGCACCTCAGCCTAGAGGGCAACACAACAGCAACCAGAAACGAGCACCACACAGTTCTGGGGAAACCTCACTCTCGCCAGAACCAACAGAGAAGAACTCCGGGAGCACCTGACCAGAGCTTACAACCAGTCAGCGCCAGGCTGACAACGACCACAGAAAAGTGTCGCAGCGCTAAACTAGCGGTGCAACACGGCACACAAAGCACCTGCTTAGCTCGGCGTCCCGAGCACAGCGCACAATGGCGCACAGGCACACGAGGCCAAATACACAACAACGACGACACACACCCCAACAACAAGGGGACAGCCAACAAGGCCGGGACACTTCGACCGGCTCCACAGACCACAACTCTGCACTGGTGAAGGCCACACAACACGCAGGCTCTCTCAGCCTCAGCGGCACACACACACCCAAGCGCGCCGAAGGCAACCAGGAGCACCGCACCTGGACTGGCTCGCAAGCGTCCTCCACACAAGGAAGACCACTGCCAGTGAGTCCAGTGCCGACCGCGCCGCTATAGCACGAACATGCCGAGCGACCACACTCGCCACAACCAGTGCAGTCCACAACTCTGCACTGGTGAACGCCACACAACACGTAGACTCTCTCAGCCTCAGTGGCACGCACACACCCAAGCGCGCCGAAGACAAACAGGAGCACCGCACCTGGACTGGCTCGCAAGCGTCCTCCACACAAGGAAGACCACTGCCAGCGAGTCCAGCGCCGACCGCGCCGCTACAGCACGAACATGCCGAGCGACCACACTCGCCACGGACACGGCACAGCAACAACTGCAACCTGCAGCACGTGCACGAATCATGCAGGGAAGCCGCACACCTGCAAAACATTTGAAAGCACAAGCCTAACACTAGTCAGACGGTGTCAGCAGTGCACTAGTACCTTTCTTTGGGACAGCTATAGTTATCAACTCATTACCAATCTCAGTAGACTCCTCGCTCTGATACCAACTATAATGACCCAACCTCCCGGACCCCCGCCATGGCCCCGAAGTTTGCGTCGCCACCCACGGATCCGAAGATCCGGAAGGGTTATAAGGAATAGTCTAGTGAGATATGTATTGAATTCAAACAACTATAACTATATATACATTATACAAAAGTTTGTACAACGCGTCCCAAGCAAAAGCACAGGTACAAGAAGAAATGTGCAGTCCTTAAGGGGCATACCCCGAGGACATGCAAAACACAGCTCTCAGCTCACTCGACTACAAGAGCTCACAACACTCGCTCTCACTGGTGCTGACAACAACACGGCGCCACAGCCGCCTCCGCAACCCGTCCGACACCGAGCTCCCGCGACGACGAGCCCCTAGCTGAAGGAAGTAGGGGGGGTGAGCCTCACGAACAAGGCCCAGTAGGAATTACCAGTCCCTCACCGGTCAGAGTAGCAGAAACTCTGAAAATAGGAAACTACACTAGAAAGTTGTAAAGTGAGTAACACCTACAGCAGGGTACTACTAAGCAGCAGATGAGAACATCATAATGCCATAACCACCAACCGAGGTCGGGCAACACACATGACTCCCGCAGAAACCAACGGAGTCAGGCACAAAGCGGAAGCAGCGCTCGGCACACCTGCCGAGACCACGGAACAACCAAGTGAGAACGACGTCTCACCGCAAGCACGGCCACCTCAGACCTCTACAAGGTCGAGGGCCCACAAACAAAACCACCCCAGGCTGTGGACACGCCACCAGGTCGGGGAGCCATACACGCCGGTGCCACAACGGACTGGCACCCAAGAACGGAACCACGGAACTGAGAGGACACCGAGCGGAAACCACTAGAAGCACGGGTCTGCCCAAGGCCAGACCAACGACGCCCACGGAAACTGAGCACAGTCAGGCTAAAACCGCCATGCAAGCTAGGGCAATGGATAACACTTAGAAATGTCGTGAGGAAGCATCGTTACAACAACATCAACCAAGCCACCGCCGCTAGCAGCCAAGAGGGGGAACCCACAGTCCATACGCTCTGCTCGCTAGCCTAGCTCCTACCTCCACCCCCGCGAAGGGCGAGACAGGGCCGCCATAGAAACACCCAACACACGCAACACCGCAGCCTGGCCAAGCTGCGGCCTCACGCCTGACATCACTACGTGGCTCCGGAACCAACGCAGAGAGAGGTAGTGAGACAAAGGACTGTCTGGTCTGCGCCAGGAAAGCACTCCGAACCCTCGGCATCCCAGACCCAGACAAGAGAGCTCTACAAACAACTTAGCGTCACTTCCCAACCTCTTTTTCCCCTCAGCTCCAGAGTTCGCTCACGTGGGCTGCCAACTCGAGCACGCTCATAGCCCGGAGTACTCCTTCAACAGGCTCCCGAGGATGGGGGTCCCAGGAAATGGAGACAACCTCTGAACGGGACAAGCCCTCAAGTGCCTAGCACCGGGCGAACAGAGAACAAGCGGGGCAACCACCACAGAAATGACATAACTAGCTTGTAACCAAGACAAGCCCAACAACACAGGCACACACGGCAACCCTTCCGGAAAAACCCCCAGAAGGTCCGTCGGCCAACGTCGGCACACAAGGCATGGCCCGAGAAACCGGAACAACACCAGACGGAACGGAAACCCAAACAACCTGAACGCGACCACAGGTGTGTCGCCTTCATAACAAGAAGGCGATGGCCAACCTGTCGCCACAAGGTCGCGACGACCACGGTGCTGCCTTCTGATCTGAACGCGACATATCGACCTGTCGCGTTCAGCGTCAGAAGGCCAGACCTGAAGCGGGACCACTAGCCCGCGAGAAGGCGACAAGGGCATCGTCGCTACCCCAAAGGTAGAATGTGACAACCACCCAGTCGTAACCCCTGAAGGCAACAACCAAGGTGCCACCTTCATAACAAGACCCGAAACTGAAGAGCATGAGGAACGCTACAGCCAACCTGTCACCACCAGAAAGCGACAGGTTGCTCGTTGCCTCCTGACTGGTGTCGCGACAGCCAACCTATCGCGACCCCAGTCAGAGCCCCAACGGAGCATGGGGGCCAAGCATGGTCCCCCCAAGCTACCACACAAGCACACATGGGGAGGGGAGCATGAGGAAAGCTATAAATCTAGCTACAAAACTCTGAGGGCTCCCGATCCACCCGGATGGGAGAGGGCACAAGAAATCCCTACCTTAGAACGGAGAAACCACCCCACGAAGGGGCCCTTGCGATGCACGGCCACCTTCTCCTCGCTCCACGCACGCGCCTCCGCTCCGCACGAGCTCGCCGGCCGCACCACGGAGCCGGATCGCCGGAGGGAACCCCCCACCGCTGGAGGAGAGGGGGAAAGGGAGAAGAGGGAAGGAAGGGGAAGAAAGGAGGGGCCAACCTGCTTAAGTCCTCGGAATTGAGATCGCGACAGGCTCGACATCGCGTTCCAACCCAGAACGCGACACCCATCATGTTGCCTTCTCAAAAGTTCTGACAAGACCTCTGATAGGCCGGACAGGCAGCAGACCACGTGTCGCGCATGTAGGTGGCTTAGGTGAACGCGACCACTGGCACGTTGTCTTCACACCCGCGATGCAGACACGTGGCGCACAGCCACATAGACAACCGGAACGCGACACAAGGGCCGTCGCCTTCTCAACCAGAAGGCGACAGAGAACACGTCGCGTTCAGAACGCGACACCCTGCCCCTCGCGATCCCAAGACCAACACCAAGGCAAGCAGAACCCGAGGTGTTACACCAAGATGTGACACGGATGACTGTTGCGGTGGACACCTACACCCCGACACTAACGCGTTGCCCAGCTTGGACGCGTCAATGGCCAGTCATCCCAGGCGCCGGACGGGAAGCCGGGAAACCGGGTCTTCAATCCTTTGAGTGTATGTGGAGTGAGGTTCTTCACAGGATGTACACTCCTTGAAAAAATCTTCAGGAAAGCTCTTGTTTGTTCTTCAGCCTTGCTTCATCTTTTATATGAACAGCTTTGAACAAATCCGTTAAGGAGATCCGTTGGAGTTCTAGTCGTTGCTCATCTTCTCTTTCTTCTGATATTTTGTGGTCTACGAGGTCTGCAAGCATAGAAGAAAGTGTTTAGTTAAAAGAGTGTTTCTGTTAAAAAGGCTCATACCTCTATGTTTCCTGTTGCCACCCAGAAGTAGTAAGTAATCCCCTTTTTGTTGGCAGGAAAGAAGAGATCTAGAGAGATAAGCAAAAAGATCTCCTGTCAGAAAGATAGAGGATTATGCAAATCAAGAATATTTGACTTTTTCACTAGATGCCAAAAAGTATTTTGGAATATAAAGGAAATCTATGTTTAAGTGAAATCCATGTTGAAATCCATGTTTTACAAGTGAATCCATGTTTCACTTATGAAATCCATGTGAGAAGCAAATCCATGTGAGAGTCACTTATCAAATCCTTATGAGAGCGAATCCTTATGAGAGCAAATCCATGTGAGAGCAAATCCTTATGAGAGCAAATCCATATGAGAGCAAATCCTTATGAGAGCAAATCCATGTGAGAGCAAATCCATGTGAGAGCAAATCCTTATGAGAGCAAATCCATGTGAGAGCAAATCCTTATGAGAACAAATCCATGTGTGAGCAAATCCATGTGAAAGCAAATCTTTATGAGAGCGAATCATTATGAGAGCGAATCATTATGAGAGCGAATCCTTATGAGAGCGAATCCTTATGAGAGCGAATCGATATGAGAGTCACTTATCGAATCCTTATGAGAGCGAATCGATGTGAGAGCGAATCCTTATGAGAGCGAATCGTTATGAGAGCAAATCGATATGAGTGTCACTTATCGAATCCTTATGAGAGTGAATCGTTATGAGAGCAAATCGATATGAGAGTTACTTATCGAATCCTTATGAGAGCGAATCATTATGAGAGCGAATCAATATGAGAGTCACTTATCGAATCCTTATGAGAGCGAATCGTTATGAGAGCGAATCCTTATGAGAGTGAATCCTTATGAGAGTGAATCATTATGACACTTTGTAAACTGAAATCGATGTATATTGAATGGACATCGATTTATCTTTTTAGTGCAAATCACACGGCAATAATGTCATAAATTTATATTTATTGGAAAAACATGATATTTAATTTATTATTAGAAAAACATGGTATTAAATATATTTAATATTTAATTAATCACATAAATTTATATTTATTAAGAAAAACATGATATTAAATATTTTTAATAATAATTAATTAATAATAAATTTTGTTATCACCAAAATATAAGTGTAAATTATAGGAGTGGTTCAACAGAATGCCCTGCGTTGGGGCAAGACTTAGATATTTTGAAGAATGTACAAAACAAGATGAAAATTAAAAGAACACGCGAGGACTAAAGCCTTAAAAATAATGGGAGAAAGGGCAGATGCCCTGATCAAATGTGGAAAGGATAGAAGGATGGTAAGAATTTGGAGACTCTAGAGGGTATGAAGGGAGCAAAGGGAGGTGGGCACGGTGCCTGATGAGAAAAAGAACATCTAGTGGGTCCGTAGGAGAAAAGGGAAAAACAAAAATGCCGTGAGGGGCAGGAGGGGACGATGTGTCGCGTGGGGCACTAGAAGGAGGTGTGCCACGTGGGGCACAAATAAGAGATTGGAAACAAAACATTGTGTCATGTGGGGCATGAGAAAGAGGATGAAAACATAATGAGGTGCCACATGGGGCACGAGAAGGAGAATGAAAATGAGGTGCCACATGGGGCACTAGATGGAGAATTCGGAGTACAAAAGGGGGTGTGATGCCCAATAAAAGGAGATGGATAACAACAAAGGTGATAATAAAAGGCCTCCCGTGGGGATGGAATATAGAGAACCCACGGGGAGGTGCTAAGAAGCAACAAAGATGATTGGAATGAATGGGAGAGAGGAGGAGGTCCCCAGACTTTTAGCTTTGCCCGGTGTTTCTTCTTTCGCTTGGGACTTGGTCTTTTGACCCTCAAATACGTTCTCATGTATCGTGCCTAGTGGGCAGATAGTCTGGCTTTTCTCACATACATTGAACTACTCTCATTTAAGAGTGGGGATATTGTGGACTTCCCCTGAAGTTTCAAGCAAAAGTAGTAACTTCCTTGGAATATAATCAAAGGAATGTGTGGGGAGTTCCACTGGTAAGGTGTGAGACAACAATGGTGGCATCATGCCCTGGAGATTGGAAATATTTGGAAAAAATAGGGGCATGTGCCCTTAGGTTATTGAGTTCATCAAAGATTTGGTAGTGAAGTGTGTGAGAATAAGATTGGTTTGTGACCCTTTCACGAAAGTGGGTAAATATATAACAAATGAGTGAGGGGTCATGAGAGTATGGAGGGAGATCTTCCCAATGAATATATGGAGTTTTGTGCCATTGGCAATATGAATGATTGACATAATCTCTTTAGTGAGCCTATTGATGGCCAAAAGTGGAGGCGAGAACTTTATTTCTTCAAATGTGTCTGGTATGGAGACAATGATTGGCATGCATGGAATATAATCTTGCAGCTTGAATGACATGCTCCGAGTTGCCATCTAGATGCCGTAATCAGAAATTCTAGAGTGAACCAGTACCACCCTATGAAGGACCTTCCAGAAAAAGAGGAATGCCATGTGAGCATGTTTTTGGAAATCTATGCCCATAATATGTATATGTTTGATCGGCACAATGTGGGACTTCGGTCCATTTGA
The DNA here is from genome assembly GCA_014218235.1 of Colocasia esculenta. Classification (NCBI taxonomy): domain Eukaryota; kingdom Viridiplantae; phylum Streptophyta; class Magnoliopsida; order Alismatales; family Araceae; genus Colocasia; species Colocasia esculenta. The sequence goes on from CM024755.1 coordinate 168,983,223, forward strand.
CTAATACTTGTGCAAATAAAGGGCCATGTCTAGTCCTGGGAAGAAGCACCCCAACGTACTTATTAACCGCGGGAGTATGGACTTGTGGTGTGTGGTAAGACATCGATATGTGTGCAAGATTTCAATGTGTCATCGTGTGATATGAAAAGTTGACCATGTGAATATGTGTTATTTATGTGATATGGTCAGTCTCTTTTCATATGATATGTTTGTTCTTGAATTCCTTGCCAATACTTATGAATGTCTATATGATTCGTTATGAAAATCTGTTGAGTATTCTACTCTAATCAATCATTTGATCTTGCAGGTAATATCGTGCATGCTTTTGTCTTTCGCCTTGTAAGAATTCTACTTCTTAAAAATGTTAATCACTTATATTATTGCCCGCACGTTGAGATATAAATCTTAATGGGCGTAAGCTCATTAAGTTCTTGACAATTTCAGGTAGTGATGATGAGACCATGGATAATGAAGGGGAAAGGCAAGAGTGAAGAGCACCCTAGATATTATGCAGCCATGACATAGAAATCTTGGAATTTGCGATAGAATCTGTATTAGATTATTTTACTTGAGTTAACATGTATTTGAACAATGGACCCTATGGTTGGCTCTGAAGTTTTATAGATGTAATAAGGAGTTGCTATTTGAATTAATATTGGCTTATGGTTTAGTGTTGTCATCACATTCTATATATATTTGCTCTATTTATGATCCGAATACAACTGCGCGTTCCATTATTCCGCGTCGAGGCGTGACAACTTGGTTGTGACTAATAAAGTCAGTCTTCCGTGGCTGCCTGTTCTTGCTCATTTGAAATGGTTTCCTACTCGGTTATCCATCTTTTAAGCCCTATAACTATCTAAAGAAGCTAGAGATGCAATGATTACTAGAAGATGCAGCCATTCCTTAGGTTGTTCGAATCAAAGCGCGACTCTTGCAGTAGCGATCAGGGTCCAGCTTTTAGTAGGCGGACAAGGTAGATAAGTAGGTGATGAATAGGACCATGGAGCACCACAAGTGGGAGAGGAGCAACAACTTGTGGTCTGAGAAGGGTTAGGAGCGAGGAGGGCGAAGATACCCCAATGGAGAAGGTAAGCTGATGACAAGATTAACCTCACCCTCATCAACGAGTCGACAACGCTAGCTTCTTTAGACGTAGACAAATAGGAACCCATGCAGAGAGAGAGAGAGAGAGAGAGAGAGAGAGAGAGAGAGATGATGCAAGGTTTTTTTGGGTCTTTTTACACAAAGCCTAACTTTGTGTAGATGTTTGTTGACATTTTTTGTCTAAGGAAGTGACGATAGGGTCTTTAGAGATATTTTTATTACTTAAGAAGGATATATATAATAATATAATTTTAAGATAGATGATCATATAATTAGATGCCTGATAGGGGTTTTCATGCAAATACCCCTATAATGAAAAAAGGTTAATTATCTATATGCCCCTAAAAATCACAAATTATCTTTACACCCCCACCTTTATGTAAACTATTTGCATATCCTTATAAACTCATAACCGGCGTTATTTTATCCCTAAGGTTAGTTGCGGTGTCGACAGAGTCAACTACTAACACATTTGGACCATTTTTTCCCTCTCCCCCATCACCCCCTTCTCGCCCAGGTGGAAGCACATGCGCTCGAACGCCTTCGTGAAGTCCGACAGATTCCCCGCCGACGACGTTGCATTGCTCCTGTCACCCTTCGCCGCCCCTCATTCTATGACCCTTTGTGCCACTATCGAGGCCGCCACTGTGCCGGCATAGTGCAAGAGCTTCGGTAGGGAGCACAAACTAGCTCCAACTTTGACTCCACGTGCCTCATCGAGTCGTTGGTCAACAACATGGCAGCGGTGCCCACCTGGAAGATGTAGTTGGTGACCAACATGGAGCGATCATTGCCATAGTACCAGTTGAGGCTGGTGCTCTCCACAGTGGCGACGAGAGTGTAGTCGTGCTTCCGGCACCCCCACTAGCCTTGGCGATGCACCGCATGCAGGTTGAAGGTCTTTACGATTGTCGGCAGTCGTAGCGACGGATGAGGAGCCTGATCAGAGAGCCACTGCCATCTTTTTCTTCCAGACTGCACCATTCCTCCCACCATGGCATACTTTTGACCCGTAACTCCCCTGATCAGAGAGCCATCGACGAGGAGAGGGGTGGGGGGGCACCGCTGCCGTCCCCAACTCCTCCCATTGGTGGCTAAGGTGACCGAGAGAGGAGGAGGTGGGGGTTGGGGTGGCGGTTTCTAGAGGGCAATGACGGAGGGGCTTTGTTAGCAAGCCAAGAGAGGAGAAGGTGGGGGTCGGGTGGGTGGGCGTTGGGGTAACTTAGGTTTTTTACTCATCAAGTTAACATTCCAGTTAGTCGTAGTAACAGATCATTGACGGTAGGGGTACAAATGAAAAATCTTAAAAGTTTTAAGGATATATAAATAGTTTACATAAAGGTGAGAGTATGAAAGTAATTTGTAATTTTTAGGGGTATATAAATAATTAACCCTAATAAAAACGTATAAAATTATAGAAAATCTTTGTGTATAAAGTGAGAGTCTTATCTGGCCAACATGACTGGCGTCGCACTTGATGACACGTGGCGGGGGCCACCCCAACCCTAACCCCTCTTCTTCTGTTCTTCTTCCACCTCCCTCCTCTCCTCTCCTCGGACGTGTCAAAGCGCGTTCCCTTTAAAGCTGGTCACCTCTGCCGCGCGCAGAGACCTCTCTCTCTCCGCTCTCTGATCTCCCTCGCACCTCTGAGCTGCAGTAGCTCTGCTCTTTGGCCAGTAGCGTGGAGAACTGCTGGGCGTTGCTCCGTGGATTGAGGACAAGAGGCCCAAAGGAGAGGGGGGCAGGAAGAAGAGGAGGATGAGCAGGCGACGAGGGGTTGAGGCGGGATGACGTTTATGGCGTTTGCGAGCATGGAGGTGGCGCAGGGGCCCACGGTGGGGTTTCAGGGGCATGGGAGTGGGTCGGCCGGCACCGCGTACGAGCTGTTCGACCGGGTGACCGCGCGGCGGGAGGAGGAGGAGGTGAACGGGGCGGAATCGTCAGAGAGTTCGTCCATGGGGGCCGCAGGGGAGAGCTCTCTCTCGTTGTCTTCTTCTTCGTCGACGGTGGACCAGGACGGGCTGGGGGACGGCGAGGGCGAGGCGCAGAGCGAGCTGAAGGAGGGGGTTCTGGGCTCCCTGGCGCCTCTGGAGGAGTGCCTCCCGATCAAGTATGGGGCTCTTCACCTCTCCTCTTCTTCTCCTTCCCCTCCCGTCTAATTAGAAACCAGATCTCTATAAAGTTGCGATCTTTGAAAAGTTTGGCTTGCTTCCCCATTTCACTGCAACAATCCAAGTTTGTCGGCCTTTTTCTTACTGGCCAATGGCCATATCATCTTCAACAGCTCTTATCACCTATTACAAATCTCTCCAAGAAGAAAAAAATAGCTAATTTGACAAGTGGGTCTTTAATTTGGTAGTCGATATGGATCAAGGGAGTTCAAAATGTTTGTTGCATAAGCTTCTTTATCACGAATTCAGATCATGCCTCAAGGGGAGAAAATTGCTAATTTGGGAAGTGGATTCTCCATTTTGATAGGAGATATGGTCTGGGCTTGTGATAGATGTGATTTTGTTATCTCATCAAGAACAGAACCAGAACAACCGAGTTCTTGCAATGATCATCTTGTCTCATGATACAGATCAGACATGATCTGTATTACCGATGCTCTTCCCTAAAGATATAAACTTTTCCATATTTCTAAAGAAAAAAGAAACTGTTTTTTTTTTAACATTTGTTCTAACTTCTAATGGAGCTATCCATTTCCATCATCGCCTTGCAGGAGAGGTCTGTCGAACTGCTTCGCCGGCAAGTCCAAGTCGTTCGCTAGCCTGGCGGAGGCGGCTGCGCTGGGGTCGGCGGGTTCCTTGTCAAAGCTGGAGAACCCCTTCAACAAGCGGCAGCGGATACTGATCGCCTGCAAGAATAAGGCCTCCTGGCAGAGGCGGGCCTCCTACGCCGCGCTCAACACCTCCGCCCTTCGCGCGCTGGAGGAGGAAGATGGCGACGAGGAGGCCCGCGAGGGGGGCTCCTCTCAGGCGGCAACCCCTCCCCTGCCCGCCGTCATAGAAAGGCGGCCTGGGACCTTCTGGTCGACCAGATGCTTCTCTCTTACCGACCTGCAACATGCCTAACTTTGTTTAACCGTTGTCTTAATAAAGACACTATCTTATAGTAGATACCTATAAAGATAAGATAAGAATCTCTCTCACTCCCTTCCCTTTCTTTTCTCTCTATCTTGTCGCCCTTTTTTTTTTGGGCGGGGGGGGGGGGGGACAGGTCGTGGGTATGTGTTTTGAGGTGCATATATACCCTTTCGTACAGTAAAATTGTGCAAAAACCCTAGGCATTTTACCCTTCTCCATGGAGTGGATAAGGGCAAGGCAAGCCCAACGCTCCTCTCTCTCTCTCCTATCACATGCCGGAGGATATTTCAGTTACTCAAAATCCTATGTTTGCACAGTTGTGTGTAGAGAGTAATGCTGTGAAGAAAGATCTAAATGTAATCAGTATATTTATATTAGAATGATAATTATGTGATATCTAATATGGTGACAGCTAAGGATCTCAATTGAGTCGATCGGTTAGAACTCTTATTTAAAAGTAAGAGGTTCCGAATTCGATATTTAAGGGGTTATCTGATTTACATGTAATTCTCGAGGTGTGTAGATTCGAAATTTTTTTGGTCAAGTGAGGTGAAGATAATATGGGTACATGAAAAGTAGGAGTTGTCAAGTCTTGATTTTGAAGCTCACGAATATCAATATCTGAGTCCACAAAATTACACGGGATGAAATTTTATCGTTACCAAAAAAATAATATAGTGACAACGAAGTTGTCACTTTGAGTGTTACTCAAAATTTTATATTTTGAAACTCAATCAATAATCACCATCGATCGTTGTCATTATCTGTTATTATCATCTGTCAATTTATATGATATTTAAAATGTAATAAATTTATTAAACTTTTCTCAATATTGGGAAAGGGTTTGGCATGGAGGTGGGAGGGGAAGTGGAGAATCTTCCCCTCTTCCACTGCCGTTTGTTTTCCCCATGGGTTTTCTTTTCGAATGGGTTTTGCTCTTTTCGAATGGAATGGATAAGGGCAAAGCCAAACCCAACAGTACGCCTCTCTATCTCTCACATCACATGTCAAGGAGATACGACGGTCGCACTCTTGTACGTGCATAGTTTGCGATTTTGAGGAATCCGGTGGAGAGTTTGGATCTTTGTTTCAGTTATGGTGGTGTGGGGCTGTCTGTGTTGTTGTGAGGGAAGGAGTTTGCTGTATGGGGGGTGGATTAGCCTCTTTGCGAGGATAGAGAAATCTTCATCTTGTGTTGATCCATTCCGGTGCTTTTTTTAAAAAAAAATTTATCCGACCGGCCGTGGTCGTACTGCAGGGCAGTGGGCAAAGACGATAGCTACATTATTGGGGAAGATAAGATTGGAGAGTGACCGGGGAGGGAGGGTACCACCGTGGGGAGCCTTCCCTGCCCTGCCCTTAAGGTGCAGTGTCATCGTTGTCATCATTTTCTCACAGTCTGACATGATAACAAACAACAATATATATATATATATAATATTTATTATATTTGTCTATTGTAAATTTTTAATGTATTTTTAATTTTTTTTAAGAGAAAGACTTTGTGTACTTTTCAAAGTGTAAAAATGTGATATCATCTTGCACTTCTCCCTTCCCATTGGTGAAAAAAAGGAGAGAGATCCATGTGGCACCTTGATTCCCACCAATGGGAGAGGAGAAGTGTAAGATGACATGACATTTTTACACTTTGAGAAGTACACAAAATTTTTATCTTTTTTTAATTAACCAACATATTAGGTGTTCATGAGATATCAAAAATATATTTAAAAATATAATTAACAAGTATAATAAATATATATTTTTTGACATGGTAAGGGAGTATGGAGCTCCATTCATTAAATATTGCCGGTTACATAGAACAGTACTTGGGAGAAGACTCCCAATCCATATAGAAAAGTAGAAAGAGAATAATGGATCACACAAGAGCCCACCTGGGATAGGATAGATACAAAATTCCTACAAATATAGCATATTTTCCCAAACCAAAATACAAAATCGAACTCTTTCAAGCGGAACCCCAACCATGCCGAAGAGACGTCAAGATGAGGGTTATCACTGGAGGGGATGGGTCAAATTAACTTTGTATAGTAGACCAATGAAGATAGCTCAGAAGACGTACATCTCAATGAGATGTACGGAATATTCCCACACCACAAATTATATATGAATCTCCACAATCCCATATCAAGGAGCTTCAGGGAACGAGCAGCCGCAAACTATCACCTTGAAGTGCGTAGAAGAAGGAGCTTGGAGGCAACTAGCTAAGAGTACTTTGATGTAGGTGAACGACTGAAAGGGGAGACCCACTAGAAGCAAAAAGGAGGAGATCTATTTCTCCTGAAAACAAGACGAGGTATGTAACCCTAGGGGATTTAGAATGGAGATCTCAAGGCTAAGAAGGCCTAAAGAGGAAAATAGAGATAGGTTAGAAGTGGGGTGGGGTGTGACGGTCCTCGCCGTTCAGGCCCGTTAATCCATTAACGTGCCCGACAAGACTCCGTCTCCCGCGAACGAGCCGTAGCCTCGTAAGGGATATCAACACAACATGTCCGTGAAAATATAAAAGAACCCACTGAACACATATAAGTTTTCATTTCTCACACATATCCACATTAAATGTACATATTCAGGTCCATACCAAAGTCATAGTACAAAGTACAACGGCCTGGGACAAACCCTCAAGGCACAACAAGTAGAAGTATTACTCTGCTAGTGTCGAAGGCCCGACTCCACTACGATGCTGACCAGAACTAGAAGAGGGACGAGAACCCTCCTTCTCTCCTTCACCTGGAAGAAGAAGGAGTGAGCCTCACAAGTCACTGGCTCAGTAGGGCAACTCCCCAAAAGTCAAAAGAGCAATGTACAACAAGTAGAGTAAGCAAAGATGTAAACAATTAAGAAATACCACTGCCTATGCATGATACTACAGCCGCAAATAAGTAAATAAAACGGCAAATCACGTATACATGTACTAGCTAAAGAAAGGCACGCCGAACACGAGTCATGTGAACTAGTTCGCGACACCAACCACAGACCCGGACAAACAACACAAGTCTACCTCTTAACCTCGCAGCCACAGATGAAAGGTCCAGCTACCGCTCCACCTCAACAAGGTCAAGAACTGTGGAGACAAACCAACACCACTTCTGCAGACCACACAGCTGCGGGCCCAACCTTGACACCTTTAGGGACTCCGACCCGAGCTTCCTAAAGTGAGGCACTGGAAACAGGACTAGCTGGGGACCAATACCTCTACTGGTCTCCATCCCCCAACCACGAGCGCACTACAAGTGACTGCATACCCACAAACACGAGTCATTGGCCCCTGCCGTCTTTCCCTCAGCCGGACGTACAACTCAAACTCAGGAGTGAGGGTGTCCAGGAAAACGACACAAACCTTGACAGTACTCATCGTACCAGGACAAGACCCAAGCACTCGGTGCCTGGGTAACTGACTGGAGAGGTAACCACAGAAGGCATTACAACCCAACTTGCTATGCACACAATTCCAAGCAAAAACCCACCGTTATCAACCACAGTATATGCCGACACAACCCATACAGACCCTACATTGCGTAGCTAACATAGCCCATACAATGTACCACAGAATCCAGACAAACTGGCCACAGAACCCCAGAGCTAGGGTGGCCACATTCTAAATCGCGACCAACACAGTGGTCGCCAATCGGTGCTTAAATCACGACGGACCAACCCGTCGCCTCAAGGACTGAATCGTGACGGGCCAGGTCGTCGCGTTCACAAAACGCGACGACTGGTTCCATCACCTTTCAGGTAGTAGAAACCAGCCCTAAACCCTCATTCCGGAAATCACGTTAAATGCATGTACATGCTAGTAAAGCAAGAAATAACTGTTCATATGAAACCCTAAGCATGCTCACTATCATGATTGCATGATTTCCATATCTAAATCCACAAACCCTAATTTATACAGTCCATGCAAGGGAAAGTAGAGAAGAGTTCCCCTACCAATGGGTGAAACGCAAAACCAACTCCGTTCAAAGTTTCCCCGCGCTCCGAAGCTCCTCCTCGCGCCGAAACCACACCGAATGGACAGCCAAAAGCCCAAAATTACCTCCAAAACCCGCAGCAAAACCTCCTTCAGCTGAACAGTGCGAATGCACTGTTCGGCCAAGGGCAAAAGCCCAAAAATGTACTGAGTTTAAATCGTGACGTATCGGGCCGTCGCGTTTAGAAATGCAATGTACCCCTCTGTCACGATTAAACCCAAACGACCCTGCATGCGCCACGCGGCGCGCATGCAGCGGCGCTCACGTAGAAGCGGTTCCAAATCACGACGGGAAAGATGGTCACGTTCATGTAAGAATCGTGACGACTGTGTTGGTTGCGTTCTTAATGAACCAGCCAGAGGTCTATTTGGGCTGGGATTTCCAACCCTCCAGCCTACTAACCTGCCACACCAACCTATAAACGCACATTCACACACACACACACTCATACAATGGGCCACACACTGACCCTTAAACCCAATAAACCACGATCCGAACGTACAGGATATTACATGGGGTATAGCAAAGCAAGGGGATTGGGATTGAGTTAGCTTGCGGCGTACTATGGTGTAGCTGAGTGATGAACTAAGGGGAAGTGGATGGTAGAGACTCTAGGGTGGTGAAGGAAATAAGATGAGATGGTAGGCCAGTGAGCAGAAAGGGAAAGAAAAGGAAGAAACTGGAGCGGATCACTATAGGGGTACGTGAAGGGGATGAGGGATGGGAGATGGCGGGGAGAGCCCCCTCAAGGGATTAGAGTGGATAGCTATAGAGGGTACAAAGAGAGGATGAGGGATGGGGGATGGGGGATGGGGCGGGGGAGAAGCCCCTGGAGTTGCTCCCCCACCAAGATGATCGTCATGGAAGGTGGCTACAATTCCAACTCGGACTAGAATTTCGAAGGCGATGAATCCTCTAGTGTTCCTTGGAGAAAGAGCTATAGGAGACCTAGAACAGTAGGGTAGAAGAAAACAAGAAAATTTGCATGTTGTAGTTTTCGTGATGGACCACGAAACACGAAAGGCCGAGCTAATAAAAGGGGAAAATTAAAGGTTTAATGCTTATCTTATATTTCAGTCTCTGGCACTATAACATTATATTTTTATATATACTTTATGTGATTTTTTTAAGGAATATTTATGATGAACCTCCCATCTCTAATTACTTCGAGAATTTGGGATAACAAAAACTTTGGATGGAAAAATGTGCTTTATATTTAATATTTTATTATGTATGTCAATAAGTGAAAAAGGTTTTTGTTTATCGCTTTAAAGATTCCCACTGTAAGTATACTAAAAACTCATACAATTCATAAAACTATTTAAGTCAACATCGATTACTGCTGAAGTGTTCGTAACAATTATAGAACAAGTGTTATTTGGATTAGAGAACATGATTTTCGTATTGATTGATGTTCAACCTTCATTCCGATTACTAACTAAGTGAATGTTCCGATTAGTCAGGACATCGCATTCCGATTACTGACTAAGTGAATGTTCCGATTAGTCAAGACATTGCATTCTGATTACTGGCTAAGTGAATGTTCTGATTAGTCAAGATATCGCATTCCAATTACTAACTAAGTGAATGTTCCGATTAGTCAAGACATTGTATTCTAATTACTAATTAAATAAATGTTCCGATCAGTCAAGACATCGTGTTCTGATTACTGACTAAGTATTTCGATTAGTTAAGTCATCGGTGTTCCAATTACCTCTAGAAACTTGCCATTAGTGAACAACATTTCAGTCAGCATAATATGTTTTTGATTAGTGTTATCTTGACATTGATTACTGAATATATCTTCTGATTGCTTCTGGTTGTTGACCCTTTTTATCTCCTTTGAACATGTATTTTGGTGATAACAAAAACTCTAAATATATATATTTAATAATAACAATACTTTAAATAAATATATTTATAATAACTATACTTATCTATTCAAACACATCATCAAAATCATTCTCATATTATCATACTTTATAATAAATGTCGACAGATGAAGCACACGTGTCGACTTGTGAAGCACAAGTGTCAACCTGTGTGTTGACACATGATGTCTATGTGTTGACTTGTGAAGCACAAGTGTTGGTCTGTGTGTCGACACATGATGTCTATGTGTTGACTTGTAAAGCATAAGTGTCGACATGTGAACATCATGTGTCAACATGTGCTTATCTGCACATACTTGTGATTTATGTTTATCTCTTTCTATATGAATTTTGGTTGATATTTTGTCTTACTTCGACATTATGTGATTAACATAAAATTTTCATTAAAGTCTATCAACATAAAAGTATAGGTAAAATAATGACCCCAACGATCATCACTATAAATATTCCAAAATGCTCAAGTTAATTCTATTTTATTCACTTCAAGAAAAATTTTCTAAGTCTATATCGATTAGTGACTAAGTTTCCTATCAATTAATGAACAATGATTGTTTCGATTACTACTTAAGTGACCAATCGATTCCTGAAGAAAAGATTCTATCAATCACTATTTAAGTAAGCGATTACTGACCAAGCATATCGATTGGTGACTAAGCTTCATATCGATTAGTGAAGAACATTCCAATTACTGAAGGACTTATTTCAATTATTGTATATTCTATCGATTGGTGACCACCATTTCGATTAGTGACCAATCTCATTTCGATTATTGAACACTTACTCTACTTTGTTTCGATTAGTGATATTCTCTCATCGATTATTGAATACCAGTCAAATATTATTCTGATTAGTGCTCATTTGACCTATTAGCTATTGATTAATGAATACTTGTGCTATAATGTTCTGATTAGTGTATTCTTGTCTCATAAACTTTCGTTTAATGACGTAACTCATTCCGATTAGTGATCAAGCAACTTATTCATATCGTCTACTTTCACCTACCCTCACGATCATTCTAAAAAATGTTTTGGCGTGCAAACTTACTTTATTTCAAATATCTCCTACGTATCTGAAAGGTACTATAACTTTAAATGCAGCAGGTAACACTTTTTAGGCCTAGCTCACGTCTTACCTTGTGCATGTTTCTGAATGACCCTTCTTTTCTGGGAGACAAAAGAGAACCTACCTAAATAGCTGGGTGTTAGTTGGATTTGTGGGATTCTGGAGAAAAAGTATGGGTGTTTGATTGATGTGTCTCTCTTACCTAACACCTCCCCCTTCGTGTATCAAATGTGAGTAGGTATCTAGTACTCTCTTGAGGTAAATGTTAGTCATAGCAACCTTGGACTCATGCACATGCTGACATTGATCAAGACTCAACAGATCCTCCAACCTCTCGAAAATCTACATGAAGCCTAAGATGAAGACTCTACATGCACTCCAACGGTTACATCCTTAAGAGTATATAAAAGAGGGAGTTGATGCAGTGAAGAAGAATATAGAAAGCTATTCAAATTTTCAAACACACGAACTCAAAGCATCCACCCTTCTAGTAGTGAAAGTAGAGCGTCGAAGCCTTGATCTCCAAGCTTTTCTTCTCTCTCCTTTTCTACGTTCTTATTGTAGCTTTCTTTCAGAGAGAGAGTGTGTGTTGTCTCAGATCAAGCCCACCTGTTGATTATTTTGGACTTGGTCTAGGGACCTTGAGATCACATTAAGATTGTCTTCTTTTGTGAGAAGAGTACACCAGCCTTTGAGTTGGGTGTTGTTTCCCCTTGTTTAAAGGAAGATCAGCCTACGAGCTAGGTGGTATTTCCCCTTCCACGTTGAAGGGAAGACCTGTGTATCAAGGTGTCTTTGCCTCTTTGGGTTGAAAAGAAGACCAGTTGCTGCTAGGTGTATTTGTCCATAAGGGGGATTGTACCCTTGGGTAGTGAAATTCCAAGTGTTCTTGGGGGTTGGACTTAAGGCTTCCATTGGGGAGGTGCCAAAGCAGAATAAGACTCTTTGTGTCTTTGTGTGATTACTTCTGTTTATTTTTGTTGCACACTAACAGTAACCTTTACATCTTAGTGTTCAAAGTTTTAATATTTCATAATCATCTTTCGCAACCCATTCACCCCCCTTTGGGCTTGCTATCTGGGCCAATAAGTGGTATCGGAGCTTGGTCTCTCAAGAAATCAAAAAATCTAATGATTTGAAGACCAAAGATAAATGGTAGCCCAAGGTTATGTTGAAGGCTAGTCTGTCAATAGGCCACCATTGTTTGATGGTGAAGACTAAAACTATTAGAAGATAAGGATGAAGCTCTTCCTTCAAGGTTTCGATTACTAGCTATGGAGCATCGTAGAAGATGGAGATCTTATAGTGCTCTCCTCAAAAGAAAACTAGGCAAAAAATGACAAGAAGATGCTATCTCAAAATAGCAGAACCAAGAGCATTTTATGTTGTGCCTTATCAAAAAAAGAGTTCAACAGGATCTCAACCTATACATATGCTAAGGAAATGTGAGATAAATTGAAGCTCACATATGAATGAATTGACAAAGATAAGGAAACACGGATAGATATTTTAGTAGCATAGTACGAAAAGTTCCAAATGATGTCAGGTGAGACCATTACACAAATGTATAGTAGATTCACTGATATAACTAATGGTCTTACTGGACTTGGGAAGAAGTATGACACAAAAGATGTGGTATGGAAAATCCTAAGATCCTTACCCAATCAATGGACCCCCAAGGTTACAATCATCGAGGAAGCCAATGATCTCCTATCCATGTCACTAGAAAAACACATAGGGTCATTAATGGCTCATGAGATCAACATAGAGGGATTAGGAGAAAGCTCAACAAAGAAGAAGACAATCAATGCATTCAAAATAGAAGAAAGCACAGATGAAGCCACTACTAATGAAAGTAGTGACATAGACAGTGATGAAGAAGCCCTCTTGTTAAGACGACTGTAAAGAATCCTGGCTAAGAAAAAGTTCAAATCAAGAAGAAAATTCTTCAATAAAGACAAGGAAAATAGAAGGCAAGAAGCTATCTCCTATGAATGTAGACAGCAAGGACTCATAAAGACAGAATGTCCAAAGCTTAAAAAGAAGGAACACAAGAAGAAGGAACCTTCAAGAAAGTTCAAGAAATACAAGAAGAAGACCATGGCAACAACATGGAGTAACGAAGATAGTTCATCTGCAAACTCCAACACAGATGAACAAGAAGAGACATTTCCTTAATAGCAAACTTCAATGATAAGGTAACTTCAAACACTTCTTTTGATTCCTATTTAGATTCTCGCAGTGCTCTTTTAGACATCCATAAAAGGTGAAAGAAAGCAGACGTGGGCTGGTCGATAGTCGCCAACTACATGTAAAATAGTAAAGAGAAGTGAAGTGAAGAGGACGGTCTCCCCCTCCACCGAAGATGGACAATTTCTACTTTCCCACCATTGTCGTCGACTCTACTGTTGGATCATTAGGGCAGCTGATCATTGTATAAGGGGGGAGGGGGTGAATAGGGTGATCTATGAACTAAAAATATTTGACAGTAAATAGTTTAAACTTTGGTTAGTGATTGGTAATCATGCAGATAAATTGAAATAACTATGAAAGCAATCAAACACACAAATGCACAAGGATTTTTATCTTGGTTCGGATCTCTCCTCCAATGGAAGTCTTACATCTAGTCCCTAAACGCTTGGAATTTCCACTAATCCTACCACAAAGGTTACAGACACCGATACCAATCGGTCTTCCCTTTATCCAAGTGGAATACAATCACTTGCCCATGCAAGTCTCCTCTCAAACCTAAGAGGTACTAACACACTTGCAACTCACAAGTCTTCCTTTATCCAAAGGGGAAACACAAAGACAAAGCTCCTTGCTGGTTTTTGTTGGCTAGATTTTGATGAAGGGTGCCTCACTATTTGATCAGATAAGAAATAAACAACACTCAAGGCCTTTTTGGTCGTTAAGATAGAAGAGAAGGGAGATGGGAGGATGGTCTACTGAATACTCTCTTATCTCCTATTCACAAGTGGACTCTACAAGAGAAGGAATGAGCTTTTTCTACTCAGGAGCACAGTAAGTTTTTTCATGAAGAAGACTTTTTTAGAGTTGGCTTTTTTCCGATCACGTTGATATGTTGTCTGGCAATCTTCAAATATAGTCCTTATATGTATGCCTTCTTTTTCTTCACTATTGCAATTTTTTCGTTGCAAAAATATGGCCGTTTGAATTTGGTCTTGAGCTATTTTGATGAACAATTCATCCCCATATATTTATTTTGGTGATAACAAAATCATAAAAAATATTTGACAATAACATTTTTCTGAAGTTTGTCAACAGGACACAATTGTAATTTTCTCTATTTAAAGGACACTCTGGTAAGTTAAATAAACTCAATTAAGTTAAAGTCATTTTCATATGAATATCCTAAGTCCACATCGATTGCTAAGCATGTTTTTCTCTTAATCAGTCGAAGTTCTACTTTGTCATATATGAAGCTAACTTCATCATATCGGAAGCTTATTTCGTCATATACAAAGCTAACTTCGTTATACATGATTTTTGTCATGATCAATCGAAGTTCTACTTCATCATATTCGAAGTTTACTTCGTCATATACGAAGTTCTACTTCGTCATATCCGAAGCTTACTTCGTCATGCATGGTTTTTGTCGTATCGATTGCCATCTCATATCAACTATCTTTATCATATCGATAGCTTCCTGCATATCGACTGCTATCTCACATTGATTATCATTAATATTTTTATCTTTATCATAACGATTATCTTTGAAGAATTCAATTGATCAACAAATATTATGGATATAGTTTACTGTTGTGACTATGGGTTACAATGTTATTCGAAAGCCTTATTGTTTTAATGGTATGTAATTCAAATCTCCCACCATTTGGAGCATATCTTTCTCACGTAAGCATTCAAAGGTATCTGTCTCATAGTTAGTTATTGGATACAGTTCCCATGTCAAACGTCTTTTACCGTTTACTATTTTCATGACATGTCTTCTTATGTTTTATATGGTGAAAGAATGGAAATATGTACATACTCAGAACATTGACAGATGATATCTCTATGTTTTATGTCTCTATCCTAGCATTTAATTCATATAGGTTTCCAGTAGTCACATGTTCGCACAACGTAAGACTTGCTACGACTACATGGAAACAAAGCATCGAGAAATGAGAGACAACGGACATCTCAACGGATACCTCCTCTGCATGAAGACATATAGAAGCACACTTGATCCATAAGAGTTAGCCAAAAACACTAAGCGATCCATTTATCCGGAGCCAGAAACAAGAAGAGAAGAACAAGTGTTAGATAGCCAGATTGAAAAGAGCAAAAGAAAGATCTTGTCTTCAAGCTGGTCCTTGTGCTCCTTGAAGCTTATGTTTCCTTTTTATTTGGAGAGAGTTTGTTCAGTCTAAGAGGATTGATCTTCTTCGTATTCTTTTATGAACCCTTAGACTGTGCCTCAGACTAAAGCTCTTTGATTGTTCATACAAGCTTGGTCTAGGGGTTTTCTGTAAAATCTTTCTTACAGGTGTTTTCCTCTTCAGGTGTGAAGAGAAGACTTGTTGAGCAAGCGGTTGTTCCCCTTGTTGGAGGGAAGACCTTTAACGTCTCGTGTTTTTCGTATCCTTGTGGATCATCTTTTGGATCTTTACGAATCCTTCGTTTGGTAGTTGTGGTGGCCAATGTGGCGTGTTCTAGGTGTGTGGACAGGTTTGGGGTGTTTGTGGGCTGGCTGAGTGGGCCCAAGACACCAGCCCGTTCACTGTTTGTGAATGCAACAAGGAGGGACGTCGCATTCTGAACGCGACGGTCCTGCATGTTGCATTCTTGTTGCCACTCAGAGGCAGTTGTCATCTGCATATGCGCCGCGTGTCGCGCGCTAGGCGACCTGCGGACGTCAGCCTTAAGAAGGCGACGCCCAGTTCCGTCGTGACCTAGTTGCGACGGAGGGGTCCGTCGCGTTCTGAACCGCATGCAGCTCTTAAACCCTGGCTGGCCAGATAGAGCTGAGCACGCTCTGTTTGGCCAGGGGGAGGTGTTGTTGCGGGTTTTTTGGGGCGATTCGGTGTGGGAGCATGGTTTTTGGCGTATTCTTGCCGTGAAGACCTTGCGTGGAGCAGGGGAAACGCCGAGGGTTTGTCGTTCTTCACATTCTTCGTGAAGGTAGGGGAATTCTACCTGTTTTACACCGTTTAATTGCATGAGATGCATGTGTGAATGGTTTTTGATGTTGAGAACAGTAGATACCATGTTAGGAAAACCATTAAAGCATGAAAAATGAGAATTTAACAGGATTTACATGGTTTGGGGTGGTGATCCGGAGAGGGTTCCCCGGATTAGGGTTTTCGCATGTGAAGGCGACAGAGCCCTCTATCACGTTCAGGTCGCGACAGGCCGACCCGTCGCGTTCAATGAACGCGACATATCGGGGTGGCGTGATCTGAAGGCGACACTATGTGTAAGACCCAGCTTCCCAGCTTTTCGTCCGGTGTCTGGGATGACTGGCCACTAACTCGTCCCGGCTGGGCGATGCGTTAGTGTCGTGTCGGGGGTGCCCGACGCGACAGTTATCCCTGTTGCGACGCAGGTGTGCGCCGCGTTCTTGTCGCGCCCGGGTTGCTTGTCACGTTCTTGTCACGACCAGTCAACGGGTTGCGACAGTGGTTGTCGTGTTCCGCTATCGGTTGTCTGACGCCTGTCAGAGTGGTAGGTGTGTCAGTACGGCCTGTCGCCTTGTCGCGGTGCCCTTGGAGGGTGCATTCTTGTCGCGGTCCGTTGACCCGTCGTGTTAAGCTTCGTAACACGACGGGGCGGTCCGTCGCGTTCTGGGTCCCGAGGGCTTAAGGCACTGGCTGGCTACCCCTTTCTCCTCTCTCTCCTCTTCTTCCCTTTCCCCTCTTCTCCGGCGATGGGGAGGCTCCCCTCCGGCGATTCGGGCGTGGAGCGGCCAGCGGCTCGTGGTGGAGCGTGGGAGCGGCGTCATGGAGCGAGGAGGAGATGGCCGTGCGTCGTGAAGGGCCCCATTGGGATTCGTTCTTCGTGAAAGGTAGGGATTTCTTGTGCCCTCTCTAATCCGCGTGGATTGGAGCCCCCGTGGTTTGTAGAATAGCTTTTTAGCTTTCCTCATGCTCCCTCCCCCGTGTGTGCATGTTTGTAGCTCGTCGGCAGTCTGCCTCTCGACTGATGTTGCGACCGCGGTGAGCGTCGCGACACCAGTAGAGGCGTCGGCCCGCTCGGGTGCGACCTTATCGCGACGCGGTTGGCGGTCGTGATAAGGCTGTTGCACCGCGCTTCTCAGTCGCGACAGGATTGCTATCACGGCGACGTTCCGTGTCGCGATAGAGTTGCTGTCGCGACGCCTTGCCCGATTGCAACAAGGGTTGTCGCGGTGCCCTTCCCCTTCGCGATGGTGTCGCGACGGCTTCGGGGGTCGCGACAGTACCTGTGTTGCCTCGAGTGTTTTCCGTGGCCCCGGTTATGTGTCGGCGTGTGCCCCAGGGCAGGTCTTCCCCTTAGGACCTTATGGTAGGGAACGCGACAGGTTACCTCCCTGCATTCAGTGACCGAAGGTGACACCTTCGTGGCCGTGTCCTGGCAGCGGTGCTAGGAGGGTTGCATCTGTCTAATAATCGATTGACTGACGGTCAATCGATTATTAGCAGAGCGACGAGTTTCCGTGTTGCTGGTAGTGTCTTGAGGCTCCGGCTTTTCCGTGCGTGTTTGGTTGGCCGACGACCCTGTTGAGGGTTTGTGTGTGCTTCTCGCCTGCTGGGCTTGTCGCGGTTACAAGACAACAGTTCGGCGTATTTTTGTTGTGCTGCCCCGCCTGTTTGCCTGGTGCTTAGCACTTGAGGGCTTGTCCTCGATCTGAGAGGTTGTTGCCGTTACCTGGGACCTCCGTCCTCGTGAGCCTATTGAGGGTGGCTCCAGGCTATGAGCGTGCTCGAGTTGGCAGCCCACGTGAGCGGACTCTGGAGCTGAGGGGGAAACGTTGGTTTGGACAACGGCGCTGAGTCATTTGTAAAGCTCTCTTGACTAGGCCTAGGACACCGAGGACGGTCGGAGTTCTACCCAGTGCAGGCTAGTCAGTCCCTTGTCTCACTGCCTCTCTCTGCGTTGGTTCCAGAGCCATGTAGTGGTGTCAGGCGTGAGGCTGCAGCTTGGCCAGACCGTGGTGTTGTGTGTGTTGTGTGTTCTGTGGCGGCTCTGTCTCGCCCTTACGCGAGGGCGGAGGCAGGAGATATGCTAGCGAGCAGAGTGTGTGTGGACTGGACTGTGGGTCCCCCCTCTTGGCTGCTAGCGGCAGTGGCTTGGTTGTTGTTGTTGTGACGACGTTTTATCACGACGTTTCCAAGTGTTCTTCGTTGCCCTAGCTTGTACGGCGGTTATAGCCTGGCCATGCATGGTTTCCGTGGGCATCGTTGGTCTGGCCTTGTGCAGACCAGTGCTCCTGGTGGTTTTCGCTCGGTGTTCTCTCGGTACCGTAGTTCCGTTCTTCGGTGCCAGCCCGCAGTGGCACCGGCGTGTGTAGCTTCTCGACCTTACGGTGTGTCCGGGGTCAGGGGTGGTTCTGCTTGTGGGCCCTCAACCTTGTGGAGGTCTGAGGTGGCCGTGCTTGCAGCGAGGCGTCGTCCTCACCTGGTTGTTGCGTGGTCTCGGCGAGTGTGCTAAGGGTTTGCTTCCGCTATGTGCCCGACTCCATTAGTTTCTGCGGGAGTCGTGTGTGTGGCCCGACCTCAGTTGGTGGTCGTGGCATCATGTTATTCTCTTCCGCTGCTTAGTAGTATCATGTTGTAGGTGTTACTCGCTTTACAACTTTCTAGTGTAGTTTTCTACTTTCGGAGTTCCTGCTGCTCTGACCGGTGAGGGACTGGTAATCCCTACTGGGCCTTGTTCGCAAGGCTCACCCTCCCCTACTCCCTTCAGCTAGGGACTCGTCGTCGCGGGAGCTCGGTGTCGGACGGGTTGTGGAGGCGGCTGTGGCGTTGTGTGTTGTCAGCAGTAGTGAGAGCTGGGCGTTGTGAGCTCTTGTAGCCGAGTGAGTTGAGAGTTGTGCTTTGCAAGTCTTCGGGGTATGCCCCTTAAGGACTGCACCTTTCTTCTTGTACCTGTGCTTTTACTTGGGACATGTTGTACAAACCTTTTGTATATTGTACATATTGTTATAGTTATTTAAATTCAGTACATATCTCACTAGACTATTTCTTCTAACCCTTCCAGATCTTCGAATCTGTGGGTGGCGGCGTGACCCTCGGGACGCCTGGCGAGGGTCCGGGAGGTCGGGTCGTTACACTATGCTATGTCGCGACCTCAGCCGAGAGGTCCTATTGCGCATGGTTTCAATGGTGGTATTATTCGATATTTGTTATTTATTGCGTATGGCTAGTATAAGCGGTGCATTGGCACCTGTTGTGCTCTGGGAGCGTGTTGTTTACGTGACTTGCGTACTGTTTACGAGGCTAGCAAGTGGTTCACGTGACTGGCGTGTCGTTTACGCAGTCAGCGTGCTATGCTCACGTGGTTGACGTGAGGTTTCACGTGGCTTGTGCGGTATGCATGTGGTTTGTGTGTGTGCGTGGCAAGTAGTATGACGCCTATCGTGGTTACCTCTTCAGTTGGGAGCCCCAGGTTATGTGTGAGCCAGGCTTGTGCTCGGGGCTTGTCCCGGTACTTGTGTTGTACCATCGAGGTCTGTGTCGTCTATCTTGGACACCCTCACTCCTTAGTTTGAGTTGTATGTCCAGTTGAGGGAAAGATGACAGTGGGACAACGACTTTTGTGAGTTTGTTATGTTGTCGCTTGTAGCACGCTCGTAGTTGGGGGTACAGACACCAGTAGACGTCACTGGTTCCCAACTAGTCCTGTTACCAGTGCCTCACTTTAGGGAGCTTAGGCGAGAATCCCTAAAGGTGCAGGCATGGGCCCGTGGCAGTGTGGTTCGCGGTTGTGGTGTTGGTTGGTCTCCACAGTTGTTTGACTTGTTCCCATGGAGCGGCAACTGGACATTTCGTCTGTGGCTGCGAGGCCCAGTGTGGTTTGTCCGAGTACGTTGCTGGTGTCGCGAACAAGTCTACGTGACTCGAGTGTGGCGGTCTCTACCTTACCCCGTACACCGAGTTGTGGTTTTGCCGTTTACTTATTTAAAGTGGTTTGTGTTCACAACAAGTGGTAAGTGGTATTTACAGCTTTAATATCCTACTTAGTTTACTTTATAAATTGTTGGCGTAGCTTCCTGCTTACGTACTTGAATTTAGTTTGCTCGGTCTTTGGGGGAGTTTCCCTACTGAGCCAATGACTTGCGAGGCTCACCCCTACTCCCTACAGGTGAAGCAGAGCAGGAGGTTTCTCTTCCGTCTTCCAGTTCAGAGCCGCATCGCAGCAGTGTTGGGCCGACACCTCCAGCAATGTAGCTTTTCTTTTATTGTACCTCGGGGTATGCCCCAGGCTTGTGTACTTTCCTTTGACTTTTGTTGAAATTTGGCTATGTAAATCTAATGTGAATATGCAAAAGATTGTAAATCTTTTATATATATATCAGTGTGTTCTTTTGTATTTTCACGGGCATGTGCATGATATCCCTTGCGAGGCTATGGCTTGTTCGCGAGAGACGGAGTCGGGTCAAGCTCGTTATTGGGTTAACGGATTTGAACGACGTAGTCCGTTACAGTTGGTATCAGAACAAGGTTTGTGTAAATATAAAGGAACTGGGAAATTACATAGCCTTATTTCTACACTAGTCCACTGCTGGTAGCTGGCTTTAGTTTTGTAATGATTTGCTTTTGTGTATGTGGGTTGGAATGTACTTGTGTAGGAATTTGAAATGGCTGATAGGAGGGATTGGGGTGGTGGAGGAGATGACCCTGAGGAGTCTACTCAGCACATGATAGAAAGGATATGGGAGAGTCTCACGGAGATTCGGACGAGAATGGACCAGTAGGCACCGGTACCGCCAGCAGCAGTACCACCAGTTGTAGGAGAGGTCGTACCAATAGTACCAGTTCCACCGCCATCCGATGTGGAGATACCTTTTGCAATACCTGTACCACCGCCACCGCCTATTAGGGCAGCGGAGGAATCAATGATGCAGGTTGAAAAATTTTTGAGATTGTAACCGCCAACATATACAGGAGGACCGAATCCAGATATAGCGGAGCACTGGATTCATGAAGTTGAAAGAGTATTTGTGACGATGAGACGTCCACCAGTAGATAGAGTTGTGTTAGCTGCATATCAGTTGAGGGGTTTTGCTCAAGAGTGGTGGAGGTTAAAGATGCAAACTACTTTTGCGGGCAGGATAGACGAGACCATTACCTTGTCAGAATTTCTTGAGGTATTTAATGATACCTTCTTCCCAATGCAAGTGCATCAGGCAAAAAGGGAGCAATTCCGGACACTTCAACAAGGGAATTCTTCTGTTTTAGAATACCAAATGAGGTTTATGGCACTTAGTCGATATGCACCTTATGTTGTATCATATAATGCTATGATGGTTGAGTATTTTATCCGAGGCTTGAGAGCAGAATTGCAGAATGCGGTGATACCACTGATGTGCAGGACTGTAGAGGAAGCAGCCCAAAGAGGAGCTACACTAGAAAGGTCCATTCGGACTCGGCAAGCAGAAGAGTCAAGTTCAGGTAGTTTTCGGCTACCACAGCAATCCACGGGGATTAGCAAAGGAAAAGCGCCAGCGGGAGCATCTTCCTCAAGTTTCAGCAAATGGGGATAAAAATTCAAGAAGGTATTTCAAGGTCGAGGAGGAAGAGGAGGTCACCAGCAAATGTTTCAACAGGGGCATGGCTACAGGCCAGAAGTGGAAGAGTCACAACAGAGTACCGCCAGACAGCCTACCCTTCCACCAGAGTATAGGTGTTATAATTGTAATCAGCCGGGGCATTTAATCCGCAATTGCCCTTATCCCCGAGAGAATGGGTATGGCAGAGGAGTACAGCAGCAGCAACAGCCCCAGCAGTTTGATGATCAGTCTGTCTCCATACAATTTTAATTAATTACATATTTATTTTGGTGATTAACAATGTTCTCTAACATATATTCCATAAGTCTCAAGTACAGGAAATACTCCAAAGTCAAACAAACCAATATTGGTAAGTATCATATTTCTGAAGCGTTAATTATTTCAAGATTATATTTCTCTAAGTCCACATCGACTTCTGTTGAAAGTAACAATGATTTCCTTCATGTATATCGATTTTAAATAGATCATAACGATTTGCTCATCGCAACGATTCCTCAAGTCATCATAATGATTTGCTCATCGTAACGATTTCTTAAGTCATCATAACGATTTTCTCATCGCAACGATTCCTTAAGTCATCATAACGATTTGCTCATCGCAACGATTCCTTAAGTCATCATAACGATTCACTCATCATAACGATTTGCTCATCGCAACGATTTCTTAAGTCATCATAATGATTTGCTCATCGCAACGATTCCTTAAGTCATCATAACGATTTGCTCATCGCAACGATTTCTTAAGTCATCATAACGATTTGCTCATCGCAACGATTCCTTAAGTCATCATGACGATTTGCTTCGCGCAACGATTTCTTTAGAGCTCATAACGATTTGCTTCGCGCAACGATTTCTTTAGCGCTCACAACGATTTCTTCAGTATTCATAACGATTCCTTTAATGAATACAACGATTTGTTTTCTATAACGATCTCTTCAGTATTCATAACGATTTCTTTAATGAATACAACGATTTGCTTTCTATAACGACTTGTTAAGTGCTCATAATGATTTCTTCAGTAAACACTTGATTATAATGATTTCATAAGTCATATAGGCAACGACTTTATGGTTTATATCGACTTGATATTTATCTTATTTCTGAAAGCGTTGAATAGTCAAAGTCTTCTCATATCTGTCTGACTGCTGTGCATTTAATGAAGACAGAACGCATCTCTGCATGCATGCAGATGAGATCTTTCCATTATCGTGCATACTCTGCTAACATCTTTTTAATATAGCAAAATGGAATTACTATTCTTGGTGAATATTCACATCAACGTTTACTGACAACAAGAGACAGCCTAGCTGTCTACTGTTCTAGCATTTAATATGTGCAGGGTCCTAAAGACATTTTGTCATACAACATTGGACCATATAGACGCCAGAAGATCCTATCTCTTTGCGTGCTCAAATGGATAAAAGATTGTTGACTAGAAGCTTCCAAGTGTCAAGCAGTCTAACGTCTACCAAACTAAGAGACAACGGTTACTTCAACGACTACATTTCAAATTGGAGATATAAATTCAAGATAGCAGCTCCAGAAGAAAATATTGAAGAGAGAGACCTACCATCGCAGAAAACAAGCTTTCCAGATCTTCTGAAAGAATCCAAGAGCCAAGAATTCAATTCTAGTGTGTCTTTAGCTCTTTGCTCTCTGTGCTGTAATATAAATACTAAGAGAGCCAGTGTAGTTCTGAGAGAGTGCCTTGTTTAGATTATTTGCTCTCAGTGCTACTTTCGTAAAGACCAAGCTTTGTGGGAATAAGGCGGTAGATGTTGCGGATCTTGAGAAAAATGGTATGATCAGTGTAGTGGTCGCTATGAGAAGGATGCAGTGGATGGGAATCACCACCTTCTCTGAGGTAAGCTATCCGAACCTCATGAAGGCGTTTTATGTGTGTTTGAGAACAGAGGCAGACAGGTCCTTGATTTCATCTGTCAAGGGAACCCAAATCAAGATTGACCATGAAGTTTTGAAGACCCTGTTTGATGTAAGCACGACTGGTCATAGTGGAATCCACTCTGTAGACACCCAGGCAAAGGGTCTAGGTATTGTTGGTTCAGAATTTAGACTGAAAGATGGCAAATTGGATATCTGTAGCAACCCGGAAAATTAAAAAAAATCAAAATAATAATTTTTTAAATTGAAATAATAGAGACATACGTGCCATTATTGTATGTGCAAGAATGCACCGGAAAATTCCGTAAAAATTATAAATCAACCCCAAATAATATCCCTAAGTGTTCCACGAAGAAATTTGTGCAACGAAAAATCCGATTGGCAAAGTGTACGTCACAATGTGGCTAATTATCCAAATTAGGAAACTAAGTCGGAAAACCGTTAACACGGAAAAATAACGCGCTCATAAATTAAACGATCATGTTGGAGAGACTTCCAACATCATGAAATGATTAACCATTATCAGAATTGGACCAATGGACCTCTCATAGCCCATGAATAAATTCAAATAAGAAAATGCAATAAAAATCATAACTCTATTATTCCCTAATTAAAAAAGGGAAAACCTATAAGATAAATTCCAATAAATAATGGGCTTGGTTAAATAGATCCATTAGAAATTAGTGGGCCAAAATAAAAATTTTAAAAAATAAGAATAATGGGAAAATACCCTAAATTCGTAACTAAATTATTACCTAAATAGAAAAGGGGTATTTAATGCATTCAATAGGAAGTTTAAGTTAGAATTGGATTCCTAAACCTACCCTAATAGGTTGGCCATGAATTTAGCTCCCATCCTAACCCGAATAGGAAGTGGAAATCTTGGGAGGAGGTTAGGAAAGGAGGAAATTCAGAATTAAATAGGAGTTAGAGTACTATTAGGAATTAGAAACATAACTAGCATAAATACACCTCTTAAACCCTCTTGGCCGACCAAGCTCGTGCCAAGGGATTCCTGGACCAGGAGGAGAGGCCACGGAGGAGGAGATTTTGTGGGGAGAAGAACCTTTCAAGCTCTCAACCCCGTTTTTCAAGTTCTAGCCCTAGAAGAGGAAATCGAGTCAAGGTAGGCATTCTCACAAGCAAAAATCCTAATATTACGTCTGTAGATTGTTCCATGCATCAGGAACAAAACCATCAAATTTCATAAATTTCCATCGAGCCAATATTTTCTTCTTGAATTTTGAAGTCCTGCAACTCTCTTGACCCCGAACCCTCTTCATAATTCTTGTTCTCCATGATTACTAAATCCCATGCCTTGAAATTTTTATGGGAGATACTGATGATCATTAGGGAACTTTCGCCCCTAAAAGCCCTAATTTTTATCAAGCATGTTGCTCGAATTAAATCAATCTTGCTCTATATATCATGTTCTGTGTTACTCGTTCTTGTTCATTCTCAAACCATATTCAAACCATGCTCTCTCTCATTCCTATTTACTGGAAGTACTCTCATATGTCTAGTTTCATTTGCCACTGGTTTCATGATTTTTCATCGTGTATACATTTAGTTATGATTTTCTGAATGACCCTGTATCAAAATTTGAATGTTCTGGTCCGCAATCCAATGTCTGGTCTGACTCCTGTCAGAGTCAGGCGCAGACAACCAGAAGGCGACACCTCGATATGTCGCTTTCTGGGCTCCGATTGCGACAGCCTACCTGTCGCGATCAAGAAGGCGACAGGTAAGCCGTCGCGTTCCCAGAACCCGATCTGCAAGCCATGTCGCGATCCTTTTTAGGCCCTATCGCAATCCTCACAACCCTATGTCGCCTTCACAGGAATTTTGGTGAAAAACCCATAAAAACCTTCTACACCTTTTTACAGTTATACCCCCAGTAAAAACCTTGCCTAAAAATGGAGCAATATTGAATAATTTTAAATACATCTTCACAACTTATTTCTATCTATGATTTCTCTTGCACTTGCACACACATGAACCATCCATATATGGCTGAAATCTTGCAGAAAATATCTCATAATGTATTGCACTAAAGTATATTAATTGCTCTATTTTAAAGGACTTGTATTCGTTTCTCGCGTTGTTTATATACCGATATCGATGCTCCACTGTTCTAGAATTCCTCTAGAATGTCGAGCACCTGTTTTATATACACACTTTACTTGGCTTGTGGTGAACTCTCTGTCGGATATTCCTTTCGTCGGACTAGTGAACTCTTGCACAAGGCCTCCGTAAGTCTCCTCTGATCATGGATTCCCACATGATCGACGAGCCGGTTGTACCCTAACACCCATTACACCTTTAGGGATCGATATGATCCAAACGGCTATTAGAAGTTCGCTCTCATCTTGAATCACGCCGGACCTCTGGACCTGTGCATAGGAAGGCCAGTGGTAGGGTCGTGAATTTCCACCTGACTGCCAATACCAAGTGCGTGTGTTGTGCAACTGTTACTACCACCTGGTTACTCGACGTATTACGTGTAATGTCCACTAGCTCTCATCTATACTCTACTCGCTCACCTATTCACGTCCACTCTACTATCTCATCTATTCATCTAGTGCTCTTATCTATTTCTTGGTACTCTCAAATTGGCCATTAAATGATTGTCTAAAGATAAACAATATAACCAATGCCAGCGCAATAGGGCCCGATCAGGTCCTGGGGGGAGCGCCCGAAAGTGCCATTTGCCTGCGAGAGTTAAATGATCAGGATGTCGGCATTACAACCAAGTGCCATACTATCAAGATTAATCTAAGACAATCAACACAAAGTGCTATATTCTCTCGTTGTCTTTTGACAAACAAGTGCTATACTCTCTCTCGGCTATCTTCGGATAACCAAAGTGCAATTACTATCTCGATTGACGAAAGTTAATCAAAAGTGTCAGACTATTTCGATTGATAAGAAAATCAATCAAAGTGCAATTTACTCTCTATATGGCCAACTACTTTTTCTCTCCTTGCTATACATGTTTCTTGCTTGATGTTGACGTTATTTGCCATCATGTTGTTGCGTTGCTTTCTATCGTGACTCGTTTTTATTCATTGTACTATACTTGATTCATCTGCTATTTGAACCATGTTACTTGTGCTCTTACTTTCTCGACTTTACATAACTCTCTCTATCTTTAGTTACTCTACCATTTAATGCACTAATTATTTAAAGCTTGCTTAAGCCTGAGATTTAAGTCCTACTGGGCATTATCGCTCACCCTTCGTTATTTGTCTTGTGTGTCTCAAGTAAGTCGGACTCTGACGTCACACACACCAAAGGGACAAGACTAGAGTGATGAGCGACCCGAAGTCAACTCGTGAAGTTACCTTAGTACCATGGAGTCTAGTAGTTATTGCTTTAGATTTCTTTTCAATGTAATGATGTCATTGAGCCCTATGTATTGGCTCCGAATTAGTGGTTGTAATAGTCTTAGTGATTTTATAATGAAATCAAGAGTTATTTCGATTATTGTTCATTAGATGCTCTGATGTTTGTGAAAGTATGCGCAATTGTCGTTACCATACTCGTTGTTCGCGTCTCCCTCCGATTTATTCCGCTACTAAATTGGAGGGGCGTGACAATATCAATCAGTTGAATGCCTTCAATCGCCTTCTGCACTTCGTAGTCTGTCAAATACTTGTTCCTAGAAGTGCTACTTTTTCAACATGCACCAAGGCAGACTCGGATATGATGTTTTGGGCCGTTCAGAACCAAGAAATCAACATGGCCGAAGTGATGATGGAAAGGATGAAGTTTGCCCATGATCAAATCTGGGATACCAAGAGTAAGTTAAATGTATCCCTGCCTAATGCTCATTTGCTCACCAAAGTTTTCAGCACTTTGGAGTAGATGTGTCTAGCGCCATTGTAGAAAAGATGGGCCAAGCAATTAGGTCCCGAAATCTAACGAAAAGTGGTTTTTCAGTGGTCAACGGAGTATGGACCAAGACCTCAGTGGCTGAGGATGAACCCATCCTAGGGGAAGCCCAAGATGTCCAGCACGAAGCAGTAGCAGTAGAGTCAGAGGGTCCATCAGCAGTTACAGGACCAGCAACAGAAGAGGCCGTAGTGCCTAGAGATTCACAGGAAGTAGCTGCCAACAGAGAAGTTGCAATGGAAACTCCGGTAGCCCAAGAAAATGTAGCAGTGGCAGATTCTGTCAGAAGTTCAGAGGATCCACTTCCCACCTCCTCTGTGGCATCTGTGCTTCGACAAGTATTAGATTCCATTCACTCCACCCCAGTGATTCAAAACACTGGTGGGAGTTTGGTTGAACAGATTGTGGCATCTGGCCACATTGAAGATTCTGTATTGTTAGGTGCTCCTATTCAGGGGGAGCAAGGAAGAATTGTGGAGGAGGCTCCTATTCAGGGGGAGCAAGTTATTGAGAAGGAAGCAGCATCTCAAGGGGTGCATTCTGAAGATGCTCCTGTAAATGAAGAGCATATTGAAGTTCTAATAGAGGTCGAGGAGCAAGTGGAAAGGAGAAGCCTAAGCAAAAAAATTGCTTACGGAAGGCAGAAGAAATTTCTAAAGAAGGTGCACTTGAAGCCCATCTTGAAGAGATTGGATGATCAAGGTGAAATCTTGACATCAGTGCAGTCAGCTGTGAGTTCTGTCATTGTGCGCCATGAATCTATGTCAAATGATATTTCTCAAATCAGTAATGCCATGAAGTGGTTCAATAAGGAATTGTGCTCTATGAAGGTGATGGTGTCTGAAATTTTGAAGACAGTAGGACCCAAAGATCCTACTCCTCAAGAGTGTGAGCCTTCAGGGCAAAGTGAAGGTAATGCAGGGCCATCCGGGCCAATTGATGTTGAACTTGTGGAGCTGCCATCAGGGCCTTCAGTTGATGCTCCAGCAGGGCCATCAGGGCCAACTATTACAGTTCAACCGTCTAAGAATTTTCCTATTAAAGATTCTGATATCAGTCAGGGGTCTGGGCCGGGAGAGGAGATTCTTATCCCAGTAGAACTGGTAGCTGAAAGAGCAGACCAGGCTGTAGCTCCTGAGCCCCCTGCCTCTTCTGCTTTTCCCACTCCAGCCCCTCTTTCTCCACCTACCTCATCTACTGCACCTCCAGCTCCAACCACCTTTAAACGACCCCGTCCAAGATCTGTATGTTGGACCAAGCCCCTACCGTTGCACCAAAAGCTCGAGTTGGTGGTGAAGGCGGTAGCCAAATATTTAAGGCGGAAGCGCAAAGCACCACGTCAACGCTGTGGTCGGCATGAGGGGCTTCGCACAGGGTTTTACCCCTGCGACGGGTTGGGTTGCCAGCCCCGATGTCACTATGCTGCCCCATAACAGCATAGTGGCAACGATTCCCTAAGGGAGTCGATGGCAGTTAACCAACAAACTCCCCCCCAGCGACACCCGGGGGAATCGAACCCGCAACCTCGCTCTGATACCACTTGTTGGCCCTTTCGGTATGGCAGCAAGCTAGCCTAGAAGGGGGTGAATAGGTTTTTTTTTTCTGAAATCTGAAATAGAAACTTAAACACAGAAATTAACACTTGAAGGTTTGGTTAGTTTAGTGTGATAAAGAGTAGTAGTGCGGAAGCAAATAAACAATCACACAAAGGACACAAGGAATTTATCCTGGTTCGGCCCTTCCCATATGGAAGTCCTACGTCCAGTCCCCAAGCAACCTCTGGGATTTCACTAACCGAAGGTACAGTCCCCCTCAAGGACACTACGTACAACACCCTGGATACCCCACCAGGTCTTCTTCTCTTTCCCGGGCAAGAAGGCAGCCCACTTCTTTTCTAGGCTCAGAAGCAAACCTACTTCTTTTACGAGTTCAGAAGTAAACCTCCTGGAACAAACCCCAGTACGGTTCTGCTGAACTTAAACCCCCAGCTAGGTCCTGTTGGTACAAACCCCAACAAGGTTCTGCTAGACACTGACCTCTAGCTAGGTTACACATTGTATATAGTCCTACAGCTGGACAAGGGTCTTTCTTAGAAAAGAAAGAACAAGACTGAGAGCTAATACAAGATGAACACTATGGACTTAGCTCACAGTCACAGACTCTCCCTCAAGATTACAATGAGCATAGGGAGAATGGAAGAGAAGAAGGCTTGAAGGCGATGAAGACTTCTACTTGAAAGCTTCTGTAGATTTTGGCTCGAGCTCTTCTCTCTTTCTCTTAGTGTTTGTGGCGTGAAGGTTCTTCTCACAGTTGTACACTCCTTGAAGGATTTCCAGGAAGGCGCTTTTTTTTTTTGTTCTTCAGCAATGCTCCATCTTTTATATGAGCAGCTTTAGAATAGATCCGTTGAAGAGATCCGTTGGAGCTCTTCTAGTCGTTGCTGATCTTTCTCTTCATTTGTCTTAATCAGACTCTGGTGGTCTTCGAGATCTGTCAGCATAGAAGAGAGTGTTAGCATAAGAGAGTGTTTATAAGATATCAGTGCATGCTACTGTGTTTCTGCTAACATTCTGAAAATAGTAGTTCATATCTATTTGACAAGACTCTAAAATATGCATGCAGTTTTTTGTCAGAAGATATTTGACTTTTCATTTAAGCGCCAAGCATATTTGAAATATAAAGGCAATCTGTGTTTGAACATAATCCATGAAGAAATCGTTATGAGCATGACTTATGAAATCGTTATGTGAAGAGTCGTTGCTCATTTGTAAACAAATCGTTGAACAAATCGATGTGATCATTTATGAAATCGTTATGCAAGCAAATCGTTATGATCTCCTGAAGAAATCGTTGTGATCAATAAAGAAATCGATGTGATCACTTATGAAATCGTTATGAGATCAATTTCTTATCAAATCGTTGCGAAGGCAAATCGATGTGAGGGCAAATCGTTGCACTCACTTATCAAATCGTTATGAGACCGATTTCTTATCAAATCGTTGCGAAGGCAAATCGATGTGAGGGCAAATCGTTGCACTCACTTATCAAATCGTTATGAGACCGATTTCTTATCAAATCGTTGCGGTCACTTAAGAAATCGTTATGAGACTGATTTCTTGGCACATTGTTGTATTTACTTAAAGAATCGTTATGGCTTCTAAAGAAATCGTTATAGCGCTTATAAAATCAATTAAAACCAAATCGATGTAGCGCTTATTAATTTGACACTTAAACTGAAATCGATGTGTATTGATTAAACATCGATTTTATCATTTTAGTGCGCCATATTGCATCAATGAGAGACTTAGCATTTTGTTATGAGATTGATGCGACACAAAGAAACAAAATATTCAATAACATTTAATCAACAAAGATATACTTGAAATCATCATAAGTTTTGTTATCACCAAAATACAAGGACAACTATAAAGTGGTTCAACAATCTCCCCCTTTTTGGTGATGACAAAATTTATGCGAATTTTCTGATAAAATATATAAAGCATAGAGGTTTACGAAAATTCACAGATAATGCATACCATGCTACTCTCCCCCTTTTTGTCACAAACCAAAAAGGAAGGTTCTTACCATTGTATTCTCTCCCCTTTGTGAAAGAAATTCTTACCATTGAGGGGTTCAACAATGATTGACATAAATGAATAACTCCCCCTTAGTATGTGCTCCTCCTGAATGAGAGACTCCACCTGAATGAAACTTGCAAATAATTATTAGTAATAAAGACTAATTCAATTTTTATGACTACTCTTTCTTCAAATGTGATTTGAATGAAGAGTCTACAGTCACTCCTGCCTTGAGCATCCTTGGTTTTTGATGCTCCAAGGCTAACCTGCAAGAAAATTACTCAAAGGTAGGTACCCAAATCCTTTTGGGTCCTTGATGGTTAGACGCATGAAAATATCCTTTAGGGATCCAAACTAAGTGCCTTGTTGTGCAGGTGTTTACAGTGTGTCCTAGTTTATTGCAATGAGAACAACAATGAATATAGATTGTTTTATTTTTCTTATTTTCTTTGTGCTGAGTTTTTAGAACGTGATTTCTGTAAACTTTTTCTTTTACAGGGGCCTTTTTCTGGGGCATCTTGGTTTCTTTTACAAATTTTGGTAGTGGATATTTTTCTGGAATCATGGCTTGTTTTCCTTTTTCTAGAGGTATGTATCCAAGCCCTTGTTTGTTATTTCCAGATTTTGATCCTTTTAAGCATAGGGCTAAAGATGTTTTCCCTTCAATTAATTTTCTAACTGATTCTTTTAAATACATATTTTCTTCAGTTAGAATTTTTAATTTTTCTTCTAACTCTAACTTCTCATTATTCTTGCTTTTCAAATCTTCATTTAAAAGATAATTTTTATCTTTACATTCATTTAATTGTTCTTCTAGTTGCTCCAATTCGGATTTAAGATCAGAATTGGTGTTTTCCAAGCAAGTAGAGTTATTTTTCAGATTTTTTAGTTCTTTTACAACTCCCTTATTTTTTTCATACAGTTCATTAAAGACTTCTCCTAAGTCTTCTGATTCTGACCCTGAATCTGTGCAAGAATTAAAAAATGAGTTAGAATGTATCTCATCTAGCCCACCATGAGGGCTAGATTTACCTGCTCCTTTTCGGAATCTGAGCTTGATGATTATGAGGTTGTGACCTCATCATTTTCCCAAGCAGCTGCCATGCCTCTTCTTTTAAATTTCTTGTGCTGCTTCTTGGGCTTCTCGGTTTGACTAGTCTTCTTGAGTCTTGGACAATCCGGTCGTAGATGCCCAGGTTTTCTGCATTCATAGCATACTGGTTCTTTCTCCTTTTTCTCCTTTCTTTGGATCCTTCTTGATCTGTTTTTCTTTTTCTTTAAAATCTTCTGAAGCTTGTACAATACTTCATCAGCATCATTATCTTCAGAATCTGCATTTTGGGAACTAGAAGAGGAAGAGGTGGAAGGAGCAGCTACAACCTTAAGAGCATTAGTACATTTCTTCTTAGATGAGCTTTCAGACAATCGCTCCATATTTATTTCATGTGCCATGAGAGAACCTATTAAATTATCAATTGACAATTTGGTTAAATCATGGGCCTCTTCAATAGCAGTTACTTTAGGTGTCCATGAAATAGTTAAGGACCTAAGTATTTTTCTAACGGTTTCTTCATTAGAAAGAATTTTTCCAAGAGAATTTAAACCTACTACTATGCTTGAAAATCTATTATACATAGTAGTGATATTTTCATTTTGAATCATTTTAAATTGTTCGTATTGTGAAACAAGAATATCTATCCTAGTTTGTTTCACTTTATCTGTTCCTTCATAAGTTATTTGCAGCTTATCCCATATTTCTTTGGCAGATTTACAAGTAGATACTCTACTAAATTCCTTTTTAGATAAAGCACAACATAAAAAGTTCTTAGCTTTAAAATTTAGGGCTAATTTATGCTTATCTGCTGCTGTAATAGTAGTAGTGCCTTCAGCAGGAACAATAACAAAATCACCTACCTCAATTACCTGCCACAGATCAAAGTCTGTGCCTCGAATGAAGCATTCCATTCTCATCTTCCAGTATTGGTAGTCCTCTCCATCAAAGAATGGAGGTCTGGTGACTGATTGGCCAAGCCCCTACCGTTGCACCAAAAGCTCGAGCTGGTGGTGAAGGCGGTAGCCAAATCTTTAAGGCGGAAGCGCAAAGCACCACGTCAACGCTGTGGTCGGCATGAGGGGCTTGGCACAGAGTTTTACCCCTGCGGCGGGTTGGGTTGCCAGCCCCGATGTCACTATGCTGCCCCATAACAGCATAGTGGCAGCGATTCCCTAAGGGAGTCGATGGCAGTTAACCAACACTATATCCTCTCCTCAACCATTTCCCTCTCAATTTGCTTCATCTCCTGTTTCTTCCACCATTGTTCCTTCTTCACCATCTTCTCCTCAGATTCCACCAGCATCCTCTTCACCTGGGCCATCTTCTTCTGGTCCTTCCTCCTTAGGACCCCTCTGCTCTCCCTACCATAACTCCCGCCTCTATCTTCAATCCACCTACACCTCCTTCTTTTATTACCATCATTCCTGAGGGTGCCCAACTCACTCAGGTTGAAATCCAGGATATCAAGGATGAATTTGAAGTAGCAATACTTCATTCAGTCCTGGCTGTTGGCACCCACACTCACAGGACAGACTCTTCTAGTCCTGTCTCTAAAAAGAGGAGACTCACCTCCACTCATCCTATCTCCTCTGACCTTTGTTATCCTCCCCTTTGGTTTTCCCTTTCTATCCAATAAGTAGAAACTTATCTATGAAGAATATCTTCAAAAAGTAGTTTTTGCCCACATTTTTGGCCTTCCCTTCCAAAATTTTTCTGATCATCTTGCCACCATCTTTCCTTACACCCATCTCTCTAAGGCTCAACAGTCAAAAATTTTATCCATGACTGAAGCCAAACCTGAAGAGCAGTGGGCTCGAAGCAACAGAGATATGTACAGTCGATTCCATCGAGTTCAAGCTGCCAGATATCCACCTAGGGAAGCTCCTCTTCCTCTTTCTGAATGGTTCCAGATCCATCACAAAAATCTATTTGGACCCTTCATTCAGAAAGAAATTAAGTTTATCAGGCAGTATCAGATGTACAGTAACTACTGCTATGTAAATCGCCTCCCTGAATCTCAACTGGGTCAGTTCCGAGAAGCCATCAAGGCTCTCAGTTCAAGCACAGCTCCTTCGGACTCCCTTAAGGTTGATTTTGCTACCTTAGTCATTCCGGATGTAGTGTTCCTTCCCCCTCTCCATGCCCTGATTATGGATTCTTCTGTGGGGACAATTATCTTTGAGCGAGCTGCAAGGGTCATGGCCAGGTTATTTGTGCAAGATGGCCGTGATCTATCTTTTCCGAGATTTGTCTTCAAGCAATACCTTCAGGGGCATATCAAGGCAGATGTCATGGCCCCCATTCTCTTTGAATGTGACAGGTTGTCTCCTGCAGATTGGACGAAGCTCTATCCCTTGTCTGCTCAGCAGCTAGGCGATCTTAATGCTTCTGAGGCCAGCTCAAATCAACCTCCCTTGTCTCCCGGTGAATTTTTGGATGCCAACTCTCTTCACCTCATCCGGGATTCCTATCTGACCTGGGTCGAACGATACAAGGTTTTATTTGCTTTAAAGAAAGAGCTTAGATCGCTTCAAATTGACTATCCCCTCAAGATTGATGCTTTTCTTCGGATTGCCAGTTTTGGGTCATTCTTATCCTACAAGATAGCCCTAGGTAGTGCTAAACATGGGGATTTCATTTCAGATCAAAGGCAGCTTCATATCAAAAGGATGGCTCCCACTATGGGACCCTCCTATCAAATTGAATTTGGGGCCTTTCAAGCTTTTTTTGAAGAGCAGGAACGCCAGGCACTCCTTGTCCTCAGGCGCTTTGCCTCCCTGTTGTCTCCTGCTTATTATTTACCTGTACCTCCTCAAAACTAATCAAATACATTTGGTTGAGTGCCCTTCCTTTTTTTTTCCTTTTTCTTTTCTCTTCTTCTTTGTCGAAGTTTATCTTTTTGCTTAATGACAAAAATGGGGAGAAACATGTCTGAAATATTACATTCCGCAAATTCATGCTTCCTGATAAGTTTTGTCATCACCAAAAATGGGGAGATTGATGATCAGTCTGTCTCCATACAATTTTAATTAATTACATATTTATTTTGGTGATTAACAAAACCCTATCAAAGTTCTCTAACATATATTCCATAAGTCTCAAGTACAGGAAATACTCCAAGGTCAAACAAGCCAATATTGGTAAGTATCATATTTCTGAAGCGTTAATTATTTCAAGATTATATTTCTCTAAGTCCACATCGACTTCTGTTGAAAGTAACAACAATTTCCTTCATGTATATCGATTTTAAATAGATCATAACGATTTACTCATCGCAACGATTCCTTAAGTCATCATAATGATTTGCTCATCGCAACGATTTCTTAAGTCATCATAACGATTTGCTCATCGCAACGATTCCTTAAGTCATCATAACGATTTTCTCATCGCAACGATTCCTTAAGTCATCATAACGATTTGCTCATCGCAACGATTCCTTAAGTCATCATAACGATTCACTCATCGTAACGATTTGCTCATCGCAACGATTTCTTAAGTCATCATAACGATTTGCTCATCGCAACGATTCCTTAAGTCATCATAACGATTTGCTCATCGCAACGATTTTTTAAGTCATCATAACGATTTGCTCATCGCAACGATTCCTTAAGTCATCATGACGATTTACTCATCGCAACGATTTCTTTAGAGCTCATAACGATTTGCTTCGCGCAACGATTTTTTTAGAGCTCATAACGATTTGCTTCGCGCAACGATTTCTTTAGATCTCATAACGATTTGCTTCGCGCAATGATTTCTTTAGCGCTCACAACGATTTCTTCAGTATTCATAACGATTCCTTTAATGAATACAACGATTTGTTTTCTATAACGATCTCTTCAGTATTCATAATGATTTCTTTAATGAATACAACGATTTGCTTTCTATAACGACTTGTTAAGTGCTCATAATGATTTCTTCAGTAAACACTTGATCATAACGATTTGATAAGTCATATAGGCAACGACTTTATGGTTTATATCGACTTGATATTTATCTTATTTCTGAAAGCGTTGAATAGTCAAAGTCTTCTCATATCTGTCTGACTGTTGCGCATTTAATGAAGACAGAACGCATCTCTGTATGCATGCAGATGAGATCTTTCCATTATCGTGCATACTTTGATAACATCTTTTTAATATAGCAAAATGGAATTACTATTCTTGGTGAATATTCACATCAACGTTTACTGACAACAAGAGACAGCCTAGCTGTCTACTGTTCTAGCATTTAATATGTGCAGGGTCCTAAAGACATTTTGTCATACAACGTTGGACCATATAGATGCCAGAAGATCCTATCTCTTTGCGTACTCAAATGGATAAAAGATTGTTGACTAGAAGCTTCCAAGTGTCAAGCAGTCTAACGTCTACCAAATTAAGAGACAACGGTTACTTCAACGACTACATTTCAAATTGGAGATATAAATTCAAGATAGCAGCTCCAGAAGAAAATATTGAAGAGAGAGACCTACCATCGCAGAAAACAAGCTTTGCAGATCTTCTGAAAGAATCCAAGAGCCAAGAATTCAATTCTAGTGTGTCTTTAGCTCTTTGCTCTCTGTGTTGTAATAGAAATCCTAAGAGAGCCAGTGTAGTTCTGAAAGAGTGCCTTGTTTAGATTATTTGCTCTCAGTGCTACTAGCTTCAGATTTTGTCTTGCTAAAGCTTGATCTAGGGGCTTGAATTCCTTATTATTCTTTTTGTGTTGTAGTTCCCTTCTGTTGTGAAGGAAGACCTGGTGGAGAGCCAGGGTGGTGTGTTCCCTTCTGTTGTGAAGGAAGACCTGGTGGGGATCCAGGGTGTTGTAGTTCCCTTCGTGTGAAGGAAGACCAGCTGAGCTAGGTGTTGTATTGTCCATAGGGGGACTGTACCCTAGTTAGTGAAATCCTGAGTTGTTGCTCAGGGACTGGACGTAGGACTCCTAAGGAGAGGAGATCTGAACCAGGATAATTCCTTGTGTTGTGTGTTTGTCTTTTATACTAACCTTCTCTAACCTTCATCAAAGAACATCTTTGTATGAATGTTTGTAAGTACAGGTACTAATCAAATATAATTTTGAAAAAGACCCATTCACCCCCCCTCTGGGCTTGTCAACTGGGCAAGACAGTTACCAACAGGTCATGGTAGAGGAGCACCGCAGCAGCGAGGTAGAGGCCGGGTTATAGCTATCACCCAAGCCCAGGCAGAGGCGTCAAATCTAATAGAAGGTATATTACCTATCTATGAATTTTCAGCAAGAGTTTTATTTGATCCTGGTGCTTCTCATCTTTTTTATTTCCGAAGAGTTCTGGATTGTATGGTGCATCCATTGGGGGGAAATTGTGTGAGTTGGTAGTAGAGGTTCCCTCGGGTGAGTTTATGCTCACCTTGTTATGTAGATGAGGCTCCTATTGTGATTCAAGGGAATCAAATGGCAGGTAGATTATATGCTTTGCAATTGAGGGATTATGATATTATCCTGGGTATGGATTGGCTTGAAGCCTATGGAGCTATGGTAGATTGCAGAAAGAAGAGAATCAGATTTTGTCATCCCAGTGGAGTAGTGTTTGAATTTCAAGGTATGTCTTTTTATACCTCCAAGATTATAATTTCAGCAAATAGAGCTAGAAAATTGTTAAATGCGGGATGTGTAGCTTATTTAGCTTATGTAAGTTTGGTTGAGATTGGTAAGTCAGTAGAGGCAGTTCCAGTAGTCAGGGAATTTGCAGATGTGTTTCCAGATGACTTGCCAGGTTTAGCTCCACAAAGAGAGGTAGACTTTACGATTGAATTGCAACCAGGAACTATGCCAATTTCTAAAGCCCCATATAGAATGGCCCCAGCAGAATTGAAAGAATTAAAGAAACAGTTGTAGGAATTGTTGGAAAAATGATTCATCAGGCCAAGTCATTCTCTGTGGGGAGCTCCAGTGTTATTTGTAAGAAAGAAGGATGGTAGCTTTAGAATGTGTATTGATTACAGAAAATTGAATGATGTCACTATAAAGAATAAGTATCCATTTCCAAGAATTGACGATCTGTTTGATCAGCTCCAGTCAGCTACATTGTTCTCCAAAATTGACTTGAGGTCAGGGTACCATCAGTTAAGAATAAGGGAGGAAGATATTGATAAAACAACATTCAGAACCAGGTATGGGCATTATGAGTTTGTGGTTATGCCATTTAGGCTAACCAATGCACCAGCAGCATTTATGAATTTGATGAACATAATTTTTCACCCCTATCTGGATCAGTTTCAGTTTATAGTGGTTTTCATAGATGATATATTAGTTTACTCAGTATCTAAAGAAGAGCATGCAGCACATTTGAGGCTTACATTGCAGCTTTTGTGGGATAATCAATTGTATGCTAAATTCAGTAAATGTGATTTTTGGTTGAAAGAAATTTAGTTATTGGGTCATGTTATTTCAGCAGAAGGAGTTGCAGTCGATCTAGCTAAGGTAGAAGTAGTTATGAAGTGGGAAGCACCGAAGACAATCACAGAAATTAGGAGTTTCCTGGGCTTGGCAGGTTATTACAGGCATTTCATTCAGGACTTCTCCAGAATTGCAGCACCCATGACTAAATTAACCAGAAAAGATGTGCCATTTGTGTGGTCTAGTAAATGCCAGAAAAGTTTTATGGAATTGAAAAAGAGACTTACAGTAGCTCCAATATTGACATTACCAGTAGGTAGTGGTGGTTTTGTGGTTTACACTGATGCATCAAGAAGAGGGCTTGGAGTAGTATTAATGCAACATGGTAAAGTGATAGCTTATACATCCAGGCAATTGAAGCCAGCAGAGGAAAACTATCCAACACATGATTTGGAGTTAGCAGCAGTTGTTTTTGCTTTAAAGATGTGGAGGCACTATCTTTATGGTGAAAGATTTGAAATATTTACAAATCATAAAAGTTTGAAGTATATCTTTTCTCAAAAAGATTTGAATCTCCGTCAGCGTAGATGGGTAGAATATTTAAAAGATTATGATTTCAGTTTGGCTTATCACCCTGGTAAGGCCAATGTAGTAGCTGATGCTTTGAGCAGAAAAGCATATATGAGTTATATAATGATAAAAGAATGGAAATTATATGAAGAAATAGCAGAAAATTCACTATATGTTCCGAGCAGTACTAGCCAGTAGTGCTGTAGAGCCATCTTTGTATTGGCAGATTATTGAAGCCCAGAGAACCGATGGAAGCTTAGCAAAATTGTGAAAATGGAAGGTGTTACCATTGATGATAATTGTGTAGTCAGGCTCAAAGGCAGATTATATATACCCGCAAAGAGAGAAGTCAAACAAAGAGTTCTTGAAGAAGCACATAAATCTAGGTATACAATTCATCCAGGTAGCACTAAAATGTATCAAGATCTGAAAAAGCACTTTTGATGGCCACACATGAGAAGAGAAATAATGGAGTTTATTACAAGATGCACAGTTTGTCAACAAATAAAGGCAAAGCATCAGAAGTCTAGAGGTTTACTACAGTCGTTACCTATTCCACAGTGGAAATGGGACGACATTGCCATGGATTTTGTGGCAGGGTTACCAAGAACAACTACAGGGCATAATGGAATTTTGGTATTTATTGACAGATTAACTAAAGTATGCAGATTAATAGCAGTAAGTATGTTCTAGACAGTAGACAGATTAGCAAGAATTTATGTTGACAAAATTGTTCTGTTGCATGGCATCCCGAAAACAATCGTTTCTGATAGGGATCCAAGGTTTACTTTTGGTTTCTGGTGAAGTTTACAAAGAGTAATTGGTACGGAATTGAAATACAGTTCAGCTTATCACCTGCAAACAGATGGTCAGACAGAAAGGACAATACAGACAATTGAAGATATATTACGAGCTTATTGTTTAGTGTGGGGAGGAAGTTG
Organism: Colocasia esculenta; assembly: GCA_014218235.1. Classification (NCBI taxonomy): domain Eukaryota; kingdom Viridiplantae; phylum Streptophyta; class Magnoliopsida; order Alismatales; family Araceae; genus Colocasia; species Colocasia esculenta. The sequence continues at coordinate 169,023,389 of CM024755.1, forward strand.
GGAACACCATTTGGGCATGGTCGAGTTTTCTTATAACAATAGCTATCATACCAGTATTGGAATGGCACTGTATGAAGCATTGTATGGAAGGCTGTGCAGAACTCCATTGAATTGGCATGAAGTAGGAGAGAGGCAAGTAATGGGTCCTGAATTGATTCAGAAACAACAGAAATGGTCAGATTTATCAAAGAAAAATTGCAGACAGCCCAAAGTCGACAGAAAAGCTATGCAGATAATCGTCGCAGACCACTTCAGTTTGAAGTTGGAGACTTTGTTTTTCTAAAGGTTATCCTACTAAAGGTATTTTAAGATTCAGTAAGAAAGGAAAGTTGAGCTCAAGGTATGTAGGGCCCTTTAAGGTATTAGAAAGAATTGGGGAGACAACTGACAAAATTGATTTGCCAGCTGATTTCACTGATGCCCATGATGTGTTTCATATGTCTTTTTTTTTTTGGTTAGTGGTCCAGTGGCATCCGCCACTGGATAACCCAGCGCTGCCCCGAGATCGAACCCGGGGCGAAGCGTCCCCCCACACCCACAATGTCCAACCCACCTACAGGCGGCGGACTGTTTCATATGTCTATGTTGAGAAAGTGTATTGAAGACCCAGCACAGATAGTCAGTTATCAGCGGGATGATTTGTAATCGGACATGTCTATGTCAGAATACCCAGTACAAATCATAGGTCGCAGAACACAGAAGCTCAGGAATAAAGAAATTGAACTGGTAAAGATCAGATGGGAAAATAGGCAGGGAGGAGAGGATACATGGGAATTAGCAGAGGAAATGATTAAGGCATATCCTTATCAGTTTGAGTAAGTTTTTAAATCTTTTTAGATGATAGTACTTGTTGTGTGTTTAAAGTTTTAATTACCTGAATTATGTTTTAAATTTTGAGGTCGAAACTTCTTTTTAGATGATAGTAATGTAACGTCTCGCGTTTTTCGGATCCTTGTGGATCGTCTTTTGGATCCTTACGAATCCTTTGTTTGGTAGTTGTGGTGGCCAATGTCAGGCCAATGTGACGTGTTCCAGGTGTGTGGACAGGTTTGGGGTGTTTGTGGGCTGGCTGGCTGGGCCCAAGACACCAGCCTGTTCACTGTTTGTGAACGCGATAAGGAGGGACGTCGCGTTCTGAACACGATGGTCCTACATGAACGCGACAGTCCTACATGTCACATTCTTGTTGCTGCTCAGGGGCGGTTGTCGTCTGCATGTGCGCCACGTGTCACGCGCTGGGCAACCTGTAGACGTCAGCCTTAAGAAGGCGACGCCCAGTTCCGTCGCGACCTGGTCCCGACAGAGGGGTCCATCGCGTTCTGAACCGCAGGTAGCTCTTAAACCCTGACTGGCCAAACAGAGCTGAGCACGCTCTGTTTGGCCAGGGGGAGGTGCTGTTGCGGGTTTTCTGGGGTGATTCGGCATGGGAGCATGGTTTTTGGTGTATTCTCGCTGCAAGGACCTTGCGTGGAGTGGGGGAAACGCCTAGGGTTTGTCGTTCTTTGCGTTCTTCGTGAAGGTAGGGGAATTCTGCTCGTTTTACACCGTTTAATTGCATGTGATGCATGTGTGAATGGTTTTTGATGTTGAGAACAGTAGATACAATGTTAGGGAAACCATTAAAGCATGAAAAATGAGAATTTAACAGGATATACAGTTTGGGGTGGTGATCCGGACAGGGTTCCCCGGATTAGGGTTTTCGCATGTGAAGGCGACAGAACCCCCTGTTGCGTTCAGGTCGCGACAGGCCGACCCATCGCGTTCAATGATCACGACATATCGGGGTGTCTTAATCTGAAGGCGACACTATGCTATGTCTCGACCTCAGCCGAGAGGTCCTATTGCGCATGATGTCAATGGTGGTATTATTCGATATTTGTTATTTATTACGTATGACTAGTATAAGCGGTGCATTGGCACCTGTTGCGCTCTGGGAGTGTGTTGTTTACGTGACTAGAGTACTGTTTACGAGGCTAGCGAGTGGTTCACGTGACTAGCGTGTCGTTTACGCAGTCAGCGTGCTATACTCACGTGGTTGACGTGAGGTTTCACGTGGCTTGTGCGGTGTGCACGTGGTTTGTGTGTGTGCGTGGCGGGTAGTACGACACCTACCGTGGTTACCTCTTCAGTTGGGTGCCCTAGGTTCTGTGTGAGCCAGGCTTGTGCTCGGGGCTTGTCCCGGTACTTGTGCTGTACCGTCGAGGTCTGTGTCGTCTGTCCTGGACACCCTCACTCCTTAGTTTGAGTTGTACGTCCGGCTGAGGGAAAGACAACAGTGAGACAGTGACTTTTGTGAGTTTATTGTGTTGTCGCATGTAGCACGCTCGTAGTTGGGGGTACGGACACCAATAGACGTCATTGGTCCTCAACTAGTCCTGTTACCTGTGCCTCACTTTAGGGAGCTCAAGCCAGAGTCCCTAAAGGTGCCAGGCATTGGCCCACGGCAGTGTGGTCCCCGGTTGTGGTGTTGGTTGGTCTCCACAGTTGTTTGACTTGTTCCCGTGGAGCGGCAACTGGACCTTTCGTCCGTGGCTGCGAAGCTGAGAGGTAGACCTGTGTAGTTTGTCCGAGTCAGTTGTTGGTGTCGCGAACCAGTCTACGTGACTCGAGTGTGGCGGTCTCTACCTTACCCCATACACCGAGTTGTGGTTTTGCCGTTTACTTATTTAAAGTGGTTTGTGTTCACAACAAGTGGTAAGTGGTATTTGTTGGCCCTTTTAGTATGGCAGCAAGCTAACCTAGAGGGGGGGTGAATAGGTTTTTCTGAAATCTGAAATAGAAACTTAAACACAGAGAAAATTATCATTTGAAAGTTTGGTTAGTTTAGTGTGATAAAGAATAGCAGTGCGGAAGCAAATAAACAATCACACAAATAACACAAGAGATTTATCCTAGTTCGACCCTTCCCACATGGAAGTCCTACGTCTAGTCCCCAAGCAACCTCTTGGGATTTTACTAACCAAGGGTACAGTCTCCCTCAAGGACAATACAACACCCAGCACCCTAGCTAGTCTTCTTCTCTTTCTCGGGCAAGAAGGCAGCCCATTTCTTTTACAGGTCAAGAAGCCAACCTCCTGATACAAACCCCAGTGTGGTTTTATTAGACACAAACCCCTAGCTAGGTTCTACATTGTATACAGTCCTACAGCTAGACAAAGATCTTTCTTAGAAAAGAAAGAACACTGCTGAGAGTTGGAACAGATGAAAACCAACTAAAAGAAACTCTCAGCTAAAAGACTCTCTCCCCCAGATTACAAGATGCACACAGAGAGAGTGAAGAGAGGAGAAGGAGCTTGAATGCTTGAGTGCTTTAGTTTCTTGAACACTTCTTTTTAGCTCAGGCTCTTTCTCTCTTTTCCTTTGAGTGTATGTGACGTTGAGGTTCCTCACTGGTTGTACACTCCTTCAAAGATCTTCAGGAAAAGCTCATGCTTCTTCTTCAGCCTTGCTTCATCTTTTATATGAGCAATTTGAATAAATCCGTTGGAGTTCTAGCCGTTGCTCATCTTCTATTTCTTCTGATATTTTGTGGTCTACGAGGTCTGCAAGCATAGAAGAAAGTGTTTAGTTAATAGAGTGTTTCTGTCAAAAAGGCTCATACCTCTATGTTTCTTGTTGTCACCCAGAAGTAGTAAGTAATCCCCTTTTTGTTGGTAGGAAAGAAGAGATCTAGAGAGATAAGTAAAAAGATCTCCTGTCAGAAAGATAGAGGATTACGAAAATTAAGAATATTTGACTTTTTCACTAGATGCCAAAAGCATTTTAAAAATATAAAGGAAATCGATGTTAGAGAGATCAAATCCATGTTTTACAAAGGAATCAATATTTTTACAAAGGAATCCATGTTTTACAAAGGAATCCATGTTCTTACAAAGGAATCCATGTTTTACAAAGAAATCTATGTTTTACAAAGGAATCCATGTGAGGAGCAAATCCATGTGGAAATCTGTGTGCAAATCTGTGTGAGAATCCTTATGAGAATGATTCCTTAAGAGAGTGAATCCTTATGAGATCGATTCCATAAGAGAGTGAATCCTTATGAGAGCGAATCGATGTGAGAGCGAATCCTTATGAGAGCGAATCCTTATGAGATCGATTCCTTAAGAGAGTGAATCCTTATGAGATCGATTCCTTAAGAGAGTGAATCCTTATGAGAGCGAATCGATGTGAGAGTGAATCCTTATGAGAGCGAATCCCTATGAGATCGATTCCTTAAGAGAGTGAATCCTTATGAGAGCGAATCGATGTGAGAGCGAATCCTTATGAGATCGAATCCTTATGAGCGAATCCTTATGACAGTTTGTGAACTGAAATCGATGTATATTGAATGGACATCGATTTGACTTTTCAGTAAATCACAGAGCGATAGTACCATAAATTTTTATTTATTAGAAAAACATAATATTAAATATATTCAATAATATTAATTAATCAAAATTGTTTTTATTAGTAAAGTATAATATTAAATATATTTAATAATATTTAATTAATCATAAAAATTGTCTTTATTTATTTAATCATAAGTTTTGTTATCACCAAATATGAGGGTAAAAATAGAGTGGTTCAACAATCTCCCCATTTTTGGTGATGACAAAATTTATGAGAATTTTCTGACAAAAATACATAATGCATAGAAAATACAAAAAATTCACAGATAATGCATACTCTCCCCCTTTTTGTCACAAACCAAAAAGGAAGGTTCTTACCATTGCATTCTCTCCCTTTGTGAAGGAAATTCTTACCATTGAGAGGTTCAACAATGATTGACATAAATGAATAACTCCCCCTTAGTCTGTGCTCCCCCTGAATGGGAGACTCCACCTGAATGAAACTTGTAAATAATTGTTAGTAATGAAGACCAATTCAATTTTTGTGACTACTCTTTCTTCAGATGTGATTTGAATGAAGAGTCTGTAGTCACTTCTGCATTAAGCATCCTTGGTTTTTGATGCTCCAAGGCTAACCTGCAAATAAATTACTCAGTAGTAGGTACCCAAATCTTTTTGGGTCCTTGATGGTTAGATGCATAAAAATATCCTTTCGGGATCCATACTAGGTGCCTTATTGTGCAGGTGTTTACTGTGTGTCCTAATTTATTGTAATGAGAACAACAATGAATGTAATCTATTTTGTAGTTCTTATTATTTTTATGATGTCTGTTTAGAACACAATTTTTGGAAACTTTTTCTTTTACATGGGCCTTTTTCTGGGGCATCTTGGTTTCTTTTGCAAATTTTGGTAGTGGATACTTTTCTGGAATCATGGCTTGTTTTCCTTTTTCCGGAGATATGTATCTAAGCCTTGTTTGTTATTTCCAGATTTTGATCCTTTTAAGCATAGGGCTAAAGATGTTTTCCCTTCAGTTAATTTTCTAACTGATTCTTTTAAATACATATTTTCTTCAGTTAGAGTTTTTAATTTTTCTTCTAACTCTAACTTCTCATTATTCTTACTTTTCAAACATCATTTAAAATATAATATATCTTTACATTCTTTTAATTATTCTTCTAATTGTTCCATTTTTGATTTAAGATCAGAATTAGTGGTTTCCAAACAAGTAAGGTTGTTCTTGATATTTTAATTCTTTTACAACAACCTTGGTTTATCATAAAGTTCATTAAAAACTTGTTCTAAATCTTCAAATTCTGATCTTGAATCTGTGCAAGAATCAAAAGATGAGTTAGAATGTACCTCATCTAGTCCTACCATGAGGGCTAAATTTACCTGCTCTTTCTCTGACTCTGAGCTTGATGATTCTGAGCTTGTGGCCTCTTCATTGTCCCAAGCAGCCGCCATAGCTTTTCTTTTGAATTTCTTATGCTACTTCTTGGATTTTTCTAGTTGACCAGCCTTCTTGAGCTTAGGACAATCTGGTCTTAGATGTCCAGGTTTTTTGCATTCATAGCAGACTGGTCTTTCTCTTTTTATCTTTCTTTTGAATCCTTCTTGATCCATTTTTCTTCTTCTTGAGAATTTTCTGAAGCTTGGACAATACATCATCTACGTCACTGTCTTCAGAATCTGCATTTTTGGAACTAGAAGAAGAAGAAGAGGTGGAAGGAGTAGCTACAACTTTAAGAGCATTAGTACATTTATTCTTTGATGAGCTTTCAGATAGTCGCTCCATGTTAATTTAATGTGCCATGAGGGAACCTATTAAGTTATCAATAGAGAGTTTGGTTAAGTCATGGGCTTCTTCAATAGCTGTGAACTTAGGGGTCCTTGAAATAGTTAAGGACCTAAGTATCTTTCTAACAGTTTCCTCATCAGAAAGATTTTTACCAAGAGAGCTTAGACCAACTACTATACTTGAAAATCTATTATACATTTGAGTGATATTTTCGTTTGGAAGTATTTTAAATTGCTCATATTGTGAGACAAGAATATCTATCATAGTTTGTTTTACTTTATCTGTTCCTTCATAAGTTATCTGCAGTTTATCCCATATTTCTTTAGCTGATTTACATGCAGATAGTCTACTAAATTCTCTTTTGGATAAAGCACAACATAAGTAGTTCTTAGCTATAAAGTTTAAAGATAATTTACTTTTATCTACTGCTGTAATGGCAGTAGTGCCTGGAATAGGAACAATAACATAATCACCTACCTCGATTACCTGCCATAGATCAAAGTCTGTGCCTCGAATGAAGCATTCCATTCTCATCTTCCAATATTAGTAGTCCTCTCCATCAAAGAATGAAGGTCTGGTGACTGATTGACCTTCAGCATATCCTTGAGCTACCATGGATCTTTACTCTAAGATCGTTGGATCTTCTTTGAATGATCAGAGACCCGCTCTGATACCACTTGTTAGCCCTTTTGGTATGGCAGCAAGCTAACCTAGAGGGGGGGTGAATAGGTTTTTCTGAAATCTGAAATAGAAACTTAAACACAGATAATTATCACTTGAAAGTTTGGTTAGTTTAGTGTGATAAAGAGTAGTAGTGCGGAAGCAAATAAACAATCACACAAATAACACAAGAGATTTATCCGGGTTCGGCCCTTCCCACATGGAAGTCCTACGTCCAGTCCCCAAGCAACCTCTTGGGATTTTACTAACCAAGGGTACAGTCCCCCTCAAGGACAATACAACACCCAACACCCTAGCTGGTCTTCTTCTCTTTCCTGGGCAAGAAGGCAGCCTACTTCTTTTACAGGTCAAGAAGCCAACCTCCTGGTATACAAACCCCAGTGTGGTTCTGCTATACACAAACCTCTAGCTAGGTTCTACATTGTATACAGTCCTACAGCTGGACAAAGATCTTTCTTAGAAAAGAAAGAACACTGCTGAGAGTTGGAACAGATAAAAATCAACTAAAAGAAACTCTTAGCTAAAAGACTCTCTCCCCTAAATTACAAGATGCACACAGAGAGAGTGAAGAGAGGAGAAGGAGCTTGAATGCTTGAGTGCTTTAGTTGCTTGAACACTTCTTTTTGGCTCAGGCTCTTTCTCTCTTTTCCTTTGAGTGTATGTGACGTTGAGGTTCTTCACTGGTTGTACACTCCTTCAAAGATCTTCAAGAAAAGCTCATGCTTCTTCTTCAGCCTTGCTTCATCTTTTATATGAGCAATTTGAATAAATCCGTTGGAGTTCTAGTCGTTGCTCATCTTCTATTTCTTCTGATATTTTGTGGTCTACGAGGTCTGCAAGCATAGAAGAAAGTGTTTAGTTAAAAGAGTGTTTCTGTCAAAAAGGCTCATACCTCTATGTTTCCTGTTGCCACCCAGAAGTAGTAAGTAATCCCCTTTTTGTTGGCAGGAAAGAAGAGATCTAGAGAGATAAGCAAAAAAATCTCCTGTCAGAAAGATAGAGGATTACGCAAATCAAGAATATTTGACTTTTTCACTAGATGCCAAAAGCATTTTAAAAATATAAAGGAAATCGATGTTAGAGAGATCAAATCCATGTTTTACAAAGGAGTCCATGTTTTTACAATGGAATCCATGTTTTACAAAGGAATCCATGTTCTTACAAAGGAATCTATGTTTTACAAAGGAATCCATATTTTACAAAGGAATCCATGTGAGGAGCAAATCTGTGTGCAAATCTGTGTGCAAATCTATGTGAGAATCCTTATGAGAACGATTCCTTAAGAGAGTGAATCCTTATGAGATCGATTCCTTAAGAGAGTGAATCTTTATGAGAGTGAATCGATGGGAGAGAGAATTCTTATGAGAGCGAATCCTTATGAGATCGATTCCTTAAGAGAGTGAATCCTTATGAGAGCGAATCGTTGTGAGAGTGAATCCTTATGAGAGCGAATCCTTATGAGATCGATTCCTTAAGAGAGTGAATCCTTATGAGAGCTAATCGATGTGAGAGCGAATCCTTATGAGATCGATTCCTTAAGAGAGTGAATCCTTATGAGAGCGAATCCTTATGAGAGCGAATCGATGTGAGAGCGAATCCTTATGTGAGCGAATCCTTATGGCAGCGAATTCTTATGACACTTTGTGAACTGAAATCGATGTATATTGAATGGACATCGATTTGACTTTTTAGTGCAAATCACAGAGCGATAGTACGATAAATTTTTATTTATTATAAAAACACAATATTAAATATATTCAATAATATTTAATTAATCAAAAATTGTTTTTATTAGTAAAGTTAGAATATTAAATATATTTAATAATATTTAATTAATCATAAAAATTTGTCTTTATTTATTTAATCATAAGTTTTGTTATCACTAAAATATGAGGGTAAAATATAGAGTGGTTCAACAGTATTTACAGCTTTAATATCCTGCTTAGTTTACTTTATAAATTGTTGGCGTAGCTTCCTACTTACGTACTTGAATATAGTTTGCTCGGCCTTTGGGGGAGTTTCCCTACTGAGCCAGTGACTTGCGAGGCTCACCCCTCTCCCTACAAGTGAAGGAGAGCAGGAGGCTTCTCTTCCGTCTTCCAGTTCAGAGCCGCATCGTAGCGGTGTTGGGCTGACACTTCCAGCAGTGTAGTTTTTCTTCTGTTGTACCTCGGGGTCTGCCCCAGGCTTGTGTACTTTCCTTTGACTTTTGTTGAAATTTGGCTATGTAAATCTAATGTGAATATGCAAGAGATTGCGAATCTTTTATATATATCAGTGTGTTCTTTTTGTTGGCCCTTTTGGTACGGCAACAAGCTAACCTAGAGGGGGGGTGAATAGGTTTTTCTGAAATCTGAAATAGAAACTTAAACACAGAAAATTATCACTTGAAAGTTTGGTTAGTTTAGTGTGATAAAGAGTAGCAGTGCGGAAGCAAATAAACAATCACACAAATAACACAAGAGATTTATCCTGGTTCGGCCCTTCCCACATGGAAGTCCTACGTCCAGTCCCCAAGCAACCTCTTGGGATTTCACTAACCAAGGGTACAGTCCCCCTCAAGGACACTACAACACCCAGCACCCCAACTGGTCTTCTTCTCTTTCCCGGGCAAGAAGGCAGCCCACTTCTTTTCTAGGCTCAGAAGCAAACCTACTGGTACAAACCCCAGTCCGGTTCTGCTAGACACAAACCCCTAGCTGGGTTACACATTGTATACAGTCCTACAACTGGACAAAAATCTTTCTTAGAAAAGAAAGATCAAACTGAGAGCTATTACAAAATGAACACTCAGGACTTAGCTCACAGTCACAGACTCTCCCCCAAGATTACAATGAGCACAGAGAGAAAATGAAGAGAGAAGAAAGGAAGTTGAAAGCTCGAATGCTTCAAATGCTTGAACACTTCTTCTGGGCTCAGGCTCTTTCTCTCTTTTCCTTTGAGTGTATTTGGAGTTCAGGTTCCTCACTGGTTGTACACTCCTTCAAAGATCTTCAAGAAAAGCTCTCATTGTTCTTCAGCAATGCTTCATCTTTTATATGAGCAATTTAAATAAATTCGTTGAGGAGATCCGTTGGAGTTCTAGCCGTTGCTCATGTTCTCTTTCTTCTGATATTTTCTGGTCTACGAGGTCTGCAAGCATAGGAGAAAGTGTTTAGTTAAAAGAGTGTTTCTGTCAAAAAGGCTCATACCTCTATGTTTCTGTTGCCACCCAGAAGTAGTAAGTAATCCTTTTTTTTTGTGATAGGAAAGAAGAGATCTAGAAAGATAAGCAAAAAAAAGATCTCCTGTCAGAAAGATAGAGGATTACGCAAATCAAGAATATTTGACGTTTTCACTAGATGCCAAAAAAATATTTTGGAATATAAAGGAAATCTATGTTTAAAAGATCAAAACCATGTTTCACTTATGAAATCCATGTTCTTTCAAAGGAATCCATGTTTTACAAAGGAATCCATGTTTCACTTACCAAATCCTTATGAGAGTGAATCCTTATAGCAGTGAATCCTTATGAGAGTGAATCCTTATAGCAGTGAATCCTTATGAGAGTGAATCCTTATAGCAGTGAATCCTTATGAGAGCGAATCCTTATAGCAGTGAATCCTTATGAGAGCGAATCCTTATAGCAGTGAATCCTTATGAAAGCGAATCGTTATGAGAGTGAATCCTTATCAGAACGAATCGTTATGAGAGCGAATCGATGTGAGAGCGAATCGTTATGAGAGCGAATCGTTATGAGAGCGAATCGTTATGACAGTGAATCCTTATGAGATCGATTCCTTAAGAGAGTGAATCCTTATGAGAGCGAATCCTTATGGCACTTTGTGAACTGAAATCGATGTATATTGAATGAACATCGATTTGACTTTTCAGTGCAAATCACATAGCGATTGTACCATAAATTTTTATTTATTATAAAAACATAATATTAAATATATTCAATAATATTAATTAATCAAAAAATTGTTTTATTAGTAAAGTTATAATATTAAATATAAATAAAAATATTAATTAATCATAAAAATTATCTTTATTTATTTAATCATAAATTTGTTATCACCAAAATATGAGGGTAAAATATAGAGTGGTTCAACAATCTTCCCATTTTGGTGATGACAAAATTTATGAGAATTTTCTGACAAAAAATACAATGCATAGAAAATACAGAAAATTCACAGATAATGCATACTCTCCCGTTTTTGTCACAAACCAAAAAGGAAGGTTCTTACCATTGCATTCTCTCCCCTTTGTGAAGGAAAATCTTACCATTGAGAGGTTCAACAATGATTGACATAATGAATAACTCCCCCTTAGTCTGTGCTCCCCCTGAATGAGAGACTCCACCTGAATGAAACTTGTAAATAATTGTTAGTAATGAAGACCATTCAATTTTTGTGACTACTCTTTCTTCAGATGTGATTTGAATGAAGAGTCTGCAGTCACTCCTGCCTTGAGCATCCTTGGTTTTTGATGCTCCAAGGCTAACCTGTAAATAAATTACTCAGTAGTAGGTACCCAAATCTTTTGGGTCCTTGATGGTTAGATGCATAAAAGTATCCTTTCGGGATCCATACTAGGTGCCTTATTGTGCAGGTGTTTACTGTGTGTCCTAATTTATTGCAATGAGAACAACAATGAATGTAATCTATTTTGCAGTTCTTATTATTTTTATGATGTCTGTTTAGAAAACAATTTTTAGAAACTTTCTCTTTTACATGGGCCTTTTTCTGGGGCATCTTGGTTTCTTTTACAAATTTTGGTAGTGGATATTTTTCTGGAATCATGGCTTGTTTTCCTTTTTCTGGAGATATGTATCCAAGCCATTGTTTGTTATTTCCAGATTTTGATTTTTTTAAGCATAGTGCTAAAGATGTTTCCCTTCAGTAATTTTCTAACTGATTCTTTTAAATACATATTTTCTTCAGTTAGAGTTTTAATTTTTCTTCTAACTCTAACTTCTCATTATTCTTACTTTTCAAATCTTCATTTAAAAGATAATTATTATCTTTATTCTTTAATTGTTCCATTTCTGATTTAAGATCAGAATTAGTGTTTTCCAAACAAGTAAGATTGTTCTTGATTTTTTTTAATTTTTTACAACAACCTTGTGTATCATAAAGTTCATTAAAAACTTGTTCTAAATCTTCAAATTCCGATCTTGAATCTGTGCAAGAATCAAAGATGAGTTAGAATGTACCTCATATAGTCCTACCATGAGGGCTAGATTTACCTGCTCTTTCTCTGACTCTGAGCTTGATGATTCTGAGCTTGTGGCCTCTTCATTGTCCCAAGCAGCCGCCATAGCTTTCTTTTGAATTTCTTGTGTTGCTTCTTGGATTTTTCTAGTTGACCAGCCTTCTTGAGTTTAGGACAATCTGGTCTTAGATGTCCAGGTTTTCTGCATTCATAGCAGACTGGTTCTTTCTCTTTTCTATCTTTCTTTTGAATCCTTTTCGATCCATTTTTCTTCTTCTTGAAAATTTTCTGAAACTTGGACAGAACTTCATCTACGTCACTGTCTTCAGAATCTGTATTTTTGGAGCTAGAAGAAGAAGAAGTGGAAGGAGCAGCTACAACCTTAAGAGCATTAGTACATTTCTTCTTAGATGAGCTTTCAGACAATCGCTCCATATTTATTTCATGTGCCATGAGAGAACCTATTAAATTATCAATCGACAATTTGGTTAAATCATGGGCCTCTTTAATAGCAGTTACTAGGTGTCCATGAAATAGTTAAGGACCTAAGTATTTTTCTGACGATTTCTTCATTAGAAAGAATTTTTCCAAGAGAATTTAAACCTACTACTATGCTTGAAAATCTATTATACATAGTAGTGATATTTTCGTTTTGAAGCATTTTAAATTGTTCGTATTGTGAAACAAGAATATCCATTCTAGTTTGTTTCACTTTATCTGTTCCTTCAAGTTATCTATAACGTCGCTTATTTTCGGATCCTTTTTGGATCGTGTGTGTTGTGGTTGTGATGACTGTTGTAAGGCCAGTGTGGTGTAGACGCGTGGTGTGTGTAGGTGTGGTGCAGGTTGGGTCCCGAAATGAAATAGGACCTGCTGCAGTTGAGTAGGAGTTGGCGGCCAGTGGTGGTCGTTGACTTGTTGGCGTCCAGGTTTGTGGCCGTTGACTGCATGATCTTGGCGGCACAGGATGTGGACGTTTAGGGTGGCAGTTGCCACTGGCGGCATAGGGGTTGACGCCAACCTGAGAATTCTGCAGGTTATAGGGTCACCCGAGGGCAGGTTCTTTCCCTGGTTCTCTCTCCCTCTTGCCCCAGCTTCATGTTCCAGTGTTTCTAGAGCTTCTAACAGGTACTGAAGGGTGCTTGGAGGACCGTGGAACGTGTGGCATTGCCGAATTGCACGAGGAAACGCCGTGGCGTGGTGTAATTCCCGTGGGAGCTCGCGAAGGGTTCGGTGTGAACCAAGAGATTGCGGGAGGTTTTAGCGTGTTCTGAGGTAGGGGATGAACCCTGTTAGCTCTGTAGGATCATTAAAACATGACGTAATCACTTGAACCAGCATTTTTGATGTATTTTCGAATTAAGTTGCACCGTGTGGGAATAATGGGTGGTATGATGATTTAAAGTAGTAAAACATGTTGTTTTAGTTTAATTATAGTGTTTGGAAGTTAGAGGAGCTGTTTTCTCCCATTTCCTTAATGATTTCGGGATCAGGAATGCATGTGGGATCGGTTAGGGTTTCTGCAGGGAAAGAGCTGAAGATCTTGGCGTCAACATCGCTTGTCGCCAAGCTCATCAGCCAAGATATAGACGGCTAGATCGATTGCCGTCTACTTCTTATAAGCAGCTGTCGATGTTGCCGCCAACTGGTGCATATATCCATGCAGTGTGGTTTACGTAGCTTTTCTGGTTATGAATATTGCATGTTTGTGTGTGCATGGCGATGACGGTGTGAGCCAGTACACTGTTATGCTCTTGGAGCATACTGCTCATGTAATGGGCATGTTTTACGTGAATAAGGTATGATGTACGTAGTGGTTTCAGTATGTGAGTTTGTTGTCCATGTGTTGGACATGTGGTTTACGTGACTGACGTGTGGTACACCTACCAGAGTGTATTTTACACGTGTTGTCAACGTGGTTTGAGTGTGTGCATACTACACACTTTGTCGTAAAGTAATTCTTATGATTTGTCCTAGTAACTGGGCAGTGAGGTTCTTGTGTGAGCCTAGCCATGTCTTTGTGATGTTTGGGCAGTGAAGGTCATATGTGGACCTAGCCCTGGTTCGTTGTTGTCTTTCGAATAATATTATATTGATTTATGTATAAAGTGGTATGTGTGTTGCCACAGAGGTCATGAGGTGACCAATGGTAGGCAAGTTTGTGGTTCAGGTATGTGTTGGTGTGGGATAGCTTTGGGGTCACATGGTGACCGATGTTAAGCTAATCCTAACACTTGTATATTGTGAATTTTAAGTAAAGGCTTTATGTGTAAGTATCGTGGTTTGAGCTTGCCGAGTGTGGTGGTCCGGCGCCTATTCTGGAATGCCTCTCTAGTCGGGTACCCCAGGTTCTTTGTGAGGCAGGCACGTGTGTTTGTTGTGCTCGGGGTTTTGTCCCGGTACTTGTGTTGTACTGTTGAGGTCTGTGTCGTCTTCCTGGACACCCTCACTCCTGTGCTTGAGTTGTACGTCCAGCTGAGGGAAAGACGACAGTAGGGCAGCGGCTTGTGTTTGTGGGTGTGTAGTTGCTTGTAGCGCGCTCGTAGTTGGGGGTACGGACACCAGTAGACGTCACTGGTCCCCAGCTAGTCCTGTTTTCCAGTGCCTCAATTTAGGGTGCTCCGGCCAGAGACTCTAGAGGTGCCAGGCATGGGCCTGCAGTTGTGTGTCTGCAGGTGTGGTGTTAGTTGGTCTCCACAGTTGTTTGACTTGTTCTCGTGGAGCGGCAGTTGGACCTTTCGTCCGTGACTGCGAGGCTGAGAGGTTGTTCTTGTGTTGTGTTGTCCAGGTTGGATACTGGCCTGATCAGCTAGTAGTCCGTTCCGTGTGGTGGCGCTGTTCTTTCTGACTCGTGCTTAGTTAGCTCCAGTTGTGGTTGTGGTGACGTCGTTCTTCGCGACTCGTGCTTTGCCAGCTCTAGCTGTGGCTTGACTCGTGCTTTGCCACTGGCTGTAGTTTGTGAGTTTGTGACTTGTGGTCGAGGTTTGACCAGTTCGAGGTGTGCCCTGGTGTTGGCACAATTATGACTGAGTTATGGTTTATGTGACTTGCCGGTTGAGGTTTTACTTGTAATGTTGTGTCTAAGTGAAGGCACAATATATTTGTGGTTCAGTATGGTGTTTATCACCTTCCTGTACCCTTTGTTCGGGTGTTTGTGTTGTGGTACCTCAAAGTAGCAGGTACCTATTCCCTTCGTGGGTTACTTTGTAGTTTTATGGTGGTACATTGTGTACCAACCTTTCCGAGTACTTGTGTGTTGTGGAGGTCTTGTGGTTTGACCTGCCACTTGTTGTATCTTATCCGTTTTAAGTAGATCTTTGTTTATGAGTTTATTGTGGATTAGTTTGTGATTATTAATTAAGTTACCATTGTGGGTAATTTGCCGATGAGGATTGTGGCCTAGGCATATTGTGGTTTAGTAAAGCTGTGCTCCGTGGAGGCCGTGTGAGACCTTCCACTTGTTGAGTTTACTCTTCTTGGGTATGATTCCATTTATAGTTTTAGTATGTGATGGATTGGCTTCGTGGTAGCTAGTCCTATTGCCTTGTGTGTAGTTTCCGACGTAGTAAGATTAGAGTATAATGGACCAGCTCTTGTTAGCAGTCCTATTACTCAAGTGATTGAGGTTCGCCTGTGAAGCTTGCAGCTTAGGCAGTGACTTGCCTGTGTGGCTTATAGCTTAGGCAACCAGTGGTTGTAGCAGTGTGCCAGTAAGACTGTGGTTTAGGCACTTTAGTAGTTGGGCTGACTAATGATATTATGTTAGTCCTGTAGTCCTACTTTCTTCTGAGGACTTATGTTTATATCATGATTATGTTTAATTGTTATTTATTGTTATGATGTGAGCATGAAATGGTTTGGCTATTGGTGTTGCCAGTGAGACCCATTGGGTTGAGGTGTCTGTGGTTACAGTGTTATTTTGGGTAGCCCCTACTGAGCCAGTGACTTGTTGAGGCTCACTCCCCTACAGTTCTTTTCAGGGCTTGCCGTGTGTTTGGCTTGCAGCAGTGTTATGACAGACTTGTACCACCAGCAGTAGTGTAGTAGTAGTTAGAGTTGTGTGAGCTTGTGCTCCCTCGGGGTATGCCCCAGGTAGTTGTACTCTTTTTAAATTGGACATGTATTAATGTAATGGGACAGTTGTACAAATTTGTGAACAGATATGAGCACATTTACTTTCTTGTGTCTTATATTCTTGTGGTTTGTCTTTTATACTCTTGCTGGACACGTGTGTGAGATATCCCTTGCGAGACTTCGGTCCGTTCGCGGGAGGCGGATCTGGATATGGAGCCTTAATGGGCATAAATACCCCGGTCCGTCACAGTTGGTATTAGAGCAGTGTCCAGTTAGAATATGAAAAGACATTGAAAGTACAATGTCCCAATACATGGATTAATGTTCACTGCTGGTAGTAAGTCTGCGGTTTTATGTGATATAAAGTAGTTTTTACGTGAGCTTTTGGCACGTAAACCGTGTGTTTCTGTTTGTTGATTGGCAGTTGTGAGTAGTTGTTGTGCCACAATGTGGATAGTGGCATAAGTTGTGTGGTTGCATCCTGGCACTAGTGCAGTTAAAGCAGTTAAAGTATAGTACTTAAAAGTTTTCAGTTTCAGAGATTAGAGAGAGAAAGTAATGTAGTGTTTTGAGAAGGATATACCTGTTATATGTTAGTAAAGTGCAGAGTTAGCAGAGACAAGTATAAAGTGTTTATGTGATAGATCAGTTTGGTTGTTAAAGATTTGCAGTTAAAGGAATTAAAGAGATTAGCAAGTTTGAATATGGAATTCAGTAAGTAAATTATAATGAGATAGAAAGTTGGCAGAGACAAGTGTATGGTAACAAGGTGATAAGGATCAGGTCAGTGTGTGTGTGATAAGTTGCAGTAGAGAATCTCAGCAAATGTAATGTAGCATCAGAGATCTGAGTCAGATGATATTAAGAAATAGTGTGGATGAGAATGTGATTAATGTTATGAAGAGTTTGATATGATTAAGTAAGGTAGATCAGCTTTAAAAGAGGTATTAGTACATAAAAGAGCAGTGATTTATGGCAGATAGATTAAGTATGCCTGAGATCAGAAATTTGAAAAAAGTGTTATTATGAATAATGATGGTAACAAAAAGTGTGATATGAAGATTTGTATAAATATGTATTGAAAGGATTAGTTGAATAAAGAAATAGAGAAAAGAAGAATTAGTGTGCAATAAGAATTTGTGAAAATTGCACAAGAGGAATATTTAGTTGATGAATGGCAGATTATGAGAAATTTTTCAGAAAGAATATTTAATGAAATAAGAAAGGTATTTTGCAGAAAAGATATGAATTAAAGAAATGAAGAATTTAGCAAATGATAAAGTGAATAAAGTCAGATGAGTCAGGAAATGTCAGTTAGAGTTTGCATATGGTGCAAAGAAATGATTTAATTGAGCAGAAAGGAACTGTTATTAAGATATTTCAAGGTTAATGCTGGAGCAGATTGATTAAGAATATTTGGAAAGTTTATGCCCCAGAATTATGAGATTAGCCAGAGAATGTCAATAAAGTAAGAATGTATATGAAGAGTAAAGCATGTTAATAGCAATTTGACAGGTCAGAAATTACAGTAATTTCTTCAGCATGAATTAATTGAATGAAATGATTTGAGAAGCAGTTGAAGCTAGAAGAAAGCAATTGAAAGAAATTGTGGAATATTTTTGCAAAAGTGTTCAGTGTGATCAGAGTAGTGCAGCGGAAGTGGAAGCAAAGAAAGATTTAATATTCACAGATTGTTCAAGGTTTGCTGGGATAAAGAGAAAGTGTAAAGTTTTGCGCAGCGGAATAAAGGAAACAGAGTTTATTATGGTTTTTAATCAGAAATTGGCTTTAAGCAGTATGAGCAGAATAATATGAAAGAGCAGGAAATTCAAAGATGGTGATTAGTTTTCCTTGAAGAAGTGTCAGTTGTAAATGTAAATGCAGATGAGGCAGGATAACAGCAAGCAGTGATAAATGGAAAAAGGAAATGGTGGCATGAAAGAATATTACAGTGTAAGATATTTGAGAAAGGTAAAGCGGTCTCGAAAGAAATGTTGCAAACACAGCCCAGAAATTGTGGAAGCAGGTTCAGTCCAAGGAGATAAAGCACTATTGGCAAGGTAGGATCGCCTACGGTTGAAAGGTAAAGAAAGGCAATGAAATCGATAGAACAGAGTAATTGTGAGATGAATTGAAAGGCTGAAGCAAAGAAAGAGTATCCTACTTGTTCTGTGTTCGGCTTATTTGTTTTTAGGTGATAATTTGGTTTATTGTGGTTTGTTTATATGTCGAGGACGACATTTGTTTTTAGGTGATAATAATGTAACGTCGCTTATTTTCGGATCCTTTTGGATCGTGTGGTTGTGGTTGTGATGGCTGTTGTAAGGCCAGTGTGGTGTAGACGCGTGGTGTGTGTAGGTGTGGTGCAGGTGGGTCCCGAAATGAAATAGGACCTGCTGCAGTTGAGTAGGAGTTGGCGGCCAGTGGTGGTCGTTGACTTGTTGGCGTCCAGGTTTGTGGCCGTTGACTGCATGATCTTGGCGGCACAGGATGTGGACGTTAGGGTGGCGGTTGCCATGGCGGCATAGGGGTTGACGCCAACCTGAGAATTCTGCAGGTTATAGGGTCACCCGAGGGCAGGTTCTTCCTGGTTCTCTCTCCTCTTGCCCTAGCTTCATGTTCCAGTGTTTCTAGAGCTTCTAACAGGTACTGAAGGGTGCTTGGAGGACCGTGGAACGTGTGGCGTTGCCGAATTGCGCGAGGAAACGCCGTGGCGTGGTGTAATTCCCGTGGGAGCTCGCGAAGGGTTCGGTGTGAACCAGGAGATTGCGGGAGGTTTTAGCGTGTTCTGAGGTAGGGGATGAACCCTGTTAGCTCTGTAGGATCATTAAAACATGACGTAATCACTTGAACCAGCATTTTTGATGTATTTTCGAATTAAGTTGCACCGTGTGGGAATAATGGGTGGTATGATGATTTAAGTAGTAAAACATGTTGTTTAGTTTATTATAGTGTTTGGAAGTTAGAGGAGCTGTTTTCTCCCATTTCTTAATGATTCGGGATCAGGAATGCATGTGGGATCGGTTAGGGTTTCTGCAGGGAAAGAGCTGAAGATCTTGGCGTCAACATCGCTTGTCGCCAAGCTCATCAGCCAAGATATAGACGGCTAGATCGATTGCCGTCTACTCTTATAAGCGGCTGTCGATGTTGCCGCCAACTGGTGCATGTATCCATGCAGTGTGGTTTACATAGCTTTTCTGGTTATGAATATTGCGTGTTTGTGTGTGCATGGCGATGACCGGTGTGAGCCAGTACACCTGTTATGCTCTTGGAGCATACTGCTCATGTAATGGGCATGTTTTACGTGAATAAGGTATGATGTACGTAGTGGTTTAAGTATGTGAGTTTGTTGTCCATGTGTTGGACATGTGGTTTACGTGACTGACGTGTGGTACACCTACCAGAGTGCATTATACACGTGTTGTCTACGTGGTTTGAGTGTGTGCATACTACACACTTTGTCGTAAAGTAATTCTTATGATTTGTCGTAGTAACTGGGCAGTGAGGTTCTTGTGTGAGCCTAGCCATGTCTTTGTGGTGTTTGGGCAGTGAAGGTCATATGTGGACCTAGCCCTGGTTCGTTGTCGTCTTTCGAATAATATTATATTGATTTATGTATAAAGTGGTATGTGTGTTGCCACAGAGGTCATGAGGTGATCAATGGTAGGCAAGTTTGTGGTTCAGGTATGTGTTGGTGTGGGATAGCTTTGGGGTCACATGGTGACCGATGTTAAGCTAATCCAACATTGTATATTGTGAATTTTAAGTAAAGGCTTTATGTGTAAGTATCGTGGTTTGAGCTTGCCGAGTGTGGTGGTCCGGTGCCTATTCCGGAATGCCTCTCTAGTCGGGTACCCCAGGTTCTTTGTGAGCCAGGCACGTGTGTTTGTTGTGCTCGGGTTTTGTCCCGGTACTTGTGTTGTACTGTTGAGGTCTGTGTCGTCTTCCTGGACACCCTCACTCCTGTGCTTGAGTTGTACGTCCGGCTGAGGGAATGACGACAGTAGGGCAGCGGCTTGTGTTTGTGGGTGTGTAGTCGCTTGTAACGCGCTCGTAGTTGGGGGTACGGACACCAGTAGACGTCACTGGTCCCCAGCTAGTCCTATTTTCCAGTGCCTCAATTTAGGGTGCTCCGGCCAGAGACTCTAGAGGTGCCAGGCATGGGCCTGCAGTTGTGTGTCTGCAGGTGTGGTGTTAGCTGGTCTCCACAGTTGTTTGACTTGTTCTCGTGGAGCGGCAGTTGGACCTTTCGTCCGTGACTACGAGGCTGAGAGGTTGTTCTTGTGTTGTGTTGTCCGGGTTGGATACTAGCCTGATCAGCTAGTAGTCCGTTCCGGTGTGGTGGTGCTATTCTTTCTGACTTGTGCTTAGTTAGCTCCAGTTGTGGTTGTGGTGACGTCGTTCTTCGCGAATCATGCTTTGCCAGCTCTAGCTGTGGCTTGACTCGTGCTTTGCCACTGGCTGTAGTTTGTGACTTTGTGACTTGTGGTCGAGGTTTGACCAGTTCGAGGTGTGCCCTGGTGTTGGCACAATTGTGACTAAGTTATGGTTTGTGTGACTTGCCGGTTGAGGTTTTACTTGTAATGTTGTGTCTAAGTGAAGGCAAAAATATTGTGGTTCAGTATGGTGTTTATCACCTTCCTGTACCCTTTGTTCGGGTGTTTGTGCTGTGGTACCTCAGAAGTAACAAGTACCTATTCCCTTCGTGGGTTACTTTGTAGTTTTGTGGTGGTACATTGTGTACCAACCTTTCCGGGTACTTGTGTGTTGTGGAGGTCTTGTGGTTTGACTACCACTTGTTGTATCTTATCCGTTTTAAGTAGATCTTTGTTTATGAGTTTATTGTGGATTAGTTTGTGATTATTAATTAAGTTACCTTTGTGGGTAATTTGCCGATGAGGCTTGTGGCCTAGGCATATTGTGGTTTAGTAAAGCTGTGCTCCGTGGAGGCCGTGTGAGACCTTCCACTTGTTGAATTTTACTCTTCTTGGGTATGATTCCCATTATAGTTTTAGTATGTGATGGATTGGCTTCGTGGTAGCTAGTCCTATTGCCTTGTGTGTAGTTTCCGACGTAGTAAGATTTGGAGTATAATGGACCAGCTCTTTGTTAGCAGTCCTATTACTCAAGTGATTGAGGTTCGCCTGTGAAGCTTGCAGCTTAGGCAGTGACTTGCCTGTGTGGCTTATAGCTTAGGCAACCAGTGGATGTAGCAGTGTGCCAGTGAGACTGTGGTTTAGGCACTTTAGTAGTTGGGCTGACTAATGATATTATGTTAGTCCGGTAGTCCTACTTTCCTTCTGAGGACTTTATGTTTATTATCATGATTATGTTTAATTGTTATTTATTGTTATGATGTGAGCATGAAATGGTTTGGCTATTGGTGTTGCCAGTAAGACCCATTGGGGTTGAGGTGTCTATGGTTACAGTGTTGTTTTGGGTAGCCCCTACTGAGCCAGTGACTTGTTGAGGCTCACTCCCCTACAGTTCTTTTCAGGGCTTGCCGTGTGTTTGGCTTGCAGCAGTGTTGTGACAGACTTGTACCACCAGCAGTAGTGTAGTAGTAGTTAGAGTTGTGTGAGCTTGTGCTCCTCGGGGTATGCCCCAGGTAGTTGTACTCTTTTTAAATGGACATGTATTAATGTAATGGGACAGTTGTACAAATTTGTGAACAAATATGAGTACATTTACTTTCTTGTGTCTTATATTCTTGTGGTTTGTTTATACTCTTGCTGGACACATGTGTGAGATATCCCTTACGAGACTTAGGTCCGTTCGCGGGAGGCGGATCTGGATATGGAGCCTTAATGGGCATAAATACCCCGGTCCGTCACATTATCTGCAGCTTATCCCATATTTCTTTGGCAGATTTACAAGCAGATACTCTACTAAATTCCTTTTTAGATAAAGCACAACATAAAAAGTTCTTACCTTTAAAATTTAAAGATAATTTACTTTTATCTACTGCTGTAATGGCAGTAGTGCCTGGAATAGGAACAATAACATAATCACCTACCTCGATTACCTGCCACAGATCAAAGTCTGTGCCTCGAATATAGCATTCCATTCTCATCTTCCAATATTGGTAGTTCTCTCCATCAAAGAATGGAGGTCTGGTAACTGATTGACCTTCAGCATATCCTTGAGCTGCCATGGGTCTTTACTCTAAGATCGTTGGATCTTCTTTGAATGATCAGAGACCCGCTCTGATACCACTTGTTGGCCCTTTTGGTACGACAGCAAGCTAACCCAGAGGGGGGGTGAATAGGTTTTTCTGAAATCTGAAATAGAAACTTAAACAAAGAAAATTATCACTTGAAAGTTTGGTTAGTTTAGTGTGATAAACAGTAGCAGTGCGGAAGCAAATAAACCATCACACAAATAACACAAGAGATTTATCTTGGTTCGGCCCTTCCCACATGGAAGTCCTACGTCCAGTCCCCAAGCAACCTCTTGTGATTTCACTAACCAAGGGTACAGTCCCCCTCAAGGACACTACAACACCTAGCACCCCAGCTGGTTTTCTTCTCTTTCCCGGGCAAGAAGATAGCCCACTTCTTTTCTAGGCTCAGAAGCAAACCTACTGGTACAAACCCTAGTGCGGTTCTGCTAGACACAAACCCCTAGCTGGGTTACACATTGTATACAGTCCTACAGCTGGACAGAAATCTTTCTTAGAAAAGAAAGATCAGACTGAGAGCTATTACAAGATGAACACTCAGGACTTAGCTCACAGCCACAGACTCTCCCCCAAGATTACAATGAGCACAGGGAGAAAATGAAGAGAGAAGAAAGGAAGGTTGAAAGCTCGAATGCTTCAAATGCTTGAACACTTCTTCTTGGGCTCAGGCTCTTCTCTCTTTTCCTTTGAGTGTATTTGGAGTTCAGGTTCCTCACTGGTTGTACACTCCTTCAAAGATCTTCAAGAAAAGCTCTCATTTGTTCTTCAGCAATGCTTCATCTTTTATATGAGCAATTAAATAAATCCGTTGAGGAGATCCGTGGAGTTCTAGCCGTTGCTCATGTTCTTTTTTTCTGATATTTTGTGGTCTACGAGGTCTGCAAGCATAGGAGAAAGTGTTTAGTTAAAAGAGTGTTTCTGTCAAAAAGGCTCATACCTCTATATATTCCTGTTGCCACCCAGAAGTAGTAAGTAATCCCTTTTTTGTTGGCAGAAAAGAAGAGATCTAGAAAGATAAGCAAAAAAAAGATCTCCTGTCAGAAAGATAGAGGATTACGCAAATCAAGAATATTTGACTTTTCACTAGATGCCAAAAAATATTTTGGAATATAAAGGAAATCTATGTTAAAAGATCAAAACCATGTTTCACTTATGAATCCATATTCTTTCAAAGGAATCCATGTTTCACTTACCGAATCCTTATGAGAGTGAATCCTTATAGCAGTGAATCCTTATGAGAGTGAATCCTTATAGCAGTGAATCCTTATGAGAGCGAATCCTTATAGCAGTGAATCCTTATGAAAGCGAATCGTTATGAGAGTGAATCCTTATGAGAACGAATCGTTATGAGAGCGAATCTATGTGAGAGCGAATCATTATGAGAGCGAATCGTTATGACAGTGAATCCTTATGAGATCGATTCCTTAAGAGAGTGAATCCTTATGAGAGTGAATCCTTATGGCACTTTGTGAACTGAAATCGATGTATATTGAATGGACATCGATTTGACTTTTCAGTGCAAATCACATAGCGATTGTACCATAAATTTTATTTATTAGAAAAACATATATTAAATATATTCAATAATATTTAATTAATCAAAAAATTGTTTATTAGTAAAGTTATAATATTAAATATAATTAAAATATTTAATTAATCATAAAAATGTCTTTATTTATTAATCAAAAAATTGTTATCACCAAAATATGAGGGTAAAATATAGAGTGGTTCAACACTTTTGTATTTTTACGGGCATGTGCATGATATCCCTTGCGAGGCTACGGCTTGTTCGCGAGAGACGGAGTCGGGTCAAGCTCGTTAGTAGGTTAACGGGTTTGAACGACGTGGTTCGTTACAAGACCTATTGCTACAGGTGGTTGTCTACCTCTTCGGGGTTGAAGAGAAGGCCAACGAATGCTGGATGTGTAAGTGTTCTTAAGGGGAACTGTACCCTTGGTAGTGAAATCTCAAGAGTTTGCTTGGGGACTGGACGTAGGACTCCTGGTGATAGAAAGTCCGAACTAGGATAAAAATCCTCTTGCATTGTGTGATTACTTTTGTCTTATTATCCGCTGCTTACTAACTTCTGCATTTAGTTTTTTTTTTAATTATCCTTGACATATAATAGTTAAAGAATTATTTTAAGCAATTCATTCACCCCCTATGGGCTTGTAACCTAGTCAACAAGTTGTATTAGAGCCAAGTATCTTTAAGCAAGTAGATCTCACGATCTAAAGAGCAAAGATAAATGTCAACCCAAGGTTATGAAGAGGGATAGTCTGTCAACAGGCCTCCACTGTTCGATGGAGAAGACTACAATTATTGGAAGACTAGAATGGAATTCTTTCTCCAAGGATTTGGGCTATCAACTATGGAGCATCATAGAAGATGGGGATCAGATAGTCTTAAACTCCAAAGAAAACTGGACTAAAAATGACAAGAAACTTATGCCACTAAATAGCAAAGCCAAGAGCATACTGTGTTGTTTCTTAAGCAAGAAGGAGTTCAATAGAATTTCACTCTGCAAATCTACAAAAGAGACGTGGTATAAGCTAAAGCTCATTTACGAAGGAACAAATAAAGTAAGAGAAACCAGAATAGACATATTGGTAGCACAATATGAAATGTTTCAAATGCATTCAGGAGAATCCATCTCCCAAATGTACAGTCGATTCACTGACATCACCAACGGTTTGGCTGGACTTGGAAAAAGGTATGAAACATGTGATGTGGTAAGAAAGATTCTAAGATCCTTGCCAAATCTATGGACTCCCAAGGTCACGACCATAGAAGAAGCAAATGATCTCATGACTATGTCTCTAGAGAAACTCGTTGGATCTTTAATGACTCATGAAATAAATATGGAAAGATTAGGAGGATGCTCATTAAAGAAAAGAGTGAACAACGCTATGAAAGCAGATGATGACACGTCTGAAAGTGACTCAGGTGATGAGAAGAGTGAGGTAGACAGTGAAGAAGAAGCACTTCTTTCCAGACGACTGCAAAGAATTCTGGCAAAGAAAAGGTATCTAGGAAAAAGAAACTTCAAGAAAAACAAAGAGTATAAGAAGCCCGAGACAATCTGCTATGATGCAAGAGCTTGGACATCTCAAGGCTGACTGTCCAAAACTGAATAAAGTTGAATACAAGAAGAAAGATAATGCGATAAAGTTTAGAAAATACAAAAAGAAGGCTTTGGTTGCTGCTTGGAGCAATGAAAGAGACTCAAGCAGTGAGTCAAACTCCAACGAGGAAGAAGAAGAAAAGGCTAAACCTAGCTTTTATAGCCAACCATGATGACAAGGTAACTTTGACTCTTCTTTTGATTCATGTAATGATTTTGATTCTGATAATTGGAACAAGTATTTAATGAATTATATGGAAAATACAAAGATCTATGTAAACACTTAAAAATCATTAAGAAAACTTTGTGTGTCTTGAAATAACCAACTCAGACCTAAAATCTGAAATGGAACAACTGGAAAAACAAATTCAAGAATTAAAACATAGAAATGAGTTATTATGTGATGATGTAAAAGAGAAAAATAGTAAAATCTCAAGCCTAGAAAACCAAAACATTAAGGACAACTCTAAGGAAGAAATAGGAACTCTAAGAATAGAAAATGAGTACTTAAGAGCTACTATCGAAAAATTAACAAATAGAAAATCATCTTTAATACTAAAAGGTGACAGAAGATCAGGTAAGAAAAAATATGAAATATGTTATAAACCTCCAGAAAATAAAGAAACTACTATATATCCTAAAAAATACCTACTACCAAAATTTGTAGCTGGAAAGAATTATATTAACAAAATAAAAGGAGAAAAATATAGTAAAGTAAGCAAGTCATCAAATAATATTACATGTTGTACTCACTGTAATAAACTTGGTCATACTAAGAGAACACATGCACAACAAAACACTTAAAATAGATTCCAAAAAAGGGATCAAATGGAACTAACCACTCAAGACCCAAAATGATTTGGGTACCTAAATTCATTGATTTATATGCAGGAGAGCCTTAGAGCATCAAAGTGGTACCTAGATCGTAGGTGCTCTAGGCATATGACAGATGACAAGAGAGTGTTCTTATCAATCAAAGCTGAACGTGGAACAGTAACATATGAAGACAATGGAAAATGGTCAGTTATTGGCTATGGATTAGTTGGAAGTAAGAAAAAGACTCTCATAGAAGAAGTACTATGTGTAGACGGCCTTAAACACAATCTAATCAGTATAAGTCAACTATGTGACAAAGGTTATCAAGTAAAGTTCTAAGAATCGAAGTGTTTAATCATCAAAGATAGAGCAATAATTTTTGAAGCTTACAGAGAAAAGAACCTGTATATTTTGTAGTTGGAAGACCTAAAAGGATAAGATGTATGTTTAGTGGTAAACAAAGAGCAAAATGCAGAACTTTGGCACAGAAGATTAGGTCATACAAGTATGGATGGAATAAGAAAGCTCATCAAGCATGACTTAGTGGAAGGCTTACCAAAGATCAATACAAGACTTGATGAAATTTGTGGACCATGTGCTAAAGATAAACATGTCAAAGCCTCCTTCAAATCAAAGACAACTGTCACCACATTCAAACCTCTAGAATTACTTCACATGGATCAGTTTGGACCCATGAGGACTACCAGTCTGGGTGGTAAGAACTATGGATTTGTCATTGTTGATGATTTTTCAAGATACACATGTATTTCATTTCTTGAACATAAAGATGATACTTTTGAAGCCTTTGTCAAATTCAACAAGTTAGTTCAAAAAGATAAGAAATTCATCATTATTGGACTACGATCATATCATGGAGGAGAATTTCATAATGATAAGTTTACTGAGTTCTGTGACGATCAAGGAATTGAACACAACTTCACAGCTCCAAGAACTCCACAGAAAAATGAAGTAGCTGAAAGAAAAAATTATAACTTTAATGTATATGGCAAGAACAATACTATCTGAATACAACTTGACAAGATATTTTTGAGGAGAAGTAGTGAACACAACATGTTATATAATAAATAGAGCAATGATAAGGCTTATACTGAAGAAGTCAACATATGAGCTATACAAGCAGAAGAAACCCAAGATCAGTCATCTCAGAATATTCGGTTGTCCTTGCTTCATTCACAACAATGGTACGACAAACATTGGTAAGCTAGATCCAAAATCTGATGAAGGTATTTTTCTTGGCTATACCTTTAAACCTAGAGGATATAGAGTTTTTAATAAAAGAACTTTACTGATTGAGCAAACCATACATGTTATATTTGATGAAGCTAACCCTTCCTTGAGAAAACAAATTGTTAATGATGATGAAGGTACGAAGGATCTATCCAAAAAAATGCAAGATGTCTCTCTTAAGGATAATAAGGATCCATCCATGGAAGAACTGCAATAGAAAGATCTAATTCATGAAGATCTTCCTAGGGAGTGGAGATATCAGAAGGATCATCTAAAAGAAAACATCATTGGAGATCCAAGTGTAGGGGTAAGAACCAGTGGCAATGCTATTCCCTGTGATTATTTAGCTTTCGTTTCTCAAATTGAGCCTAAGACAGTCAATGAAGCACTAACTGATGAGTCTTGGATTCTAACCATATAAGATAAACTATTAAAGAAATTTAGATTTGACAATGCAAAATCTTTATCTACTCCAATGAGCACTTCAACAAGGTTAAACAGTGATCCACAAGGTAAGAAAGTTGACTAAAAGCTTTATAGAGATATGATTAGTTCACTACTTTACTTAACTGTTAGTAGGCTTGATATTTTATTTAGTGTATGTATGTGTGCTAGGTATCAATCTGATATTAAGAAATTTCACTTGGTTTCAATAAAAAAATATTTAGATATTTAGCTCATACTCATAACTTAGGTCTATGGTATCCTAAAACCTATAAAATCAATTTAATTGGTTACTCATATGCTGATTATGTTAGATGTAAAGTGCATAGAAAAAGTATCAGTGGTTGTTGTCAGTTTCTTGCAGGATGTTTGATCTCATGGTCTTCAAAGAAACAAAACTCAATAGCCTTATCAACGGCTAAAGCTGAATATGTAGATGCTGGGAGTTGTTGCACTCAACTTCTTTGGATCAAACAATAGATTGAAGATTATGGATTACATATCAAGACTATTCCACTAATCTGTGACAACACCAGTGTTATAAATCTCACTAAAAATCCTATCCAGCACTTGAGGATCAAACATATTGAGGTTTGGTATCATTTCATTAGATATCATTTACAAATGCCTTACCTGAAGAGCGATTCACCTCTCTTAGAAGGGAATTAGGCATGTGCAATTTGTAATAGATATATGTAAATGTAACTGAAATACATCAATTTATTTCAGAGTTAAAATTGTCCACCTCCTTCATTTCAATCAATTCTATCCCATCTTGTGTTTCATCATCAATCGATATGCTTCCTTCAACAATTGATATTTTTGCTGGTTAAGTTATTCAGTAATCGATACACTCTATTTTGTCTTTTTGTTATCGATTACTTTCCTACCTCCTACGAGCGCGAAGATCCTTCTTTCCATCTGGTGATGTATGGTCCAAGGATTCCATGGCTATAGGAGAAGCCATCCTAGCAACTTATTTCAATACAAAAGCTACTTCAGCTCAAGCAATAGAATCTGATGGTGATCGTGCAAAGGCAGCAACACCTGTTTTCATTGATAGAAGAATTGAAGACATACTTCCTAAGCACATAGAGCCAATAGAAACTTATGTGCACCCAACAAATGAGGACATTCTGATTGAACCTGTTGAGTGACAGTAGCTAAACAGGAAATGAATGTTGGTTAAACTGATGCTTTAGTGGAGAAAGCTTCTATTAAGGGGGAGCATCAAGATATTTTTTAGAAAATTTGTCAATGAGAACTCCATAAGAAGTAGTCACAACAGAACAAGACGTGCCACCTGTTCAGGGGGAACCTTCAACTGATATTCAAGAAGATCCCTTTGTGGAAGGACTAGTAGAAGAAAAAGTAGGGCCATCTGAGCAGGCAAAAGTAGCAGGGCCACTAGGGCCCTCAAAGGTAGCCATTCAACCTAAAGTTGTGGAGCCTGGCACAGAATATCTTCAAGTAGAGATTCCATTTGTGGCTCAGTGGGAACAAACACCTGATCCTTCTTCACTAACAAACCCATCCATAAACCCATCTCCTCTCCAACACATTCATTGATGAACCTTCTTCATCCCCAACACATTCCTCTCCAATCAACCCTCCATTTAATGCATTGTCTTTTTCTTGGCTTCCATTTACTTTGGCTCTCTATTTCTTTCTTTAATCATTTTCATTAATGACAAAAAGTGGGAGAATATACTCTGAAATACATATTTAGCGCATCTA
Organism: Colocasia esculenta; assembly: GCA_014218235.1. Lineage (NCBI taxonomy): Eukaryota > Viridiplantae > Streptophyta > Magnoliopsida > Alismatales > Araceae > Colocasia > Colocasia esculenta. The sequence goes on from CM024755.1 coordinate 169,053,020, forward strand.
TCATTTCAACATATGTATCATTTTGATTTCAATATTTGTATTGTTTTGTCATCACCAACAAGGGAGGGGGGGATTGATGAACAATTCATCCCCATATATTTATTTTGGTGATAACAAAACCATGAAAAATATTTGACAATAACATTTTTCTAAAGTTTGTCAATAGGATACAATTGTAAATTTCTCTATTTAAAGGACACTCTAGTAAGTTAAATAAACTCAATTAAGTTAAAGTTATTTTCATATGAATATCCTAAGTCCACATCGATTGCTAAGCATGTTTTTCTCTTGATTAGTTGAAGTTCTACTTCGTCATATACGAAGCTAACTTCGTCATTTCCAAAGCTTACTTCGTTGTATATGAAGTTAACTTCATTATGCATGGTTTTTGTCGTGATCAGTCGAAGTTCTACTTCTTCAGATTCGAAGTTTACTTCGTCATATACGAAGCTAACTTCGTCATATCCGAAACTTACTTCGTCATGCATGGTTTTTGTCATGATCAATCGAAACTCACTTCATCATATATGAAGTTCTACTTCGTCATATCCGAAGTCTTATACTAAGTTCCACTTCAACCGTTTATGTTGTTTTTCTTACCAGTCGAATTGGTATATCAATTACCGTTAAACATTGATTCCCTTTAAACATTGATTACTGTTATGTTTGAACATCGATTTCTATCATAATATCATAATGACTGCCTTCACATCGATTGTCTTTATATATCGATTGCCTGTAAACATCGATTGCATTCAGACATCGATTCTCTTTAAACATCGATTGCCATCTCATATCGACTGTCTTTATCATATCGATTGCTTTTTTGCATATCGACTGTTGTCTCACATTTATTTATCATTAATATTTTTATCTTTATCATAACAATTATCTTTGAAGAATTCAATTGATCAAGAAATATTATGGATATACTTTACTGTTGTGACCGTTGGTTCAATGTTATTCGAAATCCTTATTGTGTTAATGGTATGTAATTCAAATCTCTCGCCGTTTGGAGCATATCTTTCTCACATAAGCATTCAAAGATATTTGTCTGTGGTATGGTCAATATGACTAAGATTCTGAAATATATATTGAGTCATGAAAGATTGTGTAGCTTGACTCATATTTTGAAATAACAAATATAATTTGTCAAGATATCATAGATTTTTTAATGAAGGTCTTAAAAAATTACACATGAAAGAGTGAATATAGTTGCATCAGTTATATGAATATTGTATTTAGGTAAACAATCATTTCATGGGCCAGGGTAATTATCATAACACAGATATGCTATACGACATTGTTTGACAAAGTATTCTAAGAAGTGTACAAAGGTTTAGACAAAGAATAATGATAATTAAATGAAGTACATTTTATGTTAAAAAAAAACTTGCCTTCGTCTTAGACGAAGTTAACTTGTGTTTAGATAAAATGAGCTTCGTATAGAACGAAGTGAACTTCGTGTATGACTCATGTAAGACGAAGTGAGCTTGACATACGACGAAGTAAACTTTGTATATGATGAAGCAATTCTTAGTGTAAGACGACGTGAGCTTCGATGTTTAATCTTCGTGTTAGTCGAAGTGAGTTTCGTATATGACGAAGTAATCTTTGAATATAAATTCGTCTACGATGAAGTGTTCTATGACGAAGTGATCTTTGTGTATAAATACACTCATGACGAAGTGTTCTTTGTATATGATAAAGTGACTTCAATATTTAAACTTCGAGTAAGAAGTAGTGGGTTTCATTTATAATAAAGTGAATTAGTGTGTAACGAAGTGATCATTTATGATTATTGAGAAATATTTATTGTACTTTCATATTGCACTTTAAGTGTAATATGACTAGGCAATAATCTATGTGGCACCCCTCACATGAGGAGTAAAGAAATAGCAATCCAATTGTTAGATATCACATGAGCTTGTTGTCTAGTAAAATACAATATGCAAGTGCAATAAATCTTTCTCATGATTATTATGAATATCTTTTGATGAAATATTTTAACTGACATGTATGGAAATGATATTTTATCGTACATGTATCGGAAGGCGATGAGTAAATCAGAATATTAATTTGGATGTTAATATATTAAATTAAAAATATTTTTGTTATTATCAAAATAGAAATGTTAACATGTTTCAACATCGGCTCCGTCGGTCAGTCCCAATTCCCCCACTTTGCGGCCTCTCCCTTGTGGTTCCTCTCCTCTATCTCTGACCCCAAGGTCGCTTGCCATCAGAGGAGCTTTTCCTCAAGGGAGGACGCCTACACCTAGAGGGAAGAGTTCGCATTCCCCGCTAGCCGTTTCCTGAGCTCCTCGACCTTGAGTGACGATGACATCTATAGTAGATTCCTTGAGAACGAGGAGAAGATAGACATGCTCACGGAGGACTTCAACAAGAAGTTGGCCGAATCCAACTTTGTTTGAGGGTAAGTTCGAAGAGCCGACATCCATTGACAGCGCAGCCAGCCTAAGTTGCTTTCGCACGTGTGAGCAGATGCGGCGGAGTTCGCGCGTGCAGTTGTTTCCGATTACCCCCTCTTCCTCCGCACTTCCGTTTCCTCTCTTCTTTTCCTATCTTTTCCCCCGTTGTGCTGTTCACCAGGCCCCTGCGAGTGCCGAGGTGGGAGCGCCACTCCGGGCTAGGGTTCTCGTACGGAGGGCTTCTCCGGTACTCTTTTGGGGGTCTTCGTTCTTCACCATCCACTCGCGACGATGTCCGACGAAGGCAGCAGAACGGTGAGAGATCCTTCTCCTCCTGTCCTAGATTTTGTCCCTGCCGATTGCTGCCCTGGTAGACAAGTTATCTATTTGATTCGTTCTTATCGTATGGGCATGCGCAGGCTTTTATGGAGATCCAGGGCCGCATGATAGAGACCACCGGGAAGCTGAAGCAGGTAAGATAAACGAACTCTAAGCGGAAAAAAGGGGTCCAATTACTATCCAAAGGACAGAGGATTTGGATGATGCTATTTTCTTTTGCGTCTATCACTTGATGTTCAAGTGAATGAGTAGATGTAAGATCTTTGGGAGGTTATATTTGGCTGTTATAGCGGCGGGTTTATCACATCGCGTGGGAGTTCAAGGGCTCGAAGTCTTGATCATGTGTTGATTTCTGGGTGGGATAGTGGTGGAATATTTAGATCAGACATCTTTCCTGACGTAGTTGGGGTATGATCGGAATTCAGTGGTCAGTTCCATTTCCGATTATTGAAGTTGGCATACGGTTAGTGAATAAGAGCTTACTGATGCTCTTCAGAGGCTACTGCTGCATTTCATGGGTGTAAGCGGTCAACTAGTATCTTACATGACGGATATTGACCAAAGATATGAGTGTGTAGGGTTCTTGTAACATATTCTACATGAGACCAAACCACCCATCTAGTTCTGTGATTGTTATTTTCTTCATTTAGTATGCACTCCTTTGGGATCCCCCAGTTTTCGAAAAGAAAAGATTGTGAGAGAATATGAAGTGGTTTGGGAGATGTGTTACATCATTCCAGTAGGGTGTAAGGTAAAAATGTCTCATTTCGGTGTAAAAACCATGACCCAATATTTCATTTGTTTGGATTATTTCATTCCTAAATGCAACCTATGTTTGTTACTTCAAAAAAAAGGGGGCTCTTTAAAATTGCCCTAAAAATTGTTGCATTGACCTTTTTGTTCTAAATTGCTAAAATTCTGAGATTGAGCTGTTACTTGTTTTGTTAGCTGTTCATCATTCTTAGAAATATCATTATACCATTGTGCCACCAGCCCACCACCTAGGAAACCTACAAATAAGGAGTTGGAGGGTAGCTGTAGTGGAGAAAGGAGGTGGTGGCAGCTAGTGTGGTGGAAGACATGACTTTCTTGGAGCAATAGGAATATGTGGAGCTGTGAGGTAAATAAGATTATACTGGGGAAAGATGAAGTGGCATCTGGCAATTGCCACAGCAAAAGCCATGGTTTCTTTGGAGGTGTCTGGCACTAGATTTCTTAACCCAAGTGAAGAAGTGAATCATATGAAATAATGAAGGAAAGACAGAGAATGTCAACAGGGTGAGGGGGGTGGAGCAGGGAGTTGCGAGCACTCTCTCAGAAGAAAACCAGGCTGGAATTGTTTTATTATGTTACCTGAGTTTAACAAAGCATAACATCCCTTCCTAACAATTAGGAGTGATTAGGGCAATTGGTCTTTCTAGAATAAATTTTTAAAGGGTAAAACATCTAATCCTACAAAACAACCTGCAAATATCGGACCCGAAATTATTATCCACCATATTCATGGATGTAAAGATTATTTGCTTGCGAGGAAAATGTGTGCATACAATGCGTGCTCTTTGTGAATGAGTTACAGGGTTCTTTCATCACTTCTTTGTTGGCACTGGCTTGGATTGGCTGATTAAGATAAAGACTCTTGTACAAATGAATAGCATAAGATTCACCCTGGTTTCTTTAGGACTACGGTGAAACCCCCTTTTGCACACTGCCAAGAGCATGCAAAAATGGGATCAACTATAGGGACAACACTTCAAACTTCCGGTGGCACTTACTGGTTCAGAGACAAGTCCATGGTGTTTAGGGACTAAACAAGCTGCACGAAACCTTGCTGAAGCTGCAGTTTGCAACCATGGGCCTCAGTCATGTGACCTCTGTTGTTTCATTGCCGTAAGGAGTATGACCAATCACACAACCTGTTAGAAAAGTTTTATAGACTTTACTGATTGATTTTTATGTGATAGTTGAGGGGAAAGGAAGATGGTGATCGAAATGTACAAGTAGATGAGGATCACATGAGGGTTACACTCATTGATAGTTTTCTCTGGAGCCATGGAACCAAAGGACATGCAGTGGATTGTACTTGTCTGCTGATTGGTATGGTTGTCTCTTGATTCATTGAGTTGATGGGCACAGATAGAACCCTTTGAAATGGATGCTTATAGCCATCATCAGATATACAATCATTTTTAAGGCATGCTATTAGATCAGCTAAGTAGTGACATTACGTAATGGAGAAAGCAAGAGTGTAATTGTCTCAGTCATATCAGCTACTTATATCCAGGGATCATTGCGTGGAAGCTTACTTTCTGGATAGAAGACTGGAAATTTCTGTTGGGGGTAGCATAACCCTTGAACACTACTGAGCTGATGATGGCTTGTGAATGCTTTACAGCATTTTCTTTTGATTAGGGCTGTGTGCTTATCGATCATATTCTTGTATAAGTCATTACTTTTTGTACAATTGCATAATTTTTTACTTCTGACTCAGTTATCATGAACTTGCCATGCTGAATATTTCATAGAGGCCTGCAAACACAGATATACATTGATGGCCAACTAGAAATTGCTTTAGTATTGTGTTCTTACATGATCTGGTCTTTGTTGATAACAGTTTAGAAAATAGGCTTGGCACCATTCTGATCTGTTGTCAATAACCTTTTTTGACCATAATCTGTGGTTTTGCTCTCAGGTACAGAATCAGATGCGGGTGAAGGAAGGAGATAAGAAGCGTGCTTACCTGACCCTGGAAGAATTGCGACAAGTACCTGAAGATACAAACACATACAAGTCTATTGGTGTGTAAAATATGCATCCTCATGAAAAGTGTTTAATTTTTTGTGAAGGATATTAGGAGCAAGCAACTAGTGACCGAAATAGGCTGTTATTTTACATATTATATGCTCTCTGCAATAGAATTAACACGGTCCCAATCCACAAAAAAAAAGTTTATTGGAATGCATATAGTTTCATCTTTTATCCATTACCTGTGGTTGCATCACAAGGGCCATGCACTAACAAAGTACTGCTGCATGATGGTCTGTGACCCTTTTTTTTCTTATGCATGGTATGTGATTCCGTTGTATGCTTTTGATGAAAGTTAAACACACTATTCATTTTAAGCTAATAATCAGACTACTGTATGAGGAAGCATTGGTTTTTGGGGTCGAGTAGGTGGTTCTCTAAAATTCTAAACTGTTCTATCATAGCAGATAATACAATAGTCACTTGTAGAAAGAGAAAGAGAGAGTAAAATAAGAATCTGTTGTTCATGGGAAGTAGAATGTATTGTTCTGATGTCGGCAATTTGGCATAGTAACTGTTCAATTTATCTCTGTTTGCATGCGGAAGTCCTTTCTTCTCCGCATTCTAACCTTGTATCCATTTTGTTGCAGGCAAAGTGTGAGTATCTTGTTTCTTACTGAAGAGACCATCCGTTCAACAAAACATTCAGACTCTTCTGTTGGTATTATGAAATGGAATCGAAGACTAATGCCTTTCTGGTATACATATACTTTTCTCAACCCCCCCCCCCTTCCTGCAGTTTTGTCTTGGAGCCAAAGTCGGTGTTGGTGACTGAGCAAGAGCAGAAGCTCAAGGATAGTGAAAATGCCTTGAACACCTTTCAGGTCTACCCATCACTCATCATCTTTGGGTTGATCCAATGTTTAGGGGTGTACACAGTTCGGTTCGGTTCGGTTTCCTCCATTTTTGGAGGAAACCGAACCGAACCGAACTCAAGTGGCGAACCGAACCGAACCGTATCGGTTCGGTTCGGTTCAAACCGAAATCCACAATTTTGACATTTTTTAGGTGTTTTTCTGACATTTTCCTGAGGTTTAAACAGGAAAAAAACCAAAATAACACCTTTCTGGGGGTCGCGAGTTTCGAACTCGCGACCACCCATGCGCGTGGAGGGCGCGCGACGCCGCCCTCCACTGCGCCACTTCTTTTTTTTTGTTATGTTTTATTTTTATATAATTATATACCTATATTCGGTTCATTTCTGTTTCCCACCTTCAAACCGAACTGAATCACTTGGCCCACGAAACCGAACCGAACCGAACCGAACTGGTCGGTTCGGTTCGGTTTTACGGTTTGGACCGTATTATGAACAGCCCTACCAATGTTAGTGGAATACTACTGTGCCACACTTGCAGCGTTCACTGAAACCCGCTCGATTGTCTTGATAATGACAACTTGTATTATATGCACTAATTTTCCCAAAAATGCATTGTTTAAAAGCCTCTCTATTAGGAGCATCTGATCAGTTGACCAGGCGGAACTCGTTGAATGTGGTAGCTTGGTTGATTTTCTTCTAACTATTCATGACATAATACTTCCTATTTTATGCTAAAAAGTTGAGCTTTTTCTTCTTTCACGCAGACCTCAAAAGAGTACTTGGAGAAGCAGCTGGCAGAGGTGGAGAATAACTTGAGGGAGTTATTACAGCAAGATCCAGCGCTCGCTCGGCAGATCATGTCTCTGTCTGTGATGTAATTTTTCGGTGGGCTGTGCGGCGAACTGTTGTAATGTGCTTTTGAAGCTTTCTTTCTTAAGATTTAGGCATAGGCTAAGATTATTACATTGGGAATATCCTATTCATCCAGGAACTCACCACTGCCAGGGATATGTTGTTTGCATGTAACCAGTTTGGGAGATCAATTGGAATTTGCAGTGATCTTTTTGATGACCACTTTCCCTCTCCCACTCTCTCTGAGCTCTGTGACTAAGTTAACCCAGGTTACATAGGAAGCGAAGCTTTTCTGTGTCAGCAGTTATTTATTTATTTTTCCTTATAATTTAATTCTCAGATGGTATCAATCAGAACAATTTTTTGATTTGAGATGATCATCCGCATCGATATGGGCCCTTGACAACATATACGAGTAGATTAATTGATCATTCTTCAAGGTTATCAATGTGGAAACTACATTGATAATGCTAAATTTGCTGACACGAATAAGTGCCACAGATGTTAGCCTTAACATGTTTTGCAAATGAGAAATACTTGCAGCAGTAATTGCACTGTAAAATCTGTCGCAATTGGGTCAATTATAACATGTTTTTTTAGAATTTCTTTTCAAAAAAAAAAAATGGCGTTCAGGTCCACTCATAGTTGTCTAGGCTCCAAGGCATTGTTTGGTCCTTGAGCACCTAAGTGCTTAGGTGCCTGTCCAAGGTGGTGCCCAATTTGGTTCTTGAACAATGTCACAATCTAATGATTGTGAACAATATTACTACTGTGGACTTTTGAGGTTTTAAATTCTCCAATGGCTGCGCACAAGTCTGCGCAATCAAATCGTGCAGATTGGGTCCTTCGGCTCTAAGCCACACCAAGGCCTCATTGGGTCAAGGCCATATTAAGGTGCACGGACGGGCCAAGGCAGCTACCAATGATTCGATTTGGTTCAGTTCAGAGTCATTGTCAATCAAACTGAACTAACCTGATTCAACTTTGAAATCGAACCAAATTATGGCTGCCAACGAGATAGATTTGGAATCGAAAATGAGTGTTTTTACTTTCACTTCTTACAAGAAATTTTAGAGTTCGAAAGGAAAATGTGTTTTCATTTCTGCATTTATTTTTTCTTTAAGTAGGAAAAATAGAAATATAAAAAAATAAAATAGAAACTTTGGATACAACAATATTTATATAATAAAAATAAATTTACAAGTACATTGATTATTAAATTTATAAATAGTTTTAAATATAAATTTAATAATCTACTAGTATACATAACTAACAACAATAAATAAAAATATATCTTCTATCATATCTTCTTCATCACATACATTATAATAATCCTTACGAAATCAAGTATGATAAGATCAAATTAGTATAGTAACATCATGTAGTTATATGTAATGGTTGGGTAATAGATAATCAACAAATGTAGGTATGAAGACTATCAGAGAAAAACTACTATATATGATAGAATGAGATAATGACCATTAGCCACTAATTGAGATAATAATATACGACATTTGTATATAGATTGGAGGTGGGGGATAGTGAGTTAAAATTTTAAGAGTCAAAATGTCGAGGTTGAGGAGCTCTTATTGTAAAAATATTATACAATATATATTTTAAAAATATCAAAAATGGAAATGAAAAAGTGGATGCAAATTTGGGTGTTTTTATTTTTGCATTCTATAAGAATTCAGATATCTATTTCCGCTTCTGCTAAGCTATCAAAAAGTTATCTTTAGAGTTCTGCATCTTATAAAAAATGTCAAAACATGTCGGCTAAATGGAAAACAGAAATATGTTGGCAGCCCTAAACCAAACCGAGCTCCATATAAATCGAATCTAACCGTATTAATTTAGTTTGATTTATGGTATGGACTTTTTAATTAAAGTTAGAAATGACTTTTTTTAATAGATACCATCAAAACTTATGTAATATCAATAACAAACAGATCCAATAGGACACTTGAAAGTTCTAAAAGAAATTAAATACCTTAGTAAACAAAGAAAAATAATACTTTCTTACAACTCAAAGTCATATAAATTAGTAAATAAATAATAAAAAATAATTATTACTTTCGTCTAACTACTCGAAAAAACCTACAGAAAGCTCCTAACACAACATAAAAAAAGGACAACTAGAGTTAACTTTTATATACATATTCAAAAGTACAATAAACAAATCAGTGATAACAACAATGAAAATAAAAATCAGTGACAAAAACACAACATAAAAAAGGACAACTAGAGATAACCTTTATATACATACTCGAAAGTACAATAAACAAATCAGTGAGAACAACAATGAAAATAAAAATCAGTGACAAAAATAGTGAAAAATAGTAAACGATGCTATTCATAAGAAAAAATATATAAGCATAAAAATCACTGAAAAATACTGTAAAAACCAGTGAAAATAAAAAAAATCAAAAAATTAGTGAGAAAATAACTAAAAATTGATCCGATTTGATTTGATTCATATATATTGAATCGAATCGAACTATTTAACACTAATCCAATTTGGTTTGAGTTATTGATCTGAATTCTAGAATTTTGAACTTAATTGAAGGAAAAAATTGATTCAATTTGATTCAAGTTCTCATAAACACGCTTATTAGGCGTTGTCTTGGGGCACGTTTTTGAACCCTCATACGAGGGACCCCCACCTAGCTGTTGGCTGGGCCACAGGTGCCTTGACAACTGTGGTTTCACCTATGGAGAAAGTTTTTCTGAACTTATGAAAGTACAAAAATGCCTAGTCATCCTGCACTTCCCCCCTCCCATTGGTGGGAATGAAGTTGCCACATAGACCTCTCTTATCTTTTCCACCAATGGGAGGAGAGAAGTGCAGGATGACTAAGCATTTCTGTACTTTCACAAGTGCAGAAAGCCTTTCTCTTCGAGAAAGATTTACTGCACTTTAGGAAAGTGCAGTAAGTCATTCATGCACTTTAGGAAAGTGCAGTAAACTACATGAGCTGCCATCCTAGATGGATTACACTTACTGTACTTTTCTAAAGTGCAATAAGTCATTCTCTTCACCTATAGATGCATTTCTATACGAGCAATGCTATGCTCTCAACTAGCGGGAGCATAGCTAAGGTGGTTTCGAACTTACTTGTGTGTGCTATTTTTAAAGTTTGTTATTTATCTAATTGAGATGTAACTTATGTGGATAGATACCTTAGGTAGGTCTGAATATTAGCAGTGTCTCGAGGGGTGACCCAAGGGTTCGAGACTCTGTTGCACACCCAAGGAATTAAAAAGATGGCAGACTCCATACCTGTTATAGATAGCGTCCAACATTTTTTCAGATATTTTCAGATTTGTTTTAGAGTTTAATTAGGTAGGGGCCTGGGTATTGAATATGGGAGCTCCGCTCTATTTTTTTAAATTGCACCCACCCAGTGCTTGGCCATTGTACCAGTGAAAAAAAAGGTCTGAATATTAACATATTCTTTAAAATAAAAACATTACTGCTTGCAAGAGAGGCTTCGCAGCAGGTTTATTCTTGGATATGGCTCCCTTTAACATCGGTCACTATTCCCTACAACTTATCAAGTTTGTGATTTGGACGGGGGGAAGGCCAATGTTAGGGCAAAAGAAAAATCTCATCACTAACAAATTTGACGGTCTTATGCAAAAGAGGTGAAAGAAAATATTTGGTCTAGGATATATGCTGTCATGTTGAGATAAAAAAAAACATGATTAAATCGTAGTTGCTGTCCGAAACCTATCTTATTTAGATTCAAGTTATAGGGCTCGGGAACCTCCCCACGATGATGTTCCCATTTCTTTGAAAGAATCACAAATTGTGAAACTCGAAGCTTTCTTCTAGCTAGTTTCTTATGTCGACAGTCGTAGCCATTGCAGGGAGTTTTCAGACCATCAGATGACCGTTAGCTCTCTGACATCTCTAAACTTAACTTAGGCAGTTGAGTCCACATGTCCGGCCCATGTCTCCTCCCGTACAGTTAGTTAGGTCTAGGTGAATAGGACTTTGTCTCATTAGGGACCTGCACTTGCCTAACACCTTATACTTAATTAAAACTATTCATCTCTTTCTTTCTCTAGCTAGCTAGTTTTGTGGGTGCCGAGCCTGTCTCGTGCATCAAGAATTCATGTCTCCTCCCGTACAGTTAGTTAGGTCTGGGCGCATAGGACTTTGTCTAATTAGGGACCAAGGGAACCACTCTCTAGAGATATTACTAAAGAGAGCAGATTTCACTAAAAGATGAGTAGGATGAGTGGTAGCTTTATGGGCAAAACGCACATATATAGAAGGATGCAGAGGCAAGAGGCTCTGGCGATCTAAAATGATAACACTTTCGCAAACCTTGAGAGTGATTGCATACAGTCTTAACAACATTAAGAGCAGCACTATAGATCTCCACTGAAAAGTTAATCTCCTCTGCCCATTGAATTCCCATCAAAATGGCCAGTGCAATCAGGCACAGCAAGAGTCGACGCCGAAAAGGTAGAAGTTTTACACTTACTGAGAGATCCATAATAATTGAAGAGAACTATCACCACAAGAAACTTTGCAGATAGACGCCTGTAGTGATAGAATTGTGATTGAATAGTGATCGAAAAAATTGATCTATATATTTTGATCACAATATTATGATCGAAATATTTCGATTGCTATTTGGTCTTAAACAGTGATCGAATACTTTCTGTCACAAATTCGATCTCTATTTAGGAGACCAATTTGTGATCGAAAATTTCGGTCTCAAAAGATAATTTAACGATAATTCTGAGTCTGAAGTTGTCGGTCACAAATTCAGTCTCAATTTTGTGACCAAATTTGTGAGCGATTATTTTCGGTCTCAGGAAATCAAAACAACGATAAAAAAATTAGTCACAAATTTGATCACAAATCTGAGATAAATTTGTGACCAAATAAATTCAGTTTCAAATCAATCTCTATATTTTCATTAGTTTTTTTTTAATTATTACACAAAAATAATATGTTTTACAAACACAAGAATTCAATCTAAGATAGTCACCAGACATCACCAAACAAACATAAGGAATACATAAACATAATATCTCACACCACAACAATATTTTAAAGTTTGAATTTATAAAAAAATAAAAAACATGTATCTTTGATGTCCATGTCTTCCCCGCCCTCCTCATCTCCTCCGATGTCTCTCAATGAAGGAATCTATATTAGACATATAAGAACAACAAATTAAAATTAAAACTAAAGTAAATAAATTATTTAGTTTCTACAGAGTTAGTTTTTTCATATAAATTCATTCACTCTCATATAAATTATTTAGTTTTTTCAGAATTTGATTGTCGAGCTCAAACCAGGAGTCCGATTTGGACTCTGCCAATTTCCATAAAGTCACTCTCATCCCCCGACCGTGTTGGCATAAATTGAAGGCCAATCAAATTAGTATTTCTAATTTTAGATCTTACAAACTTGAGTTCTTTATTTTTAAACTAAGTTAATTTAACAAATGAGAATTTAAGCGCCGAGCTCAAATCGGGAGTCTAATTTAAACTCTATCAGTTTCCACAAGTCATTCTCATTCCCCCGATTGTGTTGGAACAAATTAGAGGCCAATCGAATTAGCATTTGTAATTTCGACCCCCCAAACCTGAGTTTTTTATTTGTAATCTAAGCTAATTTGGTAAATAGAAATTTGATTGTCGAGCTTAAACTGAGAGTCTGATTTTAACTTTGTTAGTTTTATAAGTCACTTTCATCCGCTCGATCGTGTTGGAATAAATTGGAGGCTGATCGAATTAATATTTCTAACTTGGATCCCAAACTTGAGTTCTTTATTTTTAAACTAAGCTAATTTAACGAATGAGAATTTGAGCGTTGAACTCAAACTGGGAATATGATTTAAACTCTGTCAGTTTTCACAAGTTACTCTCATCCTTCTAGCCCTATTGGAACAAACCGGAGGTCGATCCAATTAGTATTCCTAACTTTTGATCCCCCAAACCCGAGTTTTTTGTTTTTAAACTAAGCTAATTTGGACACTTCAAATTTGGCTGCCAAACCGAAATCGAGGGTTCAGTTTAAACTTCGTAAGTTTCCACAAGTCACTCTCATCCCCTCGGTCATGTTGGAACAAACCAAATGCCTATCGAATCAGTATTTCTTTTGGATCCCCCAAACCCGAGTTCTTTGTTTCTAAACTAAGCTAATTTAGTGACTAGGAATTTGAACATCAAACCCAAACCGGGAGTCCATTTTGAACTCCATCAGTTTCCACTAGTCACTCTCATCCCCTCGGCCATGTTGGAATAGATCGGAGGCTGATTGAATTAGTATTTCTCATTTTGATCTCCCTAAACTCGAGTTCTTTATTTTAAAACTAATTAATTTAATGAATGAGAATTTAAGCGTTGAGCTCAAATTGGAAGTCTAATTTGAACTCTGTTAGTTTCCTTAAGTCGCTTTCATTCCTCTGGCTGTGTTGGAACAAATTGAGGGCTGATATCACCTATAGATGGCATTTCAAGATGTTCAGCATCTTCATTAGTATATATACACTGTCCATGACTGCGAATGTTCTCCCCAAGGTTTGAAAAGGCGCCGCCTCAAGGCTGTGAGGCGCACGCCTTGAGGCGAGGCTTTAACAAATAGCCTCAAGGCTTACGCCTCCTGCCAAATTTGTGAGGCTTACGTTTTTTTTCCGGATGAGGCGGGTTGAAGCGCCAAGGCGACGAGGCTAAACTGAAGGGTACGCCTCCCACATTTTTAGTTTAAATATTAAAATGAATTTTATAGGTAGGGAGTCTGGGGATGCTCTTGTGTGGAGTCCCACTCGGGTCTGGACTCTGGAGTCTCGATTGCTCCCGAGAAGACAGACGGGCGAACGGCTTCTTCCTCGCAAGGCGGCCGGGCCATCTACAGGAAAAGCAGAAGATCTACAGGAAAAGCAGTAGAAGACTACAGCTGGTCTGGGGTTTTTCAGGGAGGGGACCCACGAGTTGGAGTTCAGGTGCAACCCCAAGCAGTTTCTTCACGTCTTGGAGTCCAGTGGGCAGCGCATGTGGCTATCTCCGGCAGCTCTGTTTTCCTGTTTTCACATGGGCAACGAACAACGACAGTAAAAAACAAAGGTTAGAGGTATGTAAAAAAATCCTACTCCTTCCGTCTATGTAGTATTGGAAGTATGTTAGTGTGCACCATGCCACCATCTGCTGGAACCTCCGTTATCTGGGTCTCATAGCTTCTTAAAATATGAATATAGAAGTTCTCAATGTATTTATTCAGTTGATGCATTACCGATGTCCATCTTAATTAGAAAGCTGGGTTTGTCTGAATTACACATCATGTCCCATTCGCAGTGCGAACATCTGATTTGTCAGCAACCATTACTTTTGGGATGTGTACTCCAGACTGACCCTGTGAATCTTCATGAGTCAAACATGTCAATGTGTGTCATTGGACTATCAAGAGGGGGAGGACTTGAGAACAAAAAAAAAAAATTCCCCATCAGTGATTGCTGAAGCCCACACTGTCATGTCACATGTGCCTTGTGATCACGAACCGAGCTCACTGCCCTTAAGTCTAAGAACTCCTTAGTCTTATTGCCAGCTGTGAATTGGGTACCTCAGAACCATTTAGTTTCTGTGCATGACCAGCAAGAATGGTTAGAGGACTGAGCCAATAACATGTTTGGGGTCATCTAGAATCGTAATGAAAGCAACAGTACTAGAATAGAAAGGAGAGCTGGGAAATGGTTCATATATAATGACCAATCTATATGAGATGTTAATATTCGAATTGTTTCTGCAACCAACTTTTTGAAGTGCACAGGGACATATCATTTGTAGGCATAATTTTTTGCCATCTTCGTAGCTGATTGGTAGAAGCTACCAGACCCAACACCAACCTTTTGGCATATCTTATAATTTGAACTACAAGACATAAACATGTTCAAATGTTACATTTCAGATATGGCAATTGGCAAATCAATTTTATATTTTTAATTATGTTGCTTGCATGTTGGTCTTAGTAACTTGCCTTTTTTTTCAAAAAAAATGCAGCATCATGCCAGGCGATCAAGATAACGACAGGGCGCGTGAGAAGCAATCTGGAAATAGATCTGATCCTGCTTGGAAATATGGAGAGCAAGTTGATGTCCCAAAGGCTGGTAAAAGCTATATTTATTTGAAATGCAAGTTTTGTGGAAAAAAAATCACCGGTGGTGTGAAAAGACTAAAAGACCATTTAGCTAAAACTCATAACAATGTGAGTGCATGTCCTAAAGTTCCAAAAGAAGTTGAGGAAGAAATGAAGGGATACTTGGGACTTCTATGTGAAAAGAAAAAATTAGCTGCAGAAAGATTTGAAAATTTATGTAACATTGGCTCTTATATGAATGATGATGATGTCATCTCTACACCTATAGGAGATCATAGTAGTATTGAAGTTGGCTCTATGGCAAAGCAGCAAGTTAGAGGCCCAATGGATGGTTTTATATTGAGTTCCGAGTCTGCATCAAAGGGACAAGAAAAAATAATACAACAAAGTACCTTAAATGCACATTGGAAGAAGGAGGAGCGAAATAGAGTTTGTCTTTCTATTGGGAGATTTTTTTTTGAAAATGGTCTTGCATTTAATATTGCAAATAGTCCATCTTTCAAGAGAATGTTGGAGCACGTTGGTCAATTTGGGAGGGGATTGAAACCTCCATCTATGTATGAGCTAAGAACATGGATTTTGCAAGAAGATGTGAACACCATTACTGGCTTGTTGGAGGAATTCAAAGAATCATGTAAGATGACAGGTTGTACACTTATGACAGATGGATGGACAGACACTAGTCAGAGAACATTGATTAATTTTTTGGTGAATAATCCTAAAGGAAGTTGGTTTCTTAGGTCAGTGGATGCAACTGTGGAATCTAAAGATGCAGAGATGTTGTTTCACTGATTGATGACATTATTCAAGAAATTGGTGAGGAAAATGTTGTATAAATAGTCACAGATAATGCGGCTAATTATAAGGCAGCAGGGCAAAAGTTAATGGAAAAAAGAAAAATGTTGTATTGGACTCCATGTGCAGCACATTGTCTTGACTTAATTTTGGAAGATATCTTTGAGCTACCACTATTTGCAGCCATCTTCACGAAGGCAAAGAACTTGTAACTTTCATTTATGCTCATACATGGTTGAAAGCCTTAATGAAAAAGAAGCTAGAAAAGGAACTTCTAAAACCTGCCATTACTCGTTTTGCTACTGCATTTCTTACTTTGACTAGCATTATTGGTTCCAAGGAAGGTCTTCAAGAGATGTTTGCTTGTAGATTGTTCACTCAGAGTACATATGCAAAAAAGCCTGCAGGAAAAGCTGTGAAACATATCATCCTCAAGGATCAACATTTTTGGAGAGGTGTTGCTTATGTTGTCATGACCACAAAACCTTTGGTAAGTGTTTTAAGGATGGTAGATGGGGAGAAGCATCCTGCAATGGGTTTCATCTATGAGGCTATGGACAGAGCAAAGGAGAAGATTGCAGAAGTTGTTAATGGGAAGAAGGAAAAATATGAGCCAATATGGAGAATCATCGATAAAAGATGGGCATGCCAATTACACCAGTCTTTACATGCAGCATCATATTTTCTTAATCCTCATTTCCAATATGAGCCTACATTTTCAAATCATCCTGAGGTCAAACTTGGTTATATAGTTGCATTGATAGGATGATAAAAGAAGAAGATGATAAATTGAAGGCTAACTTACAGTTAGATGCATTTGTCAATGCAAGAGGATTGTTTGGAGACAGGATGGCTATAAAATCTAGAAAATGAGGACTCCAGGTAAGTGAACATAGCATGCTTTATATGATCTAGTTTATGTTTACTTTTTTCACTATTTCAATTTTCAATGTGATTTGCTTTTTTGACCAGCTGATTGGTGGTTGGCATATGGAGATGAAACACCTGAGCTAAAAAAATTGCAGTTAGAGTTTTAAGTCTCACTTGTAGTTCATCAGGCTGTGAACGTAATTGGAGTGCTTTCAATCAGGTAGACTATTTTTTAATTTTATCAAATTAAAGAAGTGAAGTGATAAATCTCTTACCATCTTTAGTTTTATTTAAAATGTCTTTATACTATAGGTACACACAAAGAGGAGAAATATATTGTCACAACAGAGGTTAAATGATCTAGTTTATGTCATGTTCAATTTAAAGTTGAAAGAGAGAGCAGCAAGAAAGAAAGCAATGGAAAATCCTCTTTGTTTGGATGAGAACAACATTGACTCTGATGATGAGTGGCTTACAGAATTACAAAATGAAGGTGATGATCTTGACATTTATAATCCACCTGTTGACGATGATGGTGACTTGGAAGATATTGGAATGGAGACAAGGGCAAGGCAATCAAAAAAAAGAAAAGTCGGAGAAAGTTCAAGTGGAAGTAAGTAATTATTTAGCATTTACTAATGACTGATGACTTAATGTGCAATTAGTAATGAAGTATTATTATTATTAAGTGTTTATTTTTTTATTCATCATTTTCTTGTATGTTGCAGGCAAGGACAAAGAAATTGTAGAAGAGGAAGATGCATGCTTTGATGATGAGAGTGATGAAGGAACAAATCAAGTTGATGAACAAATTAGACATATGGATGATCTTAGTAGTAGTGAATCTAGTGAAGATGAGGCAACATATAGAGATCTATATGATTTTTATTGATTCTTTTAATTATTTGACCTGCAGACTACACATTAAACAATAATGGTGATTTGTGACTTTGTCATTTGAGTTATGTTTGTAGTTTCTTTTCTTGTTACCAGAATTGTCTCAAGTCTTAGATTAATAATTTAGATATTGCCATCATAACATGCATTGTTTGCATCATTTGAATGATCAGTTTATCTGCATTGTGATTACTATCTATCATTGAGTTAAGATATTATTTATATGTAAAATATGTTTTATTTTATAATTTTATAAGATTTTTTAAATTTATTGAGGCTTACGCCTCGGTACGCTTTGAGGCTTACGCCTCGTGAGGCTTTGATCGATCGCCTCATGACCGCCTCAAGTCTTTAAAAACCTTGGTTCTCCCTTTTCGGAGTTTATGGCTTCAACAAGGATTAGATTTACAATCTCTAGGGTGTTGCTACTTGACGTGTGAAAACTGACGGAATCCAATTTGGATCTTCAGATTGGGTTGGGCATTGAAATGATGGATCTAAAAAATAGTCAAATATATATAAAGGGCTAAAACCTACATCCCCGGGGTCCAAAATCCCAAATAGGGATCGGATCGGCGTGCCGTTTTCTCCGACACGACCGGGTGGGTTAAAGTGACGTGTGGGAACTGACGGAATCCAATTTGGATCTCCGGATTGGGTTGGGCATTGAAATGATGGATCTAAAAAACAGCCAAGTATATATAAAGGGTCAAAACACACAACCCGGGGGTCCAAAATCCCAAATGGGGATCGGATCGGCATGTCTTTTTCTCCGACACGACTGGGTGGGTTAAAGTGACGTGTGGGAACTGACGGAATCCAATTTGGATCTCCGGATTGGGTTGGGCATTGAAATGACGGATCTAAAAAACAGTCAAGTATATATAAAGGGCTAAAACCTACAACCTGGGTGTCCAAAATCCTAAAAAGGGATCGGATCGGCGTGCCGTTTTCTTCGACACGACCGGGTGGGTTAAAGTGACGTGTGAGAACTGACGGAATCCATTTGGATCTCCGGATTGGGTTGGGCATTGAAATGACAGATCTAAAAAATAGCCAAGTATATATAAAGGTCAAAACACACAACCCGGGGGTCCAAAATCCCAAATAGGGATCGGATCAGCGTGCCGTTTTCTCCGACACGACCGGGTGGGTAAAGTGACGTGTGGGAACTGACGAATCCAATTTGGATCTCCGGATTGGGTTGGCATTGAAATGACAGATTTAAAAAACAGCCAAGTATATATAAAGGGTCAAAACACACAACCCGGGGGTCCAAAATCCCAAATAGGGATCGGATCGGTGTGCCGTTTTCTCCGACACGACCGGTGTGTTAAAGTGACGTGTGAAAACTGACGGAATCCAATTTGGATCTCCGGATTGGGTTGGGCATTGAAATGACGGATCTAAAAAACAGCCAAGTATATATAAAGGGTCAAACCACACAACCCGGGGGTCCAAAATCCCAAATAGGGATCGTATCGGCGTGCCGTTTTCTCCGACACGACCGGGTGGGTTAAAGTGACGTGTGGGAACTGACGGAATCCAATTTGGATCTCCAGATTGGGTTGGCCATTGAAATGACGGATCTAAAAAACAACCAATTATATATAAAGGGTCAAAACACAAACCCGGGGATCCAAAATCCCAAATAGGGATCGGATCGGCGTGCCGTTTTCTCCGACACGACCGAGTGGGTTAAAGTGACGTGTGGAACTGACGGAATCCAATTTGGATCTCCAGATTGCGTTGGGCATTGAAATGACGGATCTAAAAAACAACCAAGTATATATAAAGGTCAAAACACACAACCCGGGGGTCCAAAATCTCAAATAGGGATCGGATCGGCGTGCCGTTTTCTCCGACACGACCGGTGGGTTAAAGTGACGTGTGGGAATTGACGGAATCCAATTGGGATCTCCGGATTGGGTTGGGCATTGAAATGACGGATCAAAAAAATAGCCAAGTATATATAAAGGGTCAAAACACACAACCCGGGGGTCCAAAATCCCAAATGAGGATCGGATCGGCGTGTCTTTTTCTTCGACACGGCCGGGTGGGTTAAAGTGACGTGTGGGAACTGACGGAATCTAATTTGGATCTCCGATTGGGTTGGGCATTGAAATGACGGATCTAAAAAACAATCAAGTATATATAAAGGGCTAAAACCTACAACCTGGGTGTCCAAAATCCCAAATAGGATCGGATCGGCGTGCCGTTTTCTTCGACACGACCGGGTGGGTTAAAGTGACGTGTGGGAACTGACAGAATCCAATTTGGATCTCCGGATTGGGTTGGGCATTGAATGACGGATCTAAAAAACAGCCAAGTATATATAAAGGGTCAAACCACACAACCCGGGGGTCCAAAATCCCAAATAGGGATCGGATCGGCGTGCCGTTTTCTCCGACACGACCGGTGGGTTAAAGTGACGTGTGGGAACTGATGGAATCCAATTTGGATCTCCGGATTGGGTTGGGCATTGAAATGACAGATCTAAAAAACAGCCAGTATATATAAAGGGTCAAAACACACAACCCGGGGGTCCAAAATCCAAATAGGGATCGGATCGACGTGTCGTTTTCTCCGACACGACCAGGTGGGTTAAAGTGATGTGTGAAAACTGACAGAATCCAATTTGGATCTCCGATTGGGTTGGGCATTGAAAGGATGGATCTAAAAAACAGCCAAGTATATATAAAGGGTCAAAACACACAACCCGGAGGTCCAAAATCCCAATAGGGATCGGATCGGCGTGCCGTTTTCTCCGACACGACCGGTGGGTTAAAGTGACGTGTGGGAACTGATGGAATCCAATTTGGATCTCCGGATTGGGTTGGGCATTGAAATGACAGATCTAAAAAACAGCCAAGTATATATAAAGGGTCAAAACACACAACCCGGGGGTCCAAAATCCCAAATAGGGATCGGATCGACGTGTCGTTTTCTCCGACACGACCAGGTGGGTTAAAGTGATGTGTGAAAACTGACAGAATCCAATTTGGATCTCCGGATTGGGTTGGGCATTGAAAGGATGGATCTAAAAAACAGCCAAGTATATATAAAGGGTCAAAACATACAACCCGGGGGTCCAAAATCCCAAATAGGGATCGGATCGGCGTGCCGTTTTCTCCGACACGACCGGGTGGGTTAACGTGACGTGTGGGAACTGACGGAATCCAATTTGGATCTCCGGATTGGGTTGGGCATTGAAATGACGGATCTAAAAAATAGCCAAGTATATATAAAAGGTCAAAACACACAACCCGGGGGTCCAAAATCCCAAATGGGGATCGGATCGGCGTGTTTTTTTCTCCGACACGACCGGGTGGGTTAAAGTGACGTGTGGGAACTGACGGAATCTAATTTGGATCTCCGGATTGGGTTGGGCATTGAAATGACGGATCTAAAAAACAGTCAAGTATATATAAAGGGTTAAAACCTACAACCCGGGGGTCCAAAATCCCAAATAGGAATCGGATCGGCGTGCCGTTTTCTCCGACACAACCGGGTGGGTTAAAGTGACGTGTGGGAATTGACAGAATCCAATTTGGATTTTCGGATTGGGTTGGGCATTGAATGACGGATCTAAAAAACATCCAAGAAACGATGGATCTAAAAATAGTATCTAATTAAACTTGAGAAATAATCACATATTTTAAATTTAATTTTGAAAATAATATATGTCTTTTTATTATTATTAATGTTTCTCATATTAATTTTTTTTAATATAGGATCCACCTCCGGCACCTGACGATGACGAGGCAGGGACAGTAGATGAGCCAGCAGATCTGTCTTGATTTTTTATATTTATTATTTTGCATGGTTTTATATTTATTATATTTTATGATTTTATGTTGATCGTGAGTATTTGTGAAATTTATGAATATTGTAGCAGGTTTGAAAAATCTTTTTTATTTGTCATTTTTTTAAAAAAAATATACTGCACATTCCGACGGATTTTCCGACAGATAAATTTTCGTCGAAAATTCTAAATTACCGATGGAAAAAATCGGTCGGTAATTCTGTCTATAGTTCTAATGGCCTTTTTCGACGGGTTTACTGATTTACCGACGGAATGTCTGTCGGTAAATACTGACGGTATTTCTGACGGTATTTCCGACGGATTTGTCCGTTGGAGTTTTCCGACCGATTTCTGATGGAATTAACAGAATTCTCTTCCGTCGGTAATTTCTGACCAACAATTTCCGACGGACCATTTCCGACGAGCTTCGGACGGAAATCTGTCGGAAGGATCATGTTCCGATGGATTTCCGTCGGATTTCCGACGGAAAATCCGCATTTTCTTGTAGTGAGGGTTTGTGTGGTGACACACCTGGCCGTCACGTTCTGGTTGCGACGGGGGTGGGCGTCGCATTCTTGTTGCGCCGTCTGAAGGTGTCGCGACTGCTTTCTGACCGACTTGACCGCTGTCCTGTCTGTCAGAACGCCCTTGTCGGTTGTCAGGTGCGTACAATGTTGACACGACCTGGTCAACCATCGCATTCTTGTTTTCCGATCTTCAAGGTTTGACCGCTTTTGGTGTCGCGCCGTGGGTGACCGTCGCGACATGCTCGTTGTCGCACCAGACCGACCCGTTGCGTCTTGGGGCCCATCGGTTTAAAACCGAGGCCGGCACCCCATTTCCCCCTCTCCCCCTTTCCTTCTTCTCCTTCTTCCCTCTTCTTCCCCCTCTGAGCTCTCTCTTCTCCGGTGGTTTCTCGACTTGCTTGAGGTGCTCGTGGTAGGAGGCGATGACCCGTTCGTGTAGGCAGCGTGATCGTAGAGCTTGGAGCGAGGAGGAGGTGGCCATTCCGATGTGAAGGCCCCAACAGATCGACTCTACTCTTGAAGGTAGGGACCCTTGACTCCTCTAATTCTAACATGCTCCCTTCCCCATTGAGATTGTGGTTTCTCCGTGGTTTGGGGTCGTGGGGTGTGTGAGGATCATGCTCATGATGAGTGAGGTTTCCATCGAGCATAGATTCCTTGAAATCCATGTTTTATGGGGTTTTAAGGGTGGGTTGGCTTGATTAGAAGGCCCTATGGCGTTTCCCATGCTCCCCTCCCCCTATTGGTGTGGTTTGTACCAGATTTGGGGTGATCTTCGGGAGGATCGTCCTGGAACCCCTCTCGGCTGAGAACGTGACCAGTATAGAGGTCGCGATGATGTCGCGACCGGCCAGACCGCGACGACAACATCATGACGCTCTTGAGCGTCGTGACTTGGTTGTGATAGCTTGAGCCGCTACGACAGTGTCGCGACAGCCCTGGGTGTCACGACATGGTCGCGACGGCCCGATGCGTCGCGACAATAGCAGAGACAGGTAAGTCTTGTGGAGTTCCATTTTTTGTCTTTCGCCATTTCCGCTTCTTACTATACCCGTGGCACCAGTGCTAGTTCCCTAGTACAGTCCTATACTAGTCGTTCATCCCGTGAGAGAGGTTGTTACCATTGCCTGGGACCCCCTTCCCCGCGCGCCTATTGAGGGAGTACTCCGGGCGGCGGGCGTGCTCGAGTCACGGACTTTGGAGTGGAGGGAAAAATGGTGGTTAGGACAACGGCGTTGAGTCATTTGCAGAGCTCTCGTGGTTGGTCTGGGACGCCGAGGTCGTTTGGAGTCCTTCCCGGTGCAAGCCAGTCAGTCCTTTTCTCACTGCCTTGCTCTTTGTGGCCCCGGAACTACTTAGAGAGGCTAGGCGTGGACCGTAGTTCGGCCAAACTACGGCGGTTACTGTTGTGCTACTTTATGTTCCTACCTCACTCTGATGATACATGGAGATTTGGACCTGCGTCGAGGATAAGACGTCAGTAGACGCACCTGACCGGTTGACTAGTGGTAGTGTTTTCCGTAGCTAGTGTCTCTTGTCCAGGCAGAGTTCACTCCGCCTGTGTTGCCAGCCGTGTGGTGGTCACGATGTGCAGTCGTGCGTGACCGTAGTGTTTTTCCGTACCGCGTTAGTTAGTAGCTTGCTTCCACACTTTCCTGTGTGGGTAGAAGATATCACTATTGTTATTTAATTAATTGTGTATATATATATATATATATATATATATATATATATATATATATATATGTTCTTCTTTCTGTTAGAGCTAGTAGGAGATTGATAGTCCCTACTGAGCTTCTGTTGTGAAGCTCATCCCTTCCTTTTTCCAGGTGAGACTTCTCAACAGCGGCAGGGCACGCGCCGGGCAGAGGAGACGGGGCAGTGGTCGTCTTCCCCGTAGCTAGCAGTGGTTCCCCCTTTCAGTTGTATGTCACCCTCGAGGTATGCCCCTAAGGGACTTGTTCTTCCCCTATCTTTACTTGTACTAGTTATGTGTGTTGGGACTGTACCAAGAATATATGCAGCGGTCTCGCTCTTCTTTCTGCTTCCGCGTGTGTGCTCCTAGTTAGCAGTTGATGTTTATTTCCTTTACATATTCTGTTAGACTTGTGTTATAGCCCTTCTAGGTCCTCGGATCCATGGGCAGAGACCACGAAAATCATGTCCTCGACTTGGGCCGAGGGTCGGGTTCTCGGGGTCGTTACAGTTGGTATCAGAGTGAGAATCTAACTAGACTTGTAGTGGATTTAAACTGCAACAGGAAGTCCCAACAATAGTACAAGTACACTGCTAGCCGCCCGAGTTGGTATCGTTAACTGTGTTGGTTGTATGTCGTGCATAAAATGGCTCCGCACAGGCGTAGGTAGGCCAGAGAGCTAATGGAGCAGCAGGATGAGTCGGATATGCCCACGCAGGGGCAGGTTCAAGAGGATGTGTTAGTGGCGGAGTCGGTGGCACAGCTTCAGGAAGCAGCGGCAGCAGCAGCAGTAGACGGGCAGCAGTAGCAGTGGTACCAGCCTCAGCCACAGTAGTACGCGGATTGGTTCCCCATGGCTGAGCAGTTCTTCAGGACCCTGTACCAGGGAGCGTGGCAGCTTGGGCAGGCAGCAGCGGGAGGTCAGCCTCTAGTACCTCCCCTAGCAGTACCAGAGCAGCAGGCAGATCCAGAGGTGGAGTAGCCAGCAGTTCAGAAGGCGTCAGGTACTGGGAGTACCCGAGCCGGTCAGAGGAGGACGACTATCACTGAGGACAGGACCGCCCTCTTGGAGAGGTTCTTGCATCTCCGACCACTGATGTTCTTCGGTGAGTATGATCCAGACAAGGCAGAGAGTTGGACGCACGAGTTGGAGCGCACGTTCGATACCATGGAGTGTGCCGAGGAGGACCAGGTCAGAATGGCAGTGTATCATCTCAAGGGACCAGCCCATGAGTGGTGGAGAGTTCAGTGGCAGACCCACTTTCCAGGGCAATGTTTGGATCAGATCACGTGGCAGTGGTTTTTGGGGTCTTTCACGGCAAGTATTTCCCTTACTACGCTTAACGTGAGAGATGAGATCAGTTCCACGAGTTGGTTTAGGGTGATCTCATAGTTACCCATTACCATCAGAGGTTTGTCCATGTTCCCCATGTTGGTGGCAGCGAGCAGGCTTGTGTAGAGAGGTTTATTGCAGAACTGAGGCTAGATTTGAGGTGGGGCATGACTGCTCATATGTGTGCCACTTTGGGAGAGGACGTGGCTAAGGCCACAGCCTTGGAGAGAGAGACCTGGCAGCCCCAGCAGCAGCAGCAGCAGCAGGGAGGAGCCTCTTCTAGGTCTCAAGGCAGTGCGACTTCTTCTTCTTTGGGCTCGGGCAGTTTCGGTCTGCGCTCGAAGTTCAGGCAGATGACTACTCGCGGGGGTGGACGGAGTCGGCAACAGAAGCATCAGTCGAGGTTTGCGGAGCAGTCAGTCCGGCAGGGAGCTGAGCAGGGCAAGCAGGAGGCAGTATGTTACACTTGTGGTTTGCTGGGCCACTTCAGGAGGGATTGCTCGATGGAGCAAGTCCAGCAGTCGCAGTAGCCAGTGCAGTACACACAGTAGCTACCGCAGTACCAGTTCCCTCCCCAGCAGTAGGCACCTTGTCAGCAGCAATAGGGGCAGTATCTTTTGCAACCTCAGCAGTTTCAGCAGCATCAGCAACCTCAGCAGTTCCATCCATACCAACAGCAACAGTAGTTTCCGTAGCACCAGCAGCTGCCACAGCAACAGCAGCCCCAGCAGGCGCCGCAGCGTGGGGGTGGATGTGGTCGTGTGATGGCTCTTACCACGGAGCAGGACGAGGTGTCGAACCTGGTTATAGGTGCCTTGCCTATCCTTGGAAGAGCTGCTCGTGTTTTGGTTGATCCCGATGCTTCCCTTTGTTTTGCTTCCGAGGAGTTTTACGAGTCTCTGGTTCCTCACACCCTTGAGAGGTAGTGTGATGTGATGGTCGATCTCCCGTCCGATGATTACATGTGTTCTTTCGGTTACCTAGAGGGTGTCACAGTTTAGGTCCAGGGACACCAGTTGCTGGCCAGGTTGTACGCGTTGCAGCTTCATGACTTTGACGTCATCCCGGGAATGGACTGGTTGGAGGCTCACTCAGCTGTGGTGGATTGTCAGCAGAAGACCATTCGGTTTGAGATACCTGGAGCACTTGGTCTCTACTTTCGAGGTATCCGATCTACCTGTCGACCTTTATTTCCTTTTGTAGAGCCCGTCGTTTGATCCGCGATGGTTGTGTGGCATATCTTGCTTCTGTTTGTTCCTTGGAGCCTAGCGGGTCGTAGGTTTTTGATGTGCCTGTTGTTTGTGAGTTCTCTAATGTTTTCCCGGAGGATCTACCTGGGTTACCGCCTGAGCGGGAGGTAGAGTTCTCTATCGAGCTTTTGCCTAGTATGATGCCTTTGTCTAAGGCACCTTATCGGATGGCTCCGGCTGAGTTGCGTGAGCTGAAGCGCTAGTTGCAGAGTTGTTTGAGCTGGGCTTCATCCGTCCGAGTCGTTCTCCATGGGGAGCGCCAGTGCTGTTCGTAAGGACGAAGGATGGCAGTTTGAGATTGTGCATCGATTATAGGCAGTTGAATCGAGTAATAGTGAATAACAGTATCTGTTGCCCAAGATCGATGACTTGTTTGACCAGTTGCAGTTAGCCAAGGTGTTCTCGAAGGTTAACTTGAGATCAGGCTACTACCAATTGAGGATCAGAGAGTCAGATATTGGCATGACAGCTTTTCATTCAAGGTACGGTCACTTTGAGTTCGTCGTGATGCCGTTTGGGCTCACGAATGCACCCGCAACTTTTATGAATTTGATGCATAGGGTGTTCAGTGAGTACCTGGACAGCTTTGTGGTCATCTTTGTAGATGACATTCTGGTCTACTCGGCTTCTGAGGAGGAGCACGATGAGCATCTGAGGATCATGCTAGAGACGTTGCAGAGTCACCAACTTTATGCCAAGTTCGACAAGTGCGAATTTCGGCTGAGGGAGGTGCACTTTCTCGGGCACGTGATCTCAAGTTCTAGTGTGGCGGTGGACCCTGCCAAGCTTGAGGCAGTGTTGTCTTGGGAGCAGCCCACTTCAGTGTTAGAGGTTCGCAGCTTTCTGGGTTTGGCAGGCTATTACAGGAGGTTCATCCAGGATTGCAGAGCCATTAACCAGATTGACCAAACTTGAGGCCATATTTGTTTGGACTGAGGACTGCGAGCGGAGTTTCCAGGGGCTGAAGACAAGGTTGACTTCAGCGCCAGTGTTGGTCTTGCCATCAGGTAGCGGAGGTTTTGTGGTCTACACCAACACGTCGAGGTCAAGTTTGGGTACAGTGCTGATGCAACATGGTGGGGTCGTTGCCAATGCTTCTCGACAGTTGAAGAAGCATGAGGAGAACTACCCTACCCATGACTTGGAGTTGGCAGCAGTGGTGTTTGCTCTGAAGTTGTGGAGGCACTATTTGTACGGAGTGGCTTTCGAGATCTTCACCGACCATCAGAGTTTGTAGTACATCTTCACTCAGAAGGATTTGAACTTGAGGCAGCGCAGATGGGTAGAGTACTTGAAGGACTATGACCTTACCCTCTCCTATCATCCGGGAAGGGCTAACGTTGTAGCATATGCTTTGAGCAGATTTGTTCGCTTGAGTTCATTGATGGTCAGAGAGTGGAGGCTGTTTGAGGATTTGTCTCAGGGAGTTTTCTACCCTTCAATGTGCAGGGACCGTGTAGTGATGACCAGTTTGTCAGTTCGTCCGTCAGTGTATCGTCAGGTGTTGGAGGCACAATAGGGAGACTCAGAGTTGGCAGATATCTTACAGATGCCAGATGTTGAGCTGGACGAGGATAGTGAGGTTAGGTTTAGAGGCAGATTGTACGTTACCTATGATGCGTGCTAGACACTGTTATCTGAGGCACACCGGTCGAGGTATGCTGTTTATCCTGGTTCCACCATGATGTATCATAACCTGAGGAGGTTCTTCTAGTGGCCAGGGATGAAGAGGGGCATGGCAGAGTTTGTTGCTCGTTGCCTTACCTGTCAGCAGGTGAAGGCTAAGAATCATTGTCCTGGTGGTGAGCTGCAGTCGTTACCTATTCCCAAGTGGAAGTGGGACGACATCACCATGAACTTCATGGTTGGTTTGCCCCGTACTCCGCAGAGGCATGATGGTATTTGGGTGATTGTGGATCGGTTGACCAAGTCAGCGCACTTCCTTCCAGTTAGGATGTCTTGGTCAGTGGATAGGCTCACCAGACTGTACATGGACCGAGTTGTTCCGTTGCACGGAACCCTAGTTTTGATTGTTTCTGACAGAGATCCGAGGTTCACTTCTGGGTTTTGGCACAGTTTGTAGAGAGCTCTTGGTATAGAGTTGAAGCTGAGTTCAGCGTATCACCCGCAGTCAGATGGGTAGTCAGAGAGGACGATTCA
Organism: Colocasia esculenta; assembly: GCA_014218235.1. Lineage (NCBI taxonomy): Eukaryota > Viridiplantae > Streptophyta > Magnoliopsida > Alismatales > Araceae > Colocasia > Colocasia esculenta. The sequence goes on from CM024755.1 coordinate 169,081,710, forward strand.
AACCTTGGAGGATATGTTGACAACATGTTGTTTAGACTGGAGTGGCACCTGGGAGTCGCACCTTCCGATGGTAGAGTTTGCATACAACAACAGTTATCACTTGAGCATTGGAATGGCACCATACGAGGCTTTGTATGGTCGGCCGTGTAGGAAACCACTTCACTAGTTCGAGGTCGGTGAGAGGCAGCTTTTGGGACCAGAGATGGTGTAGCAGTCTGCAAACACAGTCAGTTTAGTCAGGCAAAGGCTCCAGGCAGTACAGAGCAGACAGAAGAGCTATGCAGATATCCACAGGAGGCCGTTGCAGTTTAGCGTGGGTGACCTTGTGTTCTTGTGGGTTTCGCCGACCAAGGGTGTTATGAGATTTGGCAAGAAGGGAAAGCTCAGTCCTAGATATATTGGGCCCTTCCCTATCACAGAGAGGATCGGCGAGGTCGCATACAGATTGCATCTTCTGACAGAGTTGGCAGGGGTACACGAGGTCTTTCACGTGTTGCATCTTAGGAGGTACGTTGCAGATTCGTCTCACATGTTGGATTACTCGTAGCTTGAGGTTGAGCTGGACTTGCCAGTACCTTAGTATCCGGTCAGAGTTGTGGACCGTAGAGTGCAGCAGTTGCGCAAGAAGCAGATTTCACTGGTCAAGGTTGTTTGGGAGAACCGTATTGGTAGTGAGGCCATGTGGGAGCGCGAGGATGAGACGAGAGAGTAGTTCCCATATTTGTTTGATAGATTGGTATGTTGTTTTCCCTTTCGCGTTTCTTCTTGTTGAAACTGAGTTTCTCTCTAATTTCAAGGACGAAATTTCTTTAAGGGGGGTAGGATGTAAGAATCGGCTCTCATGGGCCCTTGGCCCTGTCCTCAGGGTCACGGTGGGGGAGCCCGTCGCGATAGGGTTTGTGTGGCGGCACACCCGGTCGTCGCGTTCTAGTTGCGATGGGGGGGTGGCGTCGCGTTCTTATCACGCTGTTTGAAGGCGTCGTGCTTGCTTTTCTGATCGACTTGACCATTGTCCTGTCTGTCAAAACAGCCTTGTCGGGTGTCAGGTGCGCACAGTGTTGACGTGACCTGGTTAGCCATTGTGTTCTTGTTTCCCAGTCTTCGAGATTTGACCACTTTTGGTGTTGCGCCGTGGGTGGCCGTCGCAACATGGTCACGACGCCTAGAGGTGTCGCGACATGCTCGTTGTTGCGCCGGGCCAACCCGTCGCGTCTTGGGGCCCATCGGTATAAAACAGAGGCCGGCGCCCCATTTCCCCCTCTCCCCCTTTCCTTCTTCTCCTTCTTCCTTCTTCTTCCCCCTCCGAGCTCTCTCTTCTCCGGTGGTTTCTCGGCATGCTTGAGGTGCTCGTCGTAGGAGGTGATGCCCCGTTCGTGCAGACGGCGTGATCGTGGAGCTTGGAGCAAGGAGGAGGTGGCCATTCTGACCTGAAGGGCCCAACGGGTCGGCTCTACTCTTGGAGGTAGGGACCCTTGACTCCTCTCATTCTAGCATGCTCCCTTCCCCCTTGAGATTGTGGTTTCTCTATGGTTTGGGGTTGTGGGGTGTGTGAGGATCATGCTCGTGGTAAGTGAGGTTTCCATCGAGCGTAGATTCCTTATCATCCATGTTTTATGGGATTTTAAGGGTGGGTTGGCTTGATTAGAAGTCCCTATGGAGTTTCCCATGCTCCTCTCCCCCTATTGGTGCGGTTTGCACCAGCTTTGGGGTGATTTTCGAGAGGATCATCCCAGAACCCCTCTCACCTAAGAATGCGACCAGTATAGAGGTCGCGATGATGTCACAACCGGCTAGGCCGCCGTGACATCATCGCGATGCTCTTGAGCGTCGCGACCTGGTCACGACGTCTTGAGCTGCCATGACAGTGTCGTGACAGCCCTAAGTGTCGCGACATGGTCGTAATGGCCCGATGCGTTGCGACAACAGCAGAGACAGGTAAGTCTTGCGGAGTTCCATTTTTCGTGGAGTCTTCGCTGTTTCCACTTCTTATTGTACTCGTGGCACCAGTGCTAGTTCCCTAGTATGGTCCTACACTAACCGTTCGTCCGGTTGTAGGCACTTGAGGGCTTGTCCCGTGAGAGAGGTTGTTATCGTTGTCTGGCACCCCCGTCCCCGTGCGCCTGTTGAGGGAGTACTCCGGGCAGCGGGCATGCTCGAGTCACGGACTCTGGAGCAGAGGGGAAAAAGGTTGTTAGGATAGCAGCATTGAGTCGTTTGCAGAGCTCTTGTGGTTGGTCTGGGACGTCGAGGTCATTTGGAGTTCTTCCCGGCGCAGGCCAGTCAGTCCTTTTCTCACTGCCTCTCTCCTTGTGGTCGGGGAACTGCTTAGAGAGGCTAGGCGTGGGATTGTAGTCTGGCCAGACTACGGCAGTTACTGTTGTGCTACTTTGTATTCTGCCTCACTCTGACGAGATGTGGAGGTTTATACTTGGGTTGAGGATAAGACGTTAGTTGACGCACCTGACCGGTTGACTAGTGGTAGTGTTTTCCATCGCTAGTGCCTCTTGTCCTAGTAGAGTCCACTCTGCCTGTGTTTCCAGCCGTGTGGTGGTCACGATGTGTAGTCGTACGTAGTTTCCGACCGTAGTGTTTTTCTGTACCACGTTAGTTAGTAGCTTGCTTCCGCACTTTCCTATGTAGGTAGAAGATATCACTGTTGTTAATTTTATATATATATATATATATATATATATATATATATATGTCTTCTGCCTGTTAGAGCCAGCAGGAGATTGGTAGTCCCTACTGAGCTTTTGTTGTGAAGCTCATCCCCTCCTTTTTCCAGGTGAGACTTCTCAGCAGCGGCAGGGTGTGCGCCGGGCAGAGGAGATGGGGTGGTAGTCGTCGCCCCCGTAGCTAGCAGTGGTTCCCCCTTTCAGTTGTACATCACCCTCGGGGTATGCCCGGCGCACATGTTCTTCCCCTGTCTTTACTTGTACTAGTTTTGTGTGTTGAGACTGTACCAAGAGCGATACGCAGCAGTCTCGCTCTTCTTTCTACTTCCGCGTGTGTGATCCTAGTTAGCAGTTGACGTTTATTTCCTTTACATATTCTGCTAGACTTGTGTTATAGCCCTTCCGGGTCCCTAGATCCATGGGCGACGACCGCGAAAATCGGGTCCTCGGCTTGGGCCGAGGGTCGGGTTCTCAGGGCCCGTTACACTAGTCGTCCGGTTAGGTGCGTCACACGCCTTACCCTTGACCTCCAGTCCATGTCTAGCACCTCCCGTCGGAGTGAGACGTAGAACTAAAGTAACCACAACTACCGTAGTCTGGCTGGACTATGGTCCTACACTTGGCCCCTATAAGTGGTACCAAAACCAAGTAGAGTGAGGTAGTGAGAAGGACTAGCTGATCTGCGCCGAAAGAAATGCCTCAACCACCTCGGCATCCCAGACTCAGCTAAGAGAGCTCTACAAATGACTCTATGCTGCTGTCTCCACCGTTTTCCCCTCTGCTACCAGAGTTTGTAGACTCGAGCTTGCCCGCCGTCCGGAGAACTCCCTCAAACAGGCGCGTGGGGACTGGGGCTCTAGGTAACGATAACAACCTCTCAACGAACAAGCCCACAAGTTCCTAGCACCGAGCGAAAGACTAGATGTAGCACCTTGATTTTTAAAATCAAGAAAAATAATATTTTTTATTAATATATGAGATAAATTAATTCAATTAGAATAAAAAGAAATTATTGCAATACCCATTAAGCTAAATTATTAGTAGGTTACTCTAATAACCCAAACCCAATAGAATGGGCCCAAATAAGGATAGCCCATCATGGGATGAGAGGTAAATAGGCTAAATTTGTATCTAATTAATTAAATAAATAGTAAAGGGTTAAGATAAATGTTAAATAACCCATATATATCCTAAAAAGGAGTCCTACCCATATCCTAACCCTTTGACCACGAAATTAGCTCTCTTCCCTATCCATTAGGAGGATAAATGGTGAAAAAATAGGTATTTAATATGAATTTTCGTAATTAAAGGAGGAGAGAAGAGTTTGGAGTTGAATGGACTCTAATAGCAAGCTTAAACACCTCAAACTTCATCCCTAGCAACCATTTTCGGCTGGAACCCTGGAGAACGAGGAGAAGAGCTGGAGACCAAGGAGCAAGGAAGGAGAAGGCTTGGAGCAAGAAGGGTTTTCCATTTTCGTCACCAAACTAGGGTTTTCTTGCTTCCCGAAAAAGGTAGGCAATCTCTCAAGATAAAATCGTGAAATAATTACCCTAGGTAGCCTTCATGTACCTCTTCAAAAGCCCTATGTTTTCATTGTATTCCGTTCATCCATTTGGGTGAATTTAATTCGTGAAATCCTACTGTCACCATGAACCCGAATCTCATGTTTTCTCTAATACCTTGCACGTACTTGTTTCCATGCTATGAGAAAATTCTCATTGATACTACCATGTAATATCTTTCAAACGCCCCTAGTCTTGCTTTATTTCAATCTCCCATGAGGGAGAATTAAATCCTTGAATATCTATCAGACCTGTGCACTCGACCCTCCTTGTTTCCTTTTTAACCTCGTGCAAACTTGACATCATTCCATGATAAAATTATCATAAATACTACTACATGTTAGCTTTCAAACGTCGCTGGTTTCATAATGTTTCATCATGTATACATCTCTAATTAATTCATTGAATCCTGAGTATGCCTGTTTAGGTCACCGAAGAGTAACCTGATCAATGCATATCTAAGCCTTGTCTATTTTCAAATTAATCGTGCATGTTAATATATATACATGTCTACTTTTGTTTAAAACTAGTTTGGTGCTTTTTGGATCATCGTGCGATTTTTTACTGAATTTAGAATGACCCTGTGTCAAGAAGGGTCTACCCAGAGAAAAAGCGAAAAACCTGGACCGCCCTTGTTATCGCGACGGCGCGATACGCCGCGATAACAGGAGTGTCGCTGTAGGCCTCCACGTCGCGTCATGAACGCGACGGGCCTCACCGCCGCGTTCCCAACCCCGAACCAGGCCAGGCCGGCCGGTTCGCCTGTCGCGCCAGGCCGCACCACCGCGACTTGAACCGCGACAGGATACCCTGTCGCGATACGCTGCTTAACGCGCCCTTGCGCCCCGTCGCGACATGATCGCGACTGGCACCCTCGTCGTCGTCTTTAAATTTGGGCCAGAATCTTATAATATGCATATACCCTTGCTTTATTTGTCATATAACCCTTATACAAGTTAAACCATGTACTGCTAAGCTTAATCGACCTGAATATTTTTTAAATAATTCTTGTTAATTTAAAAGCCGTGATGCACGACTTATCATATCCTCAAGATTTCTTTACACTTGCACACTCATAACATTGTAAATTGCCTTTTGACCTTGATAAATTATGCAATAATGTATTCGGTGAATTAGCGAAATAAATGACTAAATTACCCTATTTTGTTAAATACAATTGTTTCCGTTTTGACTCGCGCATTTTATCTACCGTTACCGTTTTCCCTCGGCCTTCGAGCACTCGAGGCACGACGGACCCGTTTTTACACACTTTCCTTGACTTGGACCACCTCTCCACCGAGAATACTCTCGACTGGGCTAGGGACTCTTGTCAAGACCTCCGTAAGTCTTCTTGGCTTTGGCGCACGTCCTTAGTCAACGAGCTGGTTATACCCTAAAACCCGTTACACCTTAGGGATCAGCACGATCTATGACCTTAATTAGTGTTCTCTCCTTATCTTGCAATCACGCTGGACCATCTAGCCTGTGTTCATCGCACGGCTAGTGGGCGGTTGTGACCTCTACCAGACTGTCGGTACCCGACCTGGTGCCGTGCAACCGTTACTATCGCGTGCTTCTCGTCTTTTTACGGAAATGTCCCTATCTCATCTACTATCTCGATACTCTCATCTGTTCACGTTCTCTCTACACTCTCGTCTAGTTCATCTACTACTCTCATCTATTCTCGGTACTCTCTTGGCCATTTTGTGATTGTCTAAGATAACAAACATGACTATGCTAGGCAACATTAAAAGGGCCCGATCTGGTCCTTGGGAGGAGCACCTGAAAGGCTATAACTCGCGGGGGGGGGGGGGGGGGGGGGGGTCTAATGATCAGGTGATGGCATACACAAACACATGACTATCAAGATTTAATCTAAGACAATCACAAACATTCCTGTACATGACACTTGACTCGTGGTTGATAAAATGGTCGACCAAACGCATGTTACTTGCTTTACTTGCTATCGTGACTTGTGCACTGTTGTGCAATTACTTGTTAACTTGAAATATGGCCAAATCTTTTGTACTTGTTACCTATGAAGGTATTCTTGTCTTGTGAACTTACTGGCACGACTATACCTGATCGTTCTCGTACTTGCTCGTTCCTATTAGTTATCCTGCTTGATAAAAGGTTAAACACTTAAAGCCTGCTTGTTTACATGAGATATTAAGTCCTACTGAGCGTTATTCGCTCATCCTACATTTTTATTTAATGTGTTTCATGCGAGTATGACGATGACCACACTCACGAGGACGGGACTGAGGATGATGCTCAGGAGTGACCCCTTTCAGCAACCAAGGCTTTCTAGTAGTAGTCAGTTAGTATAGTTATGAGTTAGTGAGTCAGATAATCATTTATGTAATAGTTTGATTTTGAATAAAGTACTCTGGGCCCTAGTTTTGGCTCTGATACGTTGATGTATTAGTCAGTTAATGAGTTATTAGTGAATGTAATGGAGGTTGTTGGATATTATGAAATTGGAGTGTAATTGGTGTTATCCAATTGTGCAATGGTCTGTTATTTATTTCTCGCTCTGTACTATTTAATAACTGTAATCCCGCTCCGATATTCCGCATCGGGGCGTTACAGTTTTGTGGTATCAAAGCCTTGCCTAGCCGAAAGTGCAGGAACTAAGTGCCACACAGGGCAAAGTGCTACGCTATGGGAGCCACCTCTTGAGGCCATAATGGCACAAAGTGCTACATAGTGGGAGCCACCTCTTGAGCCTGTGGGGGCCACCTCTAGAATCCTGCCTGCCTAGGGTTTGATTGTGTGCTATATGTGAGTAGCGACGAGGACGTCGCTTATATAAGAGGGGTAGATTGTAACACCCCATATAAGAATATGTTAAATGGACTAAATCAGTAGACTACCAACAACCCGGACTAGTCATTTTCAGAGCTCGAGGGAAAGAACTCTGAAGTTAAGCGTGCTCAGTTGGGAGGTAGTCCCAGGATGGGTGACCTTCCTGGGAAGTCTACCAATTAGTATGGTTGTTGGGTCAGTTTGCTGGTTGGGTCGTCACACTAGAGTAGGACCGTGCTAGGAATAGCACAAGTGCCAATAAATAGAGTCGCAGCGGAAGGAAAACTCCAATAGGCCGACAGTTGCTCTCTATCTGAGAAGGTGACAAGGATACCATCGCTTTCTCATAGAAGGTGACACAAGGGCTGTCACCACCTGAAGGTGACACCCTGACTATTGCGACCTGGGTCAAAAGGCGACAGGCTACGTGTCGCGATCCTAGTCGCGACAAGGGCATTGTCGTGATGACAGACAAAGGTCCAGGTGACCATCTTGGACCTCCCACAACCCACGGGAAAAGCATGGTATGAAGGCGACGGCCACCCTGTCACCACTAGAACGCGACAGGGTGTGGCGTCGCGTTCATACCAGAAGGCGACGGGTCAAGCTGTCGCGATCTGGGTCGCGACCACTAACGTGTTGCGACCATAGATAGACACACCCGAGATCCCCAAAACAAGACCAAACTGATGAACAGTCCATCCCCATGTACTTTTAAATATTAATACTTGCCTATTTTGGTGATAAAAAAACACTGTCAAAGGTTTCTCTAACCTTGTTTATCTAGCCATAAGCACAGAATTACCCACAGAAAGTCAAGCATTTGTGGTAAGTCTTACATACATCTTTTTTCAGAAGAGCCATATAATTCCTTCATTCATTATAACGACTCTGTAAGTTATCGTAACGACTTCTTCAGAAGTTATAACGACTTGCTCATTATAACGACTCTGTAAGTTATCGTAACGACTTCTCAGAAGTTATAACGACTTGCTCATTATAACGACTCTGTAAGTTATCGTAACGACTTCTTCAGAAGTATAACGACTTGCTCATTATAACGACTCTGTAAGTTATCGTAACGACTTCTCAGAAGTTATAACGACTTGCTCATTATAACGACTCTGTAAGTTATCGTAACGACTTCTTCAGAAGTTATAACGACTTGCTCGTCATAACGACTCTGTAAGTTGTCGTAACGATTTCTTTTGAGAGCTACAACGACTTGCCATGTTTCATAACGATTTCTTTTATCATCTGTTATAGAACGACTTGGTTGTGGTAACGATTTCATAAGTTATCATAACGACTTCTTATCAGTCTACAGCAACTTGATCATAACGATTCTATCAGATTTTCTCAACGACTGCATAGTCATGTTTCCATTAATTAACGTTTTTCCTTGATTTAATCTACGTTGAATAGTCAAAGTCGCATCTCGTCTGATTGACTGCCATGCATTAATAAAGACTGAACGTATCTCTGCATGGACACAGAACATATCTTCCATTCTGGTGTATTCTCTGCATGCATCTTTTAGAACGATAAAGTATTACTACTATTTTGTGTCTATGCTTTGACGTTGATTGACATCTGGAGATAGTATAGCTGTCTACCATTAAAGCTCAACCTTGCAGAACCTTAAGGATGTACTATCCTACAACAACGGACACAAAAGGAACTACAAGCAAACTCAGAAGATATTATCTCTTTGCGTGCTCCAAAGAACAAAAGACTGTTGACAGGAAGCTTCCACAAAACCTTCAGTCTAACGTACACCAAAGCTGTGAGACAACGGTCATCTCCTTGTCCTCATTCAAATCGGAGATACAAATACAGGATGAAGCTCGGAAGACAAATCAATTTTGAGAAAATTCAATTCATATTGAAGAGCGGCTAGAACTCTGCAGCTTTCAAGTCTTCGAATTTTCTCTAGAGCCAGAAATTCAGTCTTTTCAATCTTGGCTCTTAGCTCCCTGTGCTGTGAGAAGAAAATTAAGGAAGAGCTAGTTTAGTTCTGAGAGAGTGCACTTTGTGTAGATCTTCGTCTCTCAGTGCTTGTAGCTTCAGATTGAGTTTTGTAAAAGCTTGATCTAGGGGCTAGTCTTTTTCTCTCAAGAATTTTTCCCTTCATGTGTGAAGGAAGACCTGGTGGTTCCAGGGTGGTGTTATTCCCTTCGGTGGTGAAGGAAGACCTGGTGGTTTCCAGGGTGGTGTTGTGTTCCCTTCAGGGGTGAAGGAAGACCAGCTAAGCGGGGTGGTTGTTTGTCCATAGGGGGACTGTACCCGAGTTAGTGAAATCCTGAGGGTTGCTCAGGGACTGGACGTAGGACTCCTAAGGAGAGGAGATCCGAACCAGGATAAATCTGTGTGTTGTGTGATTGTCTTCTTTATGTGATTGTTGCTTTTACTAACCATTACTAATTCCTTTCAAGAACTCTTTATGTTGTTTGAGTTCAGGTTTTTATCAGATAAATTTTTAAAGACCCATTCACCCCCCCTCTGGGTTAGCCAACCGGGCAACACAAACTCCCAAATCTGGGAAGAATAAGGGAGGGGGAGGATAACAATGAAAACACCATCCATAGGTACAAACCACCCTCATTCACCACCCATGCATGTCAAGGTAATGGATCTACACTCAAATAACCTCACATGCAAGCGTGGATCTCTCATCACCCAAACCCCCATAACAAGCATTGCAAGAGCCATCAAGCATACATGCACGACCTAGCATGATTCTAAAGGCTTGGAGAAGGGGTTTGGAGGCCCTAGCATGATAGAACTAGGGGGAAGTCAGGGTGTCCATATCTCAAAGTGAAGAGCCAACCCGTTGGGGTCTTCTCGTGTGCATGGCCACCTCCTCCTTGCTCCAAGCTCCACAGTCACGCCGTCCATGAGCAAGGATCGTCCTACACGCTAGAGAAGGGTCACCACCATGAAGGGGAAGCCACACTGGAGAAGAATGCCAAGCCGGGAAGATAATCCACCAAACACACACACCCCAAGCCCTCAAACACTCCCCACAGTGGAAGCACAGGCAGAGGGGTCAGAGGAAGAAAGGGAGAGCGAGAAGAGGGAAAGAAAGGGGGAGATCTACTGGCCTTGCACAAATAGGCCACAGATCTGAGAATGTGACAGCTTGCCTGTCGTGTTCACTTGCTAAACGCGACAGTCATCTTGTCGCTATCTCAAGGTCCTGGTCAAACCTGACCAGCAGATCCGCCATACGTCACCCATGCATGTCTGACAGCTGGAACGCGACACTTGACATGTCGACTTCATGATGTGAGTGCTTGACACTTGTTCCAACTGTCCCGACAGAAAAATGACAAAACTATTTACTGTGGTCAGAGGGTTGAACACGATGACATGCCTATCACGTTCCCAACCAAAACCCGACAGCCATCTTGTCCCCTTCAGAAGGTGATGGCCTGATGTGTCGCGACCTTCATCCGAGGGTGGCTGACCAAGGGAAGGAGGATGTTACAATCTAACCAACAAAAAAACAATTTTGTCCTCGAAATTAAGGGCAGAACCCGGGGGAAGAAGGCAAGCAAACATACCAGTCATTCAAACAAGTAAGAAAAAGGCTCCCGCATCTCGTCCTCGCGCTCCCACGTGGCCTTGCCACCGACGCGATTCTCCCAAGCAACCTTGATAAGCAGGATCTGCCTCTTGCACAACTGCTGCACTCTGCGGTCCACAACACTGACCAGGTACTCTGGCACTGACAGATCTGGAGCAACCTCTAACTGTGAGTAGTCCAACATGTGCGACGGATCTGGCATGTACCTCCTCAGCTGCGAGACGTGGAAGACGTCGTGAACACCTGCCAACTCGGACGGAAGAGCCAACTTGTAAGCGACCTCGCCAACCCGTTCAAGATGGGAAAGGGACCAACAAACCTTGGGCTGAGCTTGCCCCTCTTCCCAAACCTGAGAATGCCCTTGGTGGGTGAGATCTGCAGAAACACACTGTCACCTGCCGCGAACTGAAGTGGCCTCCGGCGAACGTCTGCGTAGCTCTTCTGTCTACTCTGTGCTGTCTGCAGTCTCTTTCTGATCAGTCTCATTGTGTCTGCACACTGTTGTACCAACTCTGGTCCCAGTAACTGCCTCTCTCCAACCTCGTGCCAGTGCAAAGGTGTCCGACACGGTTTGCCATACAGAGCCTCGTAGGGCGCCATCCCAATGCTGAAGTGAAAGCTATTATTATAAGCGAACTCCACCATAGAAAGGTGCGACTCCCACGTGCCGCCCCAATCTAAGCAACACGCTCTCAACATATCCTTGAGGGTCTGTATGGTCCTCTTCGACTGACCATCTGTCTACAGGTGATAAGCTGAACTTAGTCTCAACTCGGTGCCCAGTGCCCTTTGAAAACTGCGCCAAAAATATGAAGTGAACCTTGGATCTCTATCTGAGACAATAAAGACCAGCGTCCCATGCAACGACAGAACTCTGTCCATAAACAATCTGGCAAGCCTGTCCACTGACCATGCTGATCTGACTGGCAGAAAATGAGCTGTCTTCGTCAGTCGGTCGACAATCACCCAAACACTGTCGTGCCTCTGTGAAGTACGAGGTAAACCCACAACAAAGTCCATGGTGATGTGTTCCCACTTCCACATGGGAATGGGTAACGACTGCAGCTTACCACCAGGACACTGGTGCTCAGCCTTCACCTGCTGACAGGTGAGGCAACGAGTAACAAACTCAGCAAGATCTCTCTTCATTCTAGGCCACCAAAAGAGTCCCCTCAAGTCGTGGTACATCTTGGTGGAACCCGAATGAATAGAGAACCTCGATCTGTGTGCCTCAGCCAACAGCTCCTACCTGACGTCTACTGGAACGTAGAGTCTGCCTATGAATTTTATCTCGCTGTCCTCGTCCAGCTCAACCTCTGACATCTGCAACACATCTGCTAAATCTGCATTTGCACTCTGAGCCTCTACCACCTGCTGGTATATGACTGGGCAAACTGTTAAACTGGTCAACACTGCTCTATCTCTAAATCTCGACAGTGGGCTGGCTCCCTCCAAAAACTCCGGTGTCTAACCAACAATGAACTCAAGTGGGCTCTCCTACTCAAAGCATCCGGTACGACATTAGCCTTCCCCGGGTGATAGGAAAGGGTAAAGTCGTAGTCTTTCAGGTACTCGACCCACCTGCGCTGCCTCAGGTTCAGATTTCTCTACCTGAAGACATACTACAAACTCCTTTGGTCTGTGAACACCTTGAACACCTCCATGTACAAGTAGTGTCTCCACAACCTAAAGGCAAACACGACCGCTGCAAGCTCCAAGTCGTGTGTCGGGTAGTTCTGTTCATGCTTCTTCAGCTGCCGAGAAGGATAAGCAACTACCCTCCCGTGTTGCATCAACACGACACCAAGATTGATCCCAGAAGTGTCGGTGTAGACAACAAAACCACCGCTATCAGATGGTACAAGTCAACCTGCTCTTCAGCTCCTGGAAACTCTGCTCACACTCCACTGTCCAATGAACCTGGTCTCTCACTTGGTCAACCTCATCAACGGCTCAGCAACTCTGGCATAGTCCTGCACAAACCTCCTGTAGTAGGCTGCCAACCCTAGAAAACTATGCACCTCTGAGGCTGGCCCCATGAAACCACTGCCTCGACCTTGGCGGGATCCACCGCCTCTCCTGCATCTGAAATCACGTGACCAAGGAAGTGCACCTCCTTTAGCCAAAATTCACATTTGCTGAATTTGGCATAAAGTTGGTGACTCCTCGGTGTTTCTAGCACTAGCCTCAAGTAAACCTTGTGCTCCTCTACCATCGTTGAGTACACCAGGATGTCGTCCACGAACACTACCATGAACCTATCCAGGTACTCTCATAACACACTTAGCATCATCTCCATGAAGGCTACCGGTGCATTCGTGAGACCAAAAGGCATCACGACAAACTCGAAGTGACCGTAGCGGGTATGGAAGGCTGATCTATCAATATCTGACTCTCGGATCCTCAGCTGGTAGTAGCCTGACCTCAAGTCAATCTTCGATAACACTAAAACTGACTGCAACTGGTCAAACAAGTCGTCGAACCTAGGCAATGGATACTTATTCTTCACTGTAACCTGATTCAACTGTCGATAATCGATGCACATCATGAGACTATCATCCTTCTTCCTCACAAACAACATAGGCGCACCCCAAGGTGAACAGCTCGGACGAATGAAGCCCTTCTCGAGTAACTCCTCGAGTTGGCGCTTCAACTCCTACAGCTCTGTTGGTACCATCCGGTATGGTGCCTTGGACATAGGCATCGTCCTCGGAAACAACTCAATGGAGAAATCTACCTCTCACTCTGGCGGTAAACCAGGTAGATCCTCCGAAACACATCAGCATACTCACAAATAATAGGCACATCAGAAACAGACAACTCACCAGAATCTGAGAAACTTACGGAAGTAAGATATGCCACACAACCATCTCGGATCAAGCAACAAGCTCTACAGAAGGAAACGAATGGTCGGTGGGTAGTCTGTGTACCTTGGAAGCAAAGTACCGATGCTCCAAGTATCTCAAACCACACAGTCCTCCACTGATAGTCCACCAATGCAGAGTGTGCCTCCAACCAATCTATGCCAAGGATGACATCAAAGTCGTAGATCTGTAAGGCAAACGGTCTGGCTGGCAGAAGGTGACCCTGCACCTCGATGGTGACACCCTCTAGCTAACCCAGAGTACGCACGTAGTCACCCGTCGGAAGTTCAAGTGCTAGGTCACAGGCCCTCTCTAGAGCAAACTTAGTAAGCGAACGAAAGAACTCCTCTAAAGCAAAATAATACGTAGACTGGGATCAATCAAAACACGCGCAGCTCTACCAAGGATAGGAACCGTACCAATGACTAGATTAGAGGCCTCCGCCTCCTCGATGGTGATGTTCATCACGCGTCCACGTCCACATCCTCGTTGTGGCTGCTGTTGCTAGCACTGCTGTGGCGGCTGGAACTGACCCTGGTGCTGCTGCTGATGCTGAGCCTGCTGGGGTGAAGGGTACTACATCCGCGAAGCCTACTGTGAGTACTGTGGAAGTGCCAACTACTGCTGCCCCTGCCTCATCAGACACTCTCGCCTGTAGTGACCTGGCTGCCTGCAGAGAAAATAACCCACACTCTATTGGCCCTGCTCTGCCCCCTACTACATTGACTGCTCCATTGGCGGCTCTGGTTGATGATGATGCTGAGGTAACTGCTGGTAACGTCCTCTACCCCCTCGTGTGAACAACTTCTTCATCTTCGAGGTCAGGCCACCGCTGCCTGTACTCGAAGAAGAAGACAAAGACACACTCTCTCAGCTGCCTGAGGGACGTTGGTAAGGGGTAGACCTAATCGAACCTCCTCCCTGCTGCGGCTGGAACCGACACTCCCTCTCCAATGCGGTAGCTCTGGCCACTACCACTGCCAAGGTGTCACAGAGGTGGCTAGCCATGGCCCACCTCAACTTCGAGCGTAACCCGCTAATGAACCACTCAGTGCAAGCCTGCTCACTAGTGGCTACGTGAGGAACGTGCCGCAACAGACGAACATACCTCTGGTGGTACTGTGCCACAGATAACTTGCCCTGCGTCAACTAGTGAAACTGGTCCCTCCTCTCACAACAAGCATAGTCGGGGAAGTACTCGCCGTGGAAGAACTCCAAGAACTGCTCCCAAGCTATCTGGTCCAGCCTCCTGCCCTGAAAACTAGTCTGCCTCACTACTCTCCACCACTCATAGGCTAACCCCTTCAACTGATACACTGCCAGTCAGACCTAATCCTACTCTGAATAGTCCATGGTCTCGAAAGTATGCTCAAGCTCATGGACCCAGCTCTCTGCTCTGTCAGGATCGTAGTCGCCATAGAAAGTCAGAGGCCGAAGACAAAGGAACCTCTCTAAGAGTGCTGTCCTGTCCTCAAGTGCTGCTGCCACCGCTGAAGCCTGCTACTGAGCTACTAGTGGTACCTCTGGTTGCACTGGGGCTGCCTGCAGAGTCGCTAATGGCTGCTCCTCTGCTGCCATCTCTGCACACTGCTGACCTTCTGTTGGCATCTGCTGGTACTGCCACGGGGCCTAGAACATAGCTCTCCACCACTGCTCTAAGACGTCTGGTGAGGGCGGGGGTAGATACCACTGCTGCTGCTGCTGTGCTCTCTACTGCAACAGAATACCCTACTGATAATCATGCTGAGGCTGAGCATCTGTCGGTGCGTGCTTGGCTGCAACCGACTCATCCGATGCGATGTCCTGATGCTCTATCAGCTCTCGGACCAGTCTGCGTCTACATGGAGCCATGTCCTGCGATATAACTATCAATCATATTAACAGATTAACCCGACGGCTAGCAGTGTCGCTTATACTTCCTGTGGGACTTTGTGTTGTCACTTAGATCTACTACAAGTCTTGGTAGACCCCTTGCTCTGATACCACTGTAACGACCCCGACACTCGGTGTAACACCCCGGCCCCCTTGGGCCCTAGGCCCCGTCCTCAAGGTCGGGACAGGCGCCCTGGCCGCGACATGGTCGCGGCGGAGCGGCCTGCCGTGATAGGATTGGCGGTTCGTGTCACGACGGGGGTGAGCGTCGCGTCCTTGTCACGTCGCCCCTGGCTGTCGCGACTGCGTTCTGACACGGCTTGACCGCTGTCCTGTCTTTCAGAATGGTCGTGTCGGGTGGTAGGGTCGTCGGCGTTGACGTGACCTGCCAGGCCACCGCGTTAGCTTTCCCAATCTTCGAGGTTTGACCGTGCTTTTGGTGTCGTGCCTTGGCAGGCGGCCGCGACATGGTCACGACGCGTGCGGGCGTCGCGACAGTGCCGGTGTCGCGCTGGGCCGCTACACCGCGTTCTGGGGGCCATCGATTCAAAACCAAAGGCGCGCCCCATTTTCCCTCTCTCACCCTTTTCACTCTTTCTCCCCTCTCTCGAGTTCCCTCTTGTTTCTCGGCGTTCCCCTTCGCTCGTGGTGCTCGTGCTGAGGCGTGGACGTACTGTTCGTGTAGGGTGTGTGCTCGGGTTGTCCGGTGCGAGGAGGAGGAGGAGTTCGTTCCTGCGAGAAGGCCATAATGGGTTCATTCTTCGTGTGGAGGTAGGGACTCTTGATCCTCTCACCCTAAGCATGCTCCCTTTCCCCTCTAAAGCGTGTTTTCTTTGTGGTTTGGGGGTTTGGGAGTGTGAGGACCCCATGCTCGTGGACGAGTGAGGTTTCTCTTTGAGCGTAGATCCATGTTGTGGGGCTATAAGGGTGGTTTGAATTCTTTACTTGCCTTCTAGTAGGTCGTGCATGATCCCCTTCCCCCTTGTGAATGGTGTTTCGTGTTTTGGGGAGGGTTCCGGGAGGGACTGCTCCGGAACCCTGCTCGGCTGGAAACGCGGTCGCCTCGGAGGCCGCGACCATGTCGCGACGGTGCGACTGGTCGCGACGTGGTCGCGACGCTCCTGAGCGTCGCGTTAAGGTCGCGACAGGCGAGAGTGCCGCGACATGGTCGCGGCGGCCTGCCCTGTCGCGTCACCGACCGAGAGACAGGTTTGGCCTTTTTCCGTTCCGCTCTTCTTTTACTGTTCCCGTGGCACCTGTGCTAGTTCCCTAGTGCAGTCTACGCTAGTTGTTCGCCCGGTGCGCGGCACTTGAGGGCTTGTCCCGTGCCAGAGGTTGTTATCGTTACCTGGGACCCCCGTCCTCGGGAGCCTGTTGAGGGAGTACTCCGGACTACGAGTGTGCTCGAGTTGGTAGCCACCAGGTGGACTCTGGAGCTGAGGGGAAAATGGTGGTTAGGACAGTGTCGTGTGAGTCACTTGTAGAGCTCTCGTGGTTGGTCTGGGACGCCGAGGACAGTTTGGAGTTCTACCCGGCGCAGGCCAGCTAGTCCTGTTTCTCACTGCCTCGCTCCTTGCGGCCCCGGAACCGCTTGGGGAGGTCAGGCGTGGGACCGTAGTCCGGCCAGACTATACGGCGGTTACTGTTGCGTTACTTGTGTCCTACCTCGCTCTGACGAGACGTGAGGGTCAGGACCCGGGTCGAGGATAAGACGTCGGTGGACGCACCTGACCGTGACTAGTGGTAGTGTTTCCATAGCTAGTGTTCTTTGTCCAGGCTGAGTTCCCTCCGTCTGTGTTTACTAGCCGTGTGGTGGTCACGACGAGTAGTCGTACGGCATTTCCGACCGTGAGTACCTTCCGCACCGTTCTAGTTGTAGTTTCACTTCCGCACTTTCGTTTGTAGGTAGAAGATATAAACTGCTGTCTTTCATTTGATATATATGTTCCTCTGCCTGTTTAGAGCCAGTAGGAGATTGGTAGTCCCTACTGAGCTTCTGTTGTGAAGCTCATCCCTCTGTTTTCCAGGTAAGTCTTCCCAGCAGTGGCAGGGCGCGCGTCGGCGGAGGAGACGAGGCGGTAGTCGAGGTCCCGTAGCTAGCAGTGGTCCCCCTTCTTTCAGTGTACGTCACCCTCGGGGTATGCCCCTAAGGGATCTGTTCTTCCCCTGCCTTTACTTGTACTAGTGTGCGTGCGTTGGGACTGCACTTAGAGCGGTACGCAGCGGTCTCACTTTACTTTCCTGTTTTCGCTTGTACGCTTCTAGCTTAGCAGTTGACGTTTACTTCCGCTACACATCCTATTAGACGTAGTTTATAGCCCTTCCGGGTCTCCGGATCCGTGGGCGGCGACCGCGAAAATTGGGTCCTCGGCGTGGGTCGAGGGTCAGGTTCTTGGGTCGTTACAGTTGGTATCAGAGCGAGAGTCTGACAGGACTTGTAATGGATTTGAACTACAACAGGAAGTCCCAACGGTAGTACAAGTACACTGCTTGCCGCCCGAGTGGTGTTGTTAACCCTTGTTGGTTGTGTGCCGTGTAGGTCATGGCTCCGCGTTGGCGCAGTCAGGCTAGGCAGCTGGTTGAGCAGCAGGATGAGTCCGACATGCCCGCGCAGGGGCAGGTCCAGGAGGAGGTGTCAGTAGATGAGTCAGTGGCACAGCCTCAGGATGCAGCGGCAGCAGCAGCGGCAGGTGGGCAGTAGCAGCAGGAGTACCACCCTCAGCCGCAGCAGTACGCAGACTGGTTTTCCATGGCCGAGCAGTTCTTCAGAGCTATGTACCAGGGAGTGTGGTAGCCCGGGCAGGCAGCAGCAGGTGGTCAGTTTCCAGTACCTCCCCCAGCCGTACCAGAGCAGTAGGACGTGGAGCCAGAGGTGGAGCAGCCAGTCCGCCAGCAGCGGTCAGGTACTGGGAGTACCTGGTCCGGTCAGCGGAGGGCAGCAGTGTCGGAGGCGAGGACCACTCTTCTCGAAAGATTCCTGCGTCTTCGCCCACCGATGTTCCACGGTGAGTATGATCCAGACAAAGCAGAGAGTTGGACCCATGAGTTGGAGCGCATCTTTGAGACGATGGAGTGCGCTAAGGAGGACCAGGTTCGATTGGCAGTGTACCAGCTCAAGGGAGCAGCCCATGAGTGGTGGAGAGTTCAGAGGCAGACTCACTTCCAGGGGCAGCGGTTGGACCAGATCTCCTGGCAGCAGTTTTCGGAGGTCTTCCACGGCGAGTACTTCCCCGACTACGCTCGACGTGAGAGGCGGGACCAGTTTTACGAGTTGGTGCAGGGCGACCTCACAGTTTCTCAGTACCACCAGAGGTTTGTCCGGTTGTTGAGGCATGTGCCTCATGTAGCAGGCAGTGATCAGGCTTGTGCAGAGAGGCTTATAGCAGGGCTGAGACCAGACCTAAGGTGGGGTGTGACGGCACACATGTGTACCACCTTGGGAGAGGCCGTGGCGAAGGCCACCGCCTTGTATAGGGAGCTTGGCAGCCTCAGCAGCAGCAGCAACAGCAACAGGGAGGAGCCTCTTCCAGGTCCTCGCTGTACCAGCGTCCAGCAGGCAGCACCGCGTAGTGCGACTTCCCTTCCTCAGGCTCGGGCAGTTCTGGTAGCTCTGGAATTCGCTCGCAGTTCAGGAAGTTGTCTACTCGCGGGGTGGACGGAGCCGTCAGCAGAGGCGTCAGTCCAGGTTTGCAGAGCAGTCAGTACAACAGGGTGCTGAGTAGGGCAGTCAGGAGCCAGTGTGCTACACTTGTGGCTTGCCAGGCCACTTTAGGAGGGACTGCCCTAAGGTGCAAGCTCCACAGCAGCAACAGCCAGTGCAGTACGCTCAGCAACCACCTCAGTACTAGTACCCTCCTCAGCAGCAGACACCGCGTCAGCTGCAGCGGGGACAGTACCAGCAGCCAGCTCAGCAGTTCCCGCAGCCGCAGCAGTACCAACCGTACCAGCAGCAGCAGCAGTACCCCCAGCAGCCGCCGCAGTAGCAGCAGCCCCAGCAGGCGTCGCAGCGTGGGCGTGGTCGTGGTCGCGTGATGGCGCTCACCCGGGAGCAGGCAGAGGCATCCAACCTAGTAATAGGTACTCTACCTATCCTTGGCAGAGCTGCTCGTGTTTTGGTTGATCCCGGTGCTTCCTTGTGTTTTGCTTCCGAGGAGTTTTATGAGTCCATTGCTTGTCACGCTCCTGAGAGGTAGTGTGACGTGATGGTCGATCTCCCGTCCGGTGACTATATGCGTTCCTTTGGTTACCTGGAGGGTGTGGCAGTCGAGGTTGAGGGGCACCAGTTGCCGGCCAGGTTGAACGCACTGCAGCTTTGCGACTTTGACATCATCCTGGGCATGGATTGGTTGGAAGCTCACTCGGCAGTGGTTGATTGCCAGCGGAAGACCGTTCGGTTCGAGATACCTAGAGCACCTATTCTCTGCTTTCAAGGTATCCGGTCTACCCGTCGGCCGTTCATTTCTTTTTGTAAGGCTCGTCGTTTGATCCGTGATGGCTGCGTCGCTTACCTTGCTTCGGTTTGTTCTTTGGAGCCTAGCGATCTTCAGTTTTGATGTGCCAGTTGTTTCTGAGTTTTCTGACGTGTTTCCGGAGGATCTACCTGGGTTGCACCTGAGCGAGAGGTAGAGTTCTCCATCGAGCTTTTGTCTGGTACGATGCCTTTGTCCAAGGCACCTTACCGGATGGCCCCGGCGGAGCTGCGTGAGTTGAAGCGCCAGCTGCAAAAGTTGCTTGCGTTGGGCTTCATTCGTCCGAGCCGTTCACCGTGGGGCGCGCCTGTTTTGTTCGTGAGGAAGAAGGATGGTGGTCTTCGTTTGTGCATCGATTATCGGCAGTTGAACCAGGTCACTGTGAAGAACAGTTACCCGTTGCCGAGAATTGATGATTTGTTTGATCAGTTGCAGTCGGCCCGAGTTTTCTCGAAGATCGACTTGAGATCCGACTACTACCAGCTGCGGATCAGAGAGTCGGATGTTGGTTTGACGGCTTTCCATTCCTGGTACGGTCACTTTGAGTTCGTCGTGATGCCGTTTGGGCTGACAAACGCACCTGCAGCATTCATGGATTTGATGCATAGGGTGTTCAGTGAGTACATAGATCGCTTTGTGGTTGTTTTTGTTGATGATATCTTGGTCTACTCGGCTTCTGAGGAGGAGCACGAGGAGCACCTGAGGATCGTACTCGAGACCCTGCGAAGTCACCGTCTTTACGCCAAGTTCGACAAGTGCGAATTTTGGCTAAGCGAGGTGCACTTCCTCGGGCACGTGATCTCGGGTTCTGGTGTGGCGGTGGATCCGGCCAAGGTTGAGGCAGTGATGTCTTGGGAGCAGCCCGCATCAGTTGCAGAGGTCCGCAGTTTTCTGGGTCTGGCAAGTTACTACCAGAGGTTCATTCAGGATTTCGCCAAGATTACAGCACCGTTGACCAGGTTGACTAGGCAGGACGTCAGATTTGTTTGGTCAGAGGACTGCGAGCAGAGTTTTCGGGAGTTGAAGACGAGGTTGACTTCAGCGCCAGTGTTGGTCTTGCCGTTGGGCAGCGGTGGTTTCGTGGTCTACACTGATGCGTCGAGGTCAGGTTTGGGTGCCGTGCTGATGCAGCATGGTGGGGTTGTTGCCTATGCTTCTCGGCAGCTCAAGAAGCATGAGGAGAACTACCCCACCCATGACTTGGAGCTGGCGGCAGTGGTGTTCGCTCTCAAGTTGTGGAGGCACTACCTGTATGGCGAGGCTTTTCAGATCTTCGCCGATCACCAGAGTTTGCAGTATATCTTCACCCAGAGGGATTTGAACTTGAGGCAGCGCCGATGGATGAAGTATTTGAAGGACTACGACCTAACCCTCTCCTATCACCCAGGAAAGGCTAATGTTGTAACCGATGCTTTGAGTAGGCACGTGCGCTTGAGTTCACTGATGGTCAGAGAGTGGAGGCTGTTCGAGGAGCTGTCCCAGGGAGTGTTTGTTCCGTCGAAGACCAGAGACCGTGCTGTGGCGAGCAGTTTGTCAGTTCGGCTGTCAGTGTTCAGGTAGGTGTTACAGGCCCAGCAGGCAGACCCTCAGTTGGCAGACGTTTTGCAGATGCCAGATGTAGAGCTCAGCGATGATAGTGAGGTCAGGTTCAGAGGCCGCTTGTACGTTCCGGAGGAGGCGCGTCAGGCAGTTTTGTCAGAAGCTCACAGATCGAGGTATGTTGTTCATCCTGGTTCCACCAAGATGTACCATTGCTTGAGGAGGTCCTTCTGGTGGCCAGGGATGAAGAGGGGCGTGGCAGAGTTTGTTTCCCGGTGCCTTATCTGTCAACAGGTGAAGGCCGAGCATCAGCGTCCTGGTGGTGAGCTGCAGCCATTGCCCATTTCCGTGTGGAAGTGGGAGGACATCACCATGGACTTTGTGGTTGGTTTGCCCCTCACCCCGCAGAGGCACGATGGTATTTGGGTGATCGTGGATCGTTTGACCAAGGCAGCGCACTTTCTTCCGATCAGGATGTAGTGGTCAGTGGACAGGTTGGCTAGATTGTACATGGACATAGTTGTTTCGTTGCACGGGATCCTAGTTTCAGTCGTTTTAGACAGAGATCCGAGGTTCACGTTAGGGTTTTGGCGCAGTCTCCAGAGAGCACTGGGTACAGAGTTGAGGTTTAGCACAGCGTACCACCTGCAGACAGACGGTCAGTCAGAGCGGACCATTCAGACATTGGTGACATGCTGAGAGCGTGCTGTTTGAACTGGAGCGGCACTTGGGAGTCTCACCTTCCGATGGTAGAGTTCGCGTATAACAACAGTTATCACTCGAGCATCGGAATGGCACCATACGAGGCCCTGTATGGTCACCCGTGCAGGACTCCTCTTCATTGGTTCGAGGTTGGCGAGAGGCAGCTTTTGGGGCCAGAGTTAGTGCAGCAGTGTGCAGAGACAGTCAGTTTGGTCAGGCAGAGGCTTCGGGCAGCATAGAGCAGGCAGAAGAGTTATGCGGATGTCCGCAGGAGGCCGTTACAATTCAGTGTTGGTGACCTTGTTTTCTTGCGG
Organism: Colocasia esculenta; assembly: GCA_014218235.1. Taxonomy (NCBI): domain Eukaryota; kingdom Viridiplantae; phylum Streptophyta; class Magnoliopsida; order Alismatales; family Araceae; genus Colocasia; species Colocasia esculenta. The sequence goes on from CM024755.1 coordinate 169,104,107, forward strand.
ATCTCGCCGACCAAGGGCGTCATGAGGTTTGGCAGAAAGGGAAAGCTCAGTCCGAGGTACGTCGGGCCTTTCCCTATCATCGAGAGGGTCGGCGAGGTGGCTTACAGGTTGAGTCTTCCGGCAGAGCTAGCAGGTGTGCACAGCGTTTTCCACGTTTCGCAACTCAGGAGGTACGTTGCAGACTCTTCGCACGTGTTGGACTACTCGCAGCTAGAGGTAGCGCCAGATTTGTCAGTGCCAGAGTACCCAGTTAGTGTTGTCGACCGTAGAGTTCAGCAGTTGCGCAGGAAGCAGATTCCGCTGGTTAAGGTTGTTTGGCAGAACCGTGTCGGTGGCGAGGCCACTTAGGAGCGCGAGGATGAGATGCAGGAGCAGTTTCCTTACTTGTTTGATTGATCGGTATGTGGTGATCTCCCTTTTGTCGTCTTCCGAGTTGAGACCGAGTTGTTTTCATTTTGAGGACGAAATGTCTTAAGGAGGGAGGGTTGTAACCCCTGGCCCCCTTGGGCCCTAGGCCCCGTCCTCAAGGTCACGAGGCGCAGGCCGCGACATGGTCGCGGCGGAGCGGCCTGCCGCGACAGGATTGGCGGTTCGTGTCGCGACGGGGGTGAGCGTCGCGTCCTTGTCGCGTCGCCCCTGGCTGTCGCGACTGCGATATGACACGACTTGACCGTTGTCCTGTCTGTCAGAACGGTCGTGTCGGGTGGCAGGGTCGTCGGCGTTGACGCGACCTGCCAGGCCGCCGCGTTAGCTTTCCCGGTCTTCGAGGTTTGACCATGCTTTTGGTGTCGCACCTTGGCAGGCGGCCGCGACATGGTCGCGACGTGTGCGGGCGTCGCGACAGTGCCGGTGTCACACCGGGCCGCTACACCACGTTCTGGGGGCCATCGGTTCAAAACCGAAGGTGCGCCCCATTTTCCCTCTCTCGCCCTTTTCACTCTTTCTCCCCTCTCTCGAGTTCCCTCTTGTTTCTTGGCGTTCCCCTTCGCTCGTGGTGCTCGTGCTGAGGCGTGGACGTGCTGTTCGTGTAGGGCGTGTGCTCGGGTTGTCCGGTGCGAGGAGGAGGAGGAGTTCGTTCCTGCGAGAAGGCCATAACGGGTTCGTTCTTCGTGTGGAGGTAGGGACTCTTGATCCTCTCACCCTAAGCATGCTCCCTTTCCCCTCTAAAGCGTGTTTTCTTTGTGGTTTGGGGGTTTGGGAGTGTGAGGACCCCATGCTCGTGGACGAGTGAGGTTTCTCTTCGAGCGTAGATCCATGTTGTGGGGCTGTAAGGGTGGTTTGAATGCTTTACTTGCCTTCTAGCAGGTCGTGCATGATCCCCTTCCCCCTTGTGAATGGTGTTTTGTGTTTTGGGAAGGGTTCCGGGAGGGACTGCTCCGGAACCCTGCTCGGCTGGAAACGCGGTCGCCTCGGAGGCCGCGACCATGTCACGACGGTGCGACCGGTCGTGACATGGTCGCGACGCTCCTAAGCATCGCGTTAAGGTCGCGACAGGCGAGAGCGCCGCGACATGGTCTCAGCGGCCCGCCCTGTCGCGTCACCGACCGAGAGACAGGTTTGGCCTTTTTCCGTTCCGCTCTTCTTTTACTGTTCCCATGGCACCTGTGCTAGTTCCCTAGTGCGGTCTACGCTAGTCGTTTGCCCGGTGCATGGCACTTGAGGGCTTGTCCTGTGCGAGAGGTTGTTACCGTTACCTGGGACCCCCATCCTCGGGAGCCTGTGAGGGAGTACTCTGGGCTACGAGTGTGCTCGAGTTGGCAGCCACCAGGCAGACTCTGGAGCTGAGGGGAAAACGGTGGTTAGGACAGTGGTGTGTGAGTCACTTGCAGAGCTCTCGTGGTTAGTCTGGGACGCCGATGACAGTTTGGAGTTCTACCTGGCGCAGGCCAGCTAGTCCTGTTTCTCACTACCTCGCTCCTTGCGGCTCCGAAACCGCTTGGGGAGGTCAGGCGTAGGACCGTAGTCCGGCCAGACTACGGCGGTTACTGTTGCGTTACTTGTGTCCTACCTCGCTCTGATGAGACGTGAGGGTCAGGACCCGGGTCGAGGATAAGACTTCGGTGGACGCACCTGACCATGACTAGTGGTAGTGTTTCCGTAGCTAGTGTTCTTTGTCCAGGAGGAGTTCCCTCCGTCTGTGTTTACTAGCCGTGTGGTGGTCACGATGAGCAGTCGTATGGAGTTTCCGACCGTGAGTACCTTCCGCACCGTTCTAGTTGTAGTTTCGCTTCCGCACTTCCGTTTGTAGGTAGAAGATATAAACTGCTGTCTTTCATTTGATATATATGTTCCTCTACCTATTTAGAGCTAGTAGGAGATTGGTAGTCCCTACTGAGCTTCTGTTGTGAAGCTCATCCCTCTGTTTTCCAGGTGAGTCTTCCCAGGAGCGGCAGGGTGTGCGTCGGGCGGAGGAGACGGGGCGGTAGTCGAGGTCCCGTAGCTAGCAGTGGTCCCCCTTCTTTCAGTGTACGTCACCCTCGGGGTATGCCCCTAAGGGATCTGTTCTTCCCCTGCCTTTACTTGTACTAGCGTGCATGCGTTGGGACTGTACTTAGAGCGGTACGCAGCGGTCTCGCTTTACTTTCCTGTTTCCGCTTGTACGCTTCTATCTTAGCAGTTGACGTTTACTTCCGCTACATATCCTGTTAGATGTAGTTTATAGCCCTTCCGGGTCTCCGGATCTGTGGGCGGCGACCGCGAAAATTGGGTCCTCGGCGTGGGCCGAGGGTCGGGTTCTTGGGTCGTTACATTCGGACCCCCGGCTCCTACTGATAATCTGACTATTGGAGCCACCGCCCATAGGTCCGAAGACCCGGAAGGGCTAACGAATCGGTCTAGCAAGATATGTAAGAGAAGTAAGTAATAATAAACAAGCACTAAAATGTACTAACAAGTGAAAGGAAAGAGTCTACCACAAGTACACGTCTAGTACAGTCCCAAAACACTAAAGTACGAGTGCAAAAGTAAACTGGGAATAACAAATCCCTTAGAGGCATACCCCGAGGGTGAAGTACCAACAAGAAGGGGAACACTGCTCAAGGTAGACGCCATCTACTACGGCCCCGTCTCCTCAGCTCGCCACAGAGAGTGCAGTCGTGAAGTCCAACTTGAAAAGGAGGGAATGAGCTTCACGGAGAAGCCCAGTAGGGACTACCAATCTCCCACTGATTCTAACAGCAGAATAGATATAAATGTTCATAATTTAAATAAAGTGAGTAAATCTATCCTACTAACAGAGTAAGTGCGGAAGCGTAAAGTAACTACACGGCTATCGGTCTAAACCACGTCGGGATCGGAAACCCGTGTAAACCACAACACTGGGAAGAACCCAAGGTTGTTAACATAGACAGTAACCTACTGCGTGGACAGAGACACTAGCCACAAACAACTACATTAGTTGACCAGTCAGGGGGGCCACGTGCCTTACCCATGACCGACAATCCATGTCTAGCACCTCCCGTCGGAGTGAGACGTGGAACTAAAGTAACCACAACTGCCGTAGTCTGGCTGGACTGCGGTCCCATGCCTGGTCCCTATAAGTGGTACCGAAACCAAGTAGAGTGAGGCAGTGAGAAGGACTAGATGATCTGTGCCGGAAGAAATGCCTCAACCACCTCGGCGTCCCAGACTCAGCTAAGAGAGCTCTACAAATGACTCTATGTCGTTGTCCCCACCATTTTCCCCTCTGCTACTAGAGTCCATAGACTCAAGCTCGCCCGTCGCCCAGAGAACTCCCTCAAACAGGCGCGTGGGGACCAGGGGTCCAGGTAACGATAAAAACCTCTCAACGGACAACCCACAAGTGCCTAGCACTAGAGTAGGACCGTGCTAGGAACAGCACAGGTGCCAAGAAATAGAGTTGCAATGGAAGGAAAACTCCAACAGGCCGACAATCACTCTCTGTCTAAGAAGGCGACAGGGATACTATCGCTTTCTCACAGAAGGCGACACAAGGGTTGTCGCCACATGAAGGCGACACCCTAATTGTCGCGACCTAGGTTAGAAGGCGACTGGCTACCTGTCTCGATCCTGGTCACGACAAGGGCATTGTCGTGACCACAGACAGAGGTCCAGGTGACCATCTTGGACCTCCCACAACCCACAGGAAAAGCATGGTATGAAGGCGATAGCCACCCTGTCGCCACCAGAATGCGACAGGGTGTGGCGTCGCGTTCATACCAGAACTCGACGGGTCGGGCTGTCGCGATCTGGGTCGCAACCACTAACGTGTCGCGATCATAGGCAGACACACCCGAGAGCCCCAAAACAAGGCCAAACTCCCAAATTTGAGAAGAACAAGGGGGGGGGGGAGCATGGATAACAATGTAAACACTATCCATAGGTACAAACCACTCTCATTCACACCCATGCATGTCAAGGTAATAGATCTACACTCAAATAACCTCACATGCAAGCGTGGATCTCTCATCACCCAAACCCCCATAACAAGCATTGCAAGAGCCATCAAGCATACATGCACAACCTAGCATGATTCTAAAGGCTTGGAGAAGGGGTTTGGAGGCCCTAGCATGATAGAACTAGGGGGAAGTCAAGGTGTCCCTACCTCAAAGTGAAGAGCCAACCCCTTGGGGTCTTCTCGTGTGCATGGCCACCTCCTCCTCGCTTCATGTTCCACAGTCACGCCGTCCATGAGCAAGGATCATCCTACACACCAGAGAAGGGTCACCACCACGGAGGGGAAGCCACGCCGGAGAAGAATGCCAAGCTAGGAAGATGATCCACCAAACACACACACCCCAAACCCTCAAACACTCCCCACGGTGGAAGCACAGGTAGAGGGGTCGGAGGAAAGAAAGGGGGAGATTTGCTGGCCTTGGAAAAATAGGCCACGGATCTGAGAATGCAATAGCTTGCCTATTTCATTCACTTACTAAATGCGATGGTCAACCTGTCGCTATCTCAAGGTCTTGGTCAAACCTGATCAACAGATCCGCCACGCGTCACCCATGCAAGCCTGACAGTTGGAACGCGACACCTGACATGTTGCCTTCATGATGTCAGCGCTTGACACTTGTCCCAACTGTCCCAACAGCAAAATGATAAAACTACATGCTGTGGTCAGAGGGCTAAATGCGACGACATACTTGTCGCGTTCCCAACCTGAACGCGAAAGCCATCTCGTCGCCTTCAAAAGGCGACGGCCAGATGCGTCGCGACCTTCATCTGAAGGTGGCTAACCAAGGGAAGGAGGATGTTACAAACCATTTCCATGAGCTCATGGTCCACCGCTTGCCTAAATAAGAATATGTCATTGACATACAGAATATGGGTGATTGAAGGTCCCCTTGAATTTAGCTTATATCCCCTGAGTTTCCCTTCATCTATACCATTAGCAATCAAGCATGATTAGGCTTCCATACATAAAGTAAAAACACAGGGGTATAAATGAAAACCTCGTCTAATGCCTCTTGATGGAGCAATGAAACCCACAACTTCACCATTAATATTAACTGAATAGGTCACTAATGTGATACATTTCATCAAAAGGTGAATAATTCTGTCATCAAATCCATGTTTCTCCAACATCTTACTAATGAAAGAACATTCCAACCTGTCATAAGCTTTGGACAAATCGACCTTAAGAGCATAAATTCTAGATTTACCCTTCTTATAGTGCATAGAGTGAAGATGTTCTTGGACCACCACAATACAATCACGATTGGTCGACTAGGAATAAAGGCTCCTTGATTTAAGGAGATCAGGTTCCTCAACAAAGGTTTAAATCAATTGGCTATGATTTGAGCTATGACCTTATGTAGGGTATTACTAATACTAATGGGGCAAAAATCATTAGCACAAATAGCTTTAAAGGATTTAGGGATCAAGGTGATGATGGTATGATTAGACCCATTGGGCAGATGGTCAATCTAAAAAAATGTTAGTAATGCAACTTTGGGCATCATTTTTCATAATGTCTAAGTGTTTCTGAAGAAAAAGGGTAGTAATACCATCAGGCCTTAGAGACTTAGGCAGAGGGAGAGAAAATATCATATCTTGGATTTCTTAGAGGGTAGGGACTTGGCATAACTTGTCATTTTCTAAATTAGTGATCTGTGTGTGACATAATTGGAAATCAATGGGGACTGGAGAGGAACAAGTTGATGTGAAAAGATTTTCAAAGTGATGAATGAAATACACTTTAATCTCATCAGGTTTATCTTGCCAATCTCTAGAGGACTTTTAGATCCAAGAGATATTATTGTAGCTTCTTCCGGGGATGCATGAATGTGGTAAAATTTAGTGCTACCATCCTCTTCTCTGAACCAAAGGACCTTAGCACTTTGATGCTAAAACAATTCATCTTGGTTGAGAAGACTATTTAGATCAGATCCTAGCATCATCTCTTCTTGAATATTCTCATCAGTGATGGGCAATCTACTAATACTCTCATCACTTATCGGGCTGAACCTTGGCCTGGGTCCTTAGTGGGTCGAATAGATCAAGTTCGAGATAGTGACCCATCACAAGCCCCTCACTCTAGGACTACCTAGATCCCAGTTACAAGATCTTTACTTGCAGTAAACACCTATTTTCTGAGATCCACTCTTGCTGAAGCATGAGCTGCAAAGACCATGGTGGTATATTGTACCATGCTATCACATTAGTGGGACATGAAAATTAGATGGTTATCTAGGTGGCGGTGCCTTTGTACTGCACATCAGGTGGAACAATGATGGCATCCACTGTGTGCCGAGTGGTTTGCACCTAGAATGCTACCATGTGGTGATGGGGATGCGAAAAGTTGACTCGAGACATTTTGAAACTAAGATGGCATTGTGGGGGACAACTGTTTCCTACCCAATGTTAGGGCTTGGTCCCTACTCAACTATAATGGGAGTCGTAGGGGAGCCGGAGTTGAGAGACCTCAATTGCTTTTAGCATTGCATCATCTAGGTTGGTGCTTGTTTCTTTGGGCTAGGTAGGTTCTTCCAACCTTCCTCCTTATCTTTTAGTGTAAGGATGTCATCAGATAATTTAGTCTGAGGTTCTGAAGAGAGCTCTTCATCCTCTAATCTTAGGCTTGTAGGGATCCTTCCAGTGCTCCCTCTTTATCTTCTTACCATGCATCATCGCCTCTTGGTCACCAACCCTCAGGCTAGGTCGACTAGCCGAGACCTACTTCTTCAGCCTAAGAGGTTGAGGAGGTTGGGTCTTCAAGCTTGAATGAGGCTGAGGAGGATGGTGCTACTGCTGAGTCATCCTGCCGTGGTGCCTAGTCAGTGGGGCAGAGTGCCTCGAGTCTCACCGAGGAGGAGCTAGCAATGCTTCGATCTGAATTCCAAATCTTGACTAACTACTTTTCGATGCAGGCCGAGATGGTTATGTGTGTGTGTATATGGAAGCTATTCAGGCTGGCATCCACTTCCCAATGCCATTTTTTGGCAGGTTACTCAACCACCTCGTGGTGCCACCTTCTCAACTTGATAGAGGCCGACTTGAGCCCCTCTCGGGAGTAGAGTATATATAGCCTTGTTTCTTTCTAGTGGTTGCTTATCTTCTTATACTAACCCTTGTTGTCACGTCTTAGGCAAGATGGACATTACTGCCCTATGAGCGATGGGCACTCCCAGAATGAAGAGGGCTGATCAAGGGGCCTTCGAGAGAGGTGCTCCAGAAGGCCTTGAAAGCTCTAGTTGAGGAGGCCTCACCTTGTCCTAAGAAGCACAAGGTCATTAAGAAGGCTCCATCCCATGAGCCTACCCCATCCCGAGTGGAGCAACAAGAGTAGGGAACAAAGGTGAACTCTCGATCGTGGCCTCTAACTTGGTGGGTCACAATGTCCCACAGTATGGATGATCCTAGTGTAGCTGAGGTATTGGGAGATGCCTGCCTTTTTCCCATTCACTACAAGAAAAAGCACGAATAGCGGCCGACAATTTCGGTTGCTATTCGGTCGCTAATAAGTCCAGCAACCGAATAACGACCGAATAGCGACCGAATATGTCGGTCAAAATATGTTGGTCACAATATTATGACCGAAAAAATTCGGTCTCTAATTTGAGGCTGAAAAATGAAAATAGCGAGTCTCTGTTCGGTCACCAATTGGACGACCAACTAATATAGCGACCAAAATTATTCAGTCACAATATCAGTCACTACTTAGTAACTGAAAGTATTCAGTCGCTAATAATTAATAGCGACTGAATGTATTCAATCGCAATTTCGGTCACTAATTCACTAAAATATTCGATTTCCAAAAACGTAGGTGTAGGAAAATGTAGCGACCCTGGATATTTACGCCCAATAAGGCTCCTTATCTATGTCTGCCTCCCATGATTGGACCGAAGAACACGACAAGGGCCACTGTCGCGTTAAAAATGCAATAGCCCGACAAACCGCGATCCCACACTGGAATGTGACGGAGTCTACCATCGCATCAAGAATGCGACGGCCCGATAGGCCACGTTTACAAAGCAAAACGCGACGGGGCCAGGGGTCGTGACCTGAACGCGATAGCCCAACTCATCACCTTCTCAGACAGAAACCCTGTACCACGGTTCTCACACAGAAACCACCTTAAATCCTCATTTTCATGCACACCAAGCTTCTACAAATCAATTACACTATACTGGGAACACAACCAAACATCGATACATATTTAACATGCCTCAAATCAATCAAATAACTCGAATAAGACAAGGAAAGTCCCTACCAGCAAGAAGAACTCGCAGAACGAGGCTCGATCGGCGTTCTCCACCCTCCGAGCAGCTTCCACGTGCCAAAACCACGTCAAGACACAAGCTTCAAAACCGACATCACCAGAAATCACCGCAGCAAGCCTCTCCCCGGTCGAATAGAGCTTCCTACTCTATTTGGCCGAAGGGCCAAACTTATCCCAACCGGAAACAAGAACGCGATGTAGCAGCCTGTCGCGTTCAAAACCCGACATACCTAACCGTCGCCTTCTCAAAACTCGCCATGCCATGCGTCAAAAAGGTGGTACAGAGAACGCGACGTAGTAGACTATCACATTCAAAACGCGATGTCCTGCTCTGTCGCATTCAAATGCGATGGTCTACTATGTCGCGTTCTCCGTACCGCTTTTTTGAGGCATGGATGATGAGTTTTAAGAAGACTACGGTTAGGTATGTCGCATTTTGAACACGATGTCCTGCTCCATCGCGTTCACAACTAGTGAACCTGTGGGTTGTTTGGGCTAAAACCTCCAGCCCACAACGGCCACACAACGCACGAAGACCACGACCAAGGCTCAATGACCCTACATTGGTCATGAGCACCACACTAGAACCAATAAACATAGATCCGAACGACCACGACGTTATACTAACTGAGCTGACTTTACTTACTTATCAAACCTTCTTACGCAATTATTTACCACAGAAAGAAAATACCTAGATTCTTGAGCTGATTTCTTTAATGCTTGAATTCTATCTGTGCCACACTGAATTCTGAATCTTAACATATTGCTACTGACATACTTTACTCTTTATATACTTTCCTTACATCAAATAATATTCTCTAACTAGCTTAACAAATCAAATCCATAACCTTTCAAAATATATATTCTTATTGCTGTGACACTACACTCTCTTATTAGGGAAATAAAACTACTCAACTAACTCTACACATATTCTGCCTTCAACTTTACCGAACTCTTTCTCAACAGGTGCCATCTGACCCAAAATTCTTCCCTGCTTAACTGATCACACTTTTCCTTTCTATATTCTACTAACTTTAACAATTTCAATTTCCATACATTTTCTGCTCTTTCCACTCTATTCAACCATACTTTAATCTGCTTACTATTCTTTAACTGGTATGTTGTAGCTTTCACATCAAACTTTGGAAATACCTTTATAATAAAACTCTTCTGTTCATCTGAATCACTTACTGCACACTGCCACTTAAACTCTTATGACACATTTCTTAAACCATTTGACTATTATCATTCCATAATCTGTCACATTCTTTTTTCTTTAATCAATAACATTGAACTTTAACTTTTATGGCAACCGCATTGAACCTAATACCATTTTTACAAAATACTTCCTTTAACTATTCTATTAATTGGATGATCTTACTGTACCACTTATACTGTAACTCTTCTTAGTACACAATTACCTTTCACTGAAACGCTATTAGAGTCAAAATCTGAATATCCCTTTCATTCAAATCCTTACTTTAATTCTTTCACAATCTACCTTTATGTTCTACTCAACCTGACATTCCCTTATCAGTTTCTCAACTAACTTGCCTCTGCTTTTCATCATACTGTCCACAACTGCTAAATATTACTAATCTGATCTTTAACACTGCAACCTTTAACCAATATTTCTGTTGATTTTTTTTTTTACAAGCTACCATTTACCAATTGAATATCTTTCCTTCAAAATTTTCAAAAAATTTATCTGAACACTGATCGTCCATTACTCTTTCTACACCCAGCTGCTCACCTCTGCCGACACTTATACTGATCTTTATATCAAACTTTCCTATTACCATTATCACTTATAACAACATTATTCACAAATTTTCTCTTCTATAACCATTTATGGTCACAAAACACATTTAATCTTACTGCCACAAATCACATTTAATCTTATTGCCACAAATCACTGCTCCTCTGTTTACTAATACCTTATCTGAAGCGGACCCGCCTCACTTAATCATTCCAAATCTTCTATATCACTAGCCACATTATCATCAAAACTACTTCTTAACACTTACTGACACAAATGTCGAACATATCAATTACCTCTGCTGACTTTCTCAATCACAATCCTCTCATCTAACAATCTTTAACACACACTGTTCCACATTACAACACTGTTCCCGTTGTAACTTTGTTATATAATTACTTTTGCAATATCTTCCTCTTATACATATTCATAACCATTACCTTATACCTGAATTCCCTCAATTTTCCACAATTGAAAACCTCTACACAATCATATCTTTCTGCAACAATCCAACTTACTAGCATAACTCAGCAATCTATACCATTACCAACTACACCATTTCTCTGCTACTACTAGCAACTGCCAAGGAACGCCTTTTCACAAGCCTCTGACCACTCAAACTTGACTCCTTTCCTTGTCAACTTCGTCAAAGTCACCGCAATAGAAGAAAATCCTTCGATGAATCTCCTATAGTAGCCAACCAAGCCGAGAAAACTTCTGATGTCAGCTGAAGATCTCAGTGTTTCCCAATCAAGAACAGCTTCCACTTTAGCTGGATCTACAGACACACCTTCTCCTGATATAACATGACCCAAGAAATGGACTTCTTTCATCCAGAAGTTGCACTTGCTGAATTTAGCATACAGCTTATGCTCCCTCAGGACACCCAACACAATCTTCAGATGCTCGCTATGAGTCTCTTCATCAGGCGAATAAATCAACACATCATCAATGAAGACTACCACAAAAGAATCCAGATACTGCCGAAAAACTCTATTCATCAAATCCATGAAAACTGCTGGAGCATTTGTCAAACCAAAGGGTAAGACAAGGAACTCATAATGGCCATATCTTGTCCTAAAAGCCATCTTAGCAGAATCTTTCGGCTTAATTCGGAGTTGATGATAGCCAGAACGAAGATCAATCTTAGAGAATACAGAAGCTCCTCGCAACTGATCAAACAAGTCATCAATACGAGGTAAAGGGTACTTGTTCTTAACAGTTACCTGGTTGAGCTTACGGTAATCTATGCACAACCTCATCGATCCATCCTTCTTCTTCACAAAAAGAACAGGTGCTCCCCATGGCGAAACGCTCGGTCGGATGAAGCCCTTATCAAGTAATTCCTGCAGCTGCTTCCTCAACTCTGCCAATTCCGCTGGCGCCATGCGATAAGGTGCAATGGAAATAGGTGTTGTGCCGGGTACAAGCTCAATGCCAAACTCTAACTCCCTTGCAGGTGGCAAACCTAACAAATCTTCAGGAAAGACATCGCTGAAATCTCTGACCACCTCAATATTCTCGACAGATAGAACCTTCTTCGAATCCTCGGTCACAACCACACTAGCCAGAAAACCGGAACAACCCTTGCTCAACATCCGAGTCGCCTTCAAAGCCGAAATCACAAATTTACCCGACATGACCTTGGGCAAAGGGTGAACAAACTCCTCCTTTCCAGGAATACGAAAAACAATAAGCTTCCGCCGACAATCCATCAGAGCATAATGCTCCTCGAGCCAATCAAAGCCCAAGATAGCATCATAATCCTTCATCTTCAGCAAATAGAAATTACCAGGCAAAACTTGTTCCTCAATGCACACAGAAAGCGACGAAAAACACTGCTCGGTCAAGATAGTTCCTACTGGAGTATGCACAGACAAGGGAACCTCCAACTTTTCCGGAACTAGACCATTCTCCTTAATCAAGACCTTGGCAAATCTCTCGGAAACAAAACTATGCGTGGCACCGGTATCAAATAAGACTCTAGCATGCATTCCCATAATTAGAATTGTACCTTCAGTGACGTGCTCTGCCAACTCTGTCTCGTCTCTCGCCAAGGCGAACACTCGAGCCGGAGCCCTCTGTCTCCCTGCTGCTCTCGATGCCGGTCTCGCTGCTGCTGGTGCTGCTGCCGCTACAGTCTGCTGCGCCATCTTCGGACAGTCTCTAATCTTGTGGTTCTTATCACCACATCTCAAGCATTCCCGGAAGTCACCCAACACACCTCGCCTCCATGACGCTTCCCGCACTGGGTACACACTGGCTTTTCTGCAATCATACCTCCGCCTGGAGTCTGTGCCGCTGCTCTCGCTGGAACCACTGCTCTCTGCTGAAAAGCTGGGGTCTTCTTCTTATTATCCTGCCGCTGGAAAGCTGATGCTGGCCTCTTCAAAGAAGCTCTCTTCTCTTCAAGGTAACCTCCATCTCTGCCTCCTGCATACAAGCTGCTGACAAAGCTTCCTCCATAGAACGATGACCTAATGCCACTAGTCTCGTCCTCAGGGACGGCTTCAACCCCATGATAATTTCTTTACCTTCCTCCGCTCATCTGCCACAATGTGAGGCGCATACTTGGGTAGCTCCGCAAATCTTGCCTCATACTCAAGTACACTCATCGACCCCTGGGTCAACGTCAAAAACTCCTGCTCCATGCGGTCCTGCACGTGCTCTGGAATATACTTTGCCTTGAACAATCGGACGAATTCAGTCCATGCAACCTCCATAGCACCATCTTCAAACTGTGTGCGTAGTACAGAGGACCACCACACATCGGCACGCTCCTGAAAAAAAAAGTAAGTACATCTAAGATATATTCCAAACAACACCCATAAGCTCCTTAAAATCTATCTTTACCTGCAGCATATAAGTAGCTAAGGTCACTCTCTCCTCTTCCGCACAACGAAGGGCACGAAAGATCTTCTCCGTCTCTCTAAGCCAACTCTCCGCAAGAATGGGATCACTCTCTCCCTTAAAGAAAGGCGGGGTCATCCTCCTGAATGTTTCCATCATAGGCACTCCTCCAAAAACTGCCTCCTGAGCAGGTGCCCGTGCCTACAATCCAAAACATCCCTTAGATAACAACTCTTCAGTTAACACTTTGAAAAATTCTTGCAGCTACCACCTGAACCTGCACCTGCGCCTGCAATGCCGCTGTAGTCTGAGCCTGAGTCTGCATCGCATGCACCAATCCTTTCATCAATGCTCCGTAGTCTACAGGTGGTGGTGGGGGTGGCAAAGGTACACCAGTCTGGTCCTGAGCCTGCTGTGCTGGAGTCTGCTGATCACCTGCTGACTCATCACCTCGAGCCGGGCCAGCTCCTCTACGTCCACGAGTCGCCATAGACTGCAAAATAAGCATCCTATTTAATAACTATTATTCTACATAACTTGGACTAATTCTTTATGCAGACTTGAAATGCGAATACAATACTGATATTCTATTTATGTACATGTTCAACCTGGATCTCTCTGATACCAATCTCTATAACACCCCTCTTAGACCCAGTACAGTTACACCAACTCACATTGGATCTAATAGAGGTATTACAGTGGAACGAATCCAACAATTACAATACAGGTTGAAATATACACAAATAACTATTCAATTCCAATGATAATTGACAGATTATGGAATTAAACACTTGCAATCAGCATTTATTCAAAAGTAAATCTAATGCATAAAAAGGTAACAATAGTCCAAAGTTTATTACATTTTAATGACTAGCTGCATAAAGGAAATTACATAAGATCCTCACATACAAGAGTCACTCTAAACTCTCTAGGACAAGCTAAGTCTCCACGTCCTCACGTTCTGAGTCAGTTTGCACTAACTCCTCCGTATCCTTTGGCTCTCCTGAAATGTTAGGCAAGTATGAGTCTACAAGACCCAGCAAATCACATGAAAGACAGTTCAAGATATTAACAGTATATTAGGTTTAAAAACATGGTAGTACATTAACATTTCATTCATTGATATCATATACTTTTCCTTACTACAGTTCTAAGCCCATTGGCAATCATTCATTTCATAGTGATTCTAACTATTATGGAAATAAAACATGTTTGTATGTAACATGGAATCACTTATTCATGGAATCTCTTCGATGTCATGTGACCTACAACAATTCTCATGTATCAATTTCTCACTTATACATGCACTATTCTTTTACACAACAATTTTCATGTAGTAATATTAAAACATTGTCATGTAGCATGAAATTCTTTGAACAAGTTCACATGTAGGAATGTAAACATATTACATGTAGTATGTAGCATGTAGAACAGGTAGACATGTAACTTGTAGCATATAACATGTAGCATGTAGACATATAACTTGTAGCCTGTAATCATTTTCGTATAGTTGCCAAGACATAGCCCACACTAAATTAGAGATCAGTAGTCATTTAACATTCACTTATCACCTAGGCAATGCGGTGATGAAGTCATAGTATTTGCGCAAAATCGGGGAAAGTCCTTCCCACCTTGGCCAGTAGAACAAGTCTACCTCCAGGATTTCAATCCGTTGCCCACGGATTCATTTATTTACATGTAGGTGAACCATTACCATAGGGGCATCTACGGTGTAGTTCCTTGTAGGAATCTCTAAGATAGCAATGTCTTATTGGCATCATTGATATAATGCATACACTATATGTATAATAGATAGTGACATTTTATTTCATACTATTTAACATGTGTTAATGCAATATTTCAAAATACAACACTTTCAGTTTTGAAATCCTATTTACTGTACAACAGATTTCTATCATGATATTAATATTCATTCTTGTATTTACATTCATATTTATTCAATTTATGTGTAATATATTGTTCAGAAATTTATAACAGAATGTACGCATGTCTGAAAATTCTGAAATTTTAACAGAAATTCGAAATCAGGATTACAATGTACATGCCAAATTTCATAATTTTCTGATTTTTGCAACTATTTTTCATGAAATTAACTCTATTAAATCAACTAACTAACATGGTTCAATATTGAGAAAAGTTCATAATTTTCATATGGAACAGGGATTACTGACATATTATATCTATCGCAGTAATTTAGACATCAATCAACATGCTCTCCTTTAAACCATCGTACTTATCTTTTGCTAACTTAACATTGATTGTTGCCATGTAATTATGCAAGTTCAACAATACATATATACTACATAACCTGTACATTATAGGAATAGACAGTCCATAATATAACAATAACATGCTCTGATATTACATGGTTGAAACACATACATTCATAAATTATACATTTAAACAAATTCACTCAGATTTCTGGAAATACATGATTCTGTGAAACTCGACATCAATTGGTATGACGTTTACTATAGTAGACGTCCACATACGATGTCGTCAAGTAATTATAGACGGCGGCACATAGAGCCGTTAACACAAACCGACGGCGGCACATAGCGCCGTTTACATATAGTAAAGACAGAAAATACTTAACATTCGGACGAACTAAACGGCAGTCGATATTGCCGTTTACAGGATATAGACGGCAATACCCCTGGACGTCTAGTTCTAAGACTCAGAAAACACAGAAAACCTGCATGAAATAACGGCGTTTCTAACCCTTCCCGTAGGTTGTTTTCATGCTTTAAAAATACAGAAAAATGTTAGATACGCAGTATAACATATCCTAAACTAATCCCCCATGCAACTTGCCTTAATCCTCCTAATGGAGTGTCGAATCCGAGCTCGAAGAAGCCCGTCTCGCCAGGGAGACAGTTCTTTCCTCCGCCTTCAAGTGATCCAAAACCTCCTCCGATGTAGTTCCTCCGCCTGGATGAGCCTTTGGTTAAGAAGTTCTATGCATCTCCTCGGTGAAGAAGCCTCCGATCCACATGAACCAGCACCAGATCGCTCTGCAAAATCCCTTCCTTGGCCTCTTTTTCTTCCTCTAGAACCAGAGTAAAACCTCTTCTATCCACGAGATCTGGTATTATAAAGACCTCTCAAGCAAGGCCAAACCTAATCTTGACCCTCGGATCTAAACGCATCGGATCAGCTCATTAAAACCTTCCGAAACGGCCGATCTCCTTAATCCGGAACGGAAAGCCCAAAACAGGCAAGTCAGCTTAACGTCAACATAGGTTGTCGTCTACCCCAAATATAAACGTCCATCGATGATGTCGTTTATAGTCTTGCCCATAATAAATAATTCAGAAAAATTACTAACGTCAATACCTGTTGTCGTTAACATCATATAAACGGCATACGATATTGCCGCTTACAAGTCTTAACGTCAAATGATCTTGACGCCTAGTTCTTACACACAACAACATTTAAAATATGCAGAAATAAACAAACAATGTACAGAATAAATTCAAGAAAATTCTAGGGTACTACATTATCCGTTGCCCTAACTTGCACGGCGGTTGTAGCCTGACTGTGCCTAGTTTCCATGGGCGTCGTTGGTCTAACCTTGTGCAGACCTGTGCTTCTGATGGTTTCTGTTTCGGTGTTCTCTCAGTTCCGTAGTCCGTACCTTGGTGCCAGTCCATGGTGGCATCGGCGTGTGTGGTTTCTCAACCTCACGGTGTGTCCGGGGTCCAAGGTGGTTCTACTTGTGGGCCCTCGACCTTGTGGAGGTCTGAGGTGGCCGTGCTTGTGGTGAGATGTCGTTCTCACCTGGTTGTTGCGTGGTCTCAACGGGTGTGCCGAGGGTTGCTTCCACTTTGTGCCTAACTCCGTTGGTTTTTACGGGAGTCGTGTGTGTGTCACGACCTTGGTTGGTGATCATGGCGTTGCACTATTCTGTTCCACTGCTTAGTAGTATCCTACTGTTGGTGTTCCTCGCTTTACAACTTTCTAGTGTAGTTTCCTATTTTCGGAGTTCCTGCTGCTCTGGCCGGTAAGGGACTGGTAATCCCTACTGGGCCTTGGTCGCGAGGCCCACTCCCCCTACTTCCTTCAGCTAGGGGCTCGTCGTCGCGGGAGCTCAGTGTCGGACGGGTTGCGGAGGCGATTGTGGCGCCGTGTGTTGTCAGCAACAGTGAGAGCGAGTGTTGTGAGCTCTTGTACCTGAGTGAGTTGAGAGTTGTGCTTTGCATGTTTTGGGGGAATGCCCCTTAAGGATTGCACCTTTCTTCTTGTACCCGTGCTTTTACTTGGGACATGTTGTACAATTGTTATATTGTTATAGTTATTTAAATTCAGTACATATCTCACTAGACTATTTCTTCTAACCCTTCCGGGTCTTCGGATCCGTTGGTGGCGACGCGAAGTTCGGGTCCCTGGCTGGGGTCCGGGAGGTCGGGTCATTACAGTTGGTATCAAAGCATGGAGTCTACTGAGATTTGTGAAGAGTTAATAACTATAGCTGTCCCAAAGAAAGGTACTAGTACGCTACTGACATCGTCCGACTAGTGCTAGGCGTGTGCTTTCAATTATTTTGCAGGTGTGCGGCTTCCCTGCAAGATTCGTGTGCGTGCTGCAGGTGGGTTGCAGCTGTTGCTGTGTTGCGTGCGTGGCGAGTGTGATCGCTCGGTGTGTTCGTGCCATGGTGGCGTGGTTGGCGATGGACTCACTAGCAGTGGTCTCCCCTGTGTGGAGGATAGTTGCAAGCAAGTCTAGGCACAGTGCTCTTCGTCATCTTCGGCGCATTTGGGTGTGTGTGCCGCTGTGGCTGAGAGAGCCTACGTGTTGTGTGACCTTCACCGGTGCAGGGTTGTTGTCTGTGGAACTGGTCGAAGTGTCTTTGCCTTGTTGGCTGTCCCCTATTGTTGGGGTGTGTGCTGTGTTTGTCTTGTGTGTGGTCTCTTGTCTGTGCGCTGTTGGGCACTGTGCTCTGCTTAGTCGGCGTTGTTGCTCGAGCTAAGCAAATGTTCTGTGTGTCGTGTTGCATCACTGGTTGAGCACTGCGACACTTGTCTGTGGTTGTTTTCGGCCTTGTGCTGACTGGTTGTGAGCTCTGGTGAGGTGCTCCCGGAGTCTTTCTCTGTTGGTTCTAGCGGAAGTGAGGTTTCCCCAGAACTGTGTTGTGCTCATTTTTGGTTGCCGTTGTGTTTCCCTCTGGGTTGAGGTGCATCGCTTGGTTGCCCTGTGTTCTGGTGGGGTTTTCCAGAACCGTTTGTTGTTGTCTTGGTGAGGGTTTCTCCCAAGACTGTTTCATGCTCGTTTCTATTGTTGTTGTGCTGCCTCAGGGTTTGAGGTATGCTGTTGTTTAGGCTGGTGCGTTCTGGTGGATTTTCCTAGAACTATGCCTTGGTGATTCTGGTGGAGGTTCTCCCAGGACCGGCTTGTGTTGCTTCTGCTTGCTGCAGTGTTTTCTCTGATGGTTCGTGTTGTTTGGTCATTTGGGTTGTGCGTCCTGGTGAAGGTCCTTCCCAGGATCACCCTTTGTTGTTTCTGGTGGAGGATCTTCCCAGGAGTGCTCTATGTTCATTTTGGGCCACCGTTGTGTTGCCTCTATGATTCGAAGTGTGCCGCTTGGTTGGGCTGCGTTTTGGTGAGGTTCTCCCAGGACAGCTCTTGGCGCTTTTGGTGGAGGTTTTCCCCAAAGCTGCCCTGTGTTTGTTTTGGTCGTTGCTTCTCTCTCTCTATGTAAAGATGAGATGTCGTTGTTGCCAGTTGAACTGTCTATGTTATAGTCTGCCTGGGCATTTCCGGTCAAGGTGTGGTGCCCTTGACTGTCTGCCTGGCTGCTGCGTTGGCCAGGTTGCCTTGCTGTTCGTTTCCGAGTTTCTCGGCTGCACTGGTGAGACTTGTGTGTCCCCGTGGTCGGGTGGTTTGTTTCATTTCTCTCGCCCAGCGTGCTCTTGCAAATGGTGGTCTGGTGAGTGCCATGGGTGTTTGGTTGGCTGTGCTTCTTGTGGAAGTGTCAGTCTTGCATTGTGGATCTCTCTCTTGCGTGTGGAAGAGACTCGTTGCGTTGCATGTCTCCTTCCTCTGCTTTTCGTTGGTTGCTCGGGGTGGTGATGCTCCACTGTGGTGTTGTGTTTCCAGGGTGCACATCGTTGTGACCTTCTGGTGGAGTCATCTTCCCTTGAGTTGTTTTTGGGTTGAGTTGGTTGCTCCCCTTGTGCCGACATTTCCTTATGGCACCGTGGGTCGGTGGACCTATTCGTGCCGTTTGTCGTCATGATGGTATCTTGCTACCTGCCTGAACAAGTTGGGGCATTGGGTCCCTGCTGGTTTAGTGCAAGGTAGTATTATTTTCTTGTTGGGTTTCTTTGCGTGAGCATTGTTCCACTGTGCATTGGATTTTCTTGGTTGGCTTGCTCATGCAAGCATTGTTTCAGTGTGTTCTCAATTGTGCCTCAGCTTGTGCCTTGGAGGCTTTTCGCATCATCCTTTTTGGTGTTGAGCCTCTCTATCGGTCGTGATGGAGATGGTGCTTCTTGCTCTTGCGTGCTAGGGAGCCGATGTGGTTTTCGCTCCTCGTGCGGCAGAGTCAGTGCTCTGTGTTCTATGTGCTTTTTGGGGCCGACGTGGTTGTTGCGCTCTCAAAGTTGTCGGCTTTCCGTGTGCTTCTGTTGTGGGTCTCTGGTGAAGAGTCCCCTTCGGTGGGCCTTATGTCGTCTTGGGCTGTTGGTGCTGTTGTGTATGCTGCACCTTGAGCGTTTTTCGATGCTTCGTGTTTTTGTGCCTCAAGGGCTAGGGCCGGCGTGGCCTATTGTGCCCTTCCAGGCTTTCGGTCCTTTGCGTGTGGCTTTTGGCGGGTCTCTGGTGAAGAGTCCTTCCTGTTAGCCCGTGGTGTTGTTTCGGCCGCTGGTTCACCTGTGTTGCACTTTGCTTAGTTTTGGTGCTTGTGGTAGCACCGTGTGCTCATGCTCGAGTGTTTCATTTTTGCGCCGTCTAGAGCCTTGGTGCATTGTGTTGTACCTTGGGTGGCTCCAAGTGCTTGTGATAGCACCGTGTGTTGTGCTGTGTCACCTGATCGTGAGCTTCGTGCATCATTTCACGAGTTTGCTCGGTGTCGGAGGCGTTGAGCTTTCCACCTCTGGGACACTTGGTGCTAGCCGTGCCTCATGGTTGTACCGTTACCGTTGTGGGGTGGCTACTTTGCCTTGTCTAGGTTGCCCTATCGGTGGTACACCAGGCTTTGGTTGTGGCCTGTGTCTAGGTTTTCCCTCTCGCTTTGGGAGCGAGTGTGTTCAGTTGTGGTACCCTGCTTGTGCCTGGGTCCCTCTAAGGTCGACGTGTTGTCCTCGACCTCTGCAGCTATTTTGGCTCCTGTGTGGTTGTGCGTCTTTTTGGTGGTTGGCATGTTGGTACCCGCGCTGAGCCCTATGTGCGGATGGCGGGTGTGCTGCCAAGTCCTCGCTAGTTCTCCAGTTGTGCGTGGTGTTGGTGACTCTGGAAGCCGATGGTGGAGTCTCCTGTCGGTTTGTCTGGTGACAGTGAGGCCTATTGGCTTGCTAGTACTCGACCATGTGGTTTGTTGACGTTGTGAGGTGCTAAGTTCTGGCTTGACCTCAAACGTCTTCCGTGCTTCTGTTGCGATGTGTTGCGCTGTAGAGCATGTGGTTTCCCAGTCTTGTGGCTCCACGTGCATTTGGTGTCCTTGTCAAACCACTGGGAATGTCTGGGTGAGACCTGGTGGTGACAGTGGATGCCGTTTTCGCGGTGTTGAGGTTTCTCTGCGTGTGTTAGCTGTCTCAGTTGGACTGCGAAAAAGGTTTGGGTAAGACCTAGCGGTGGCGGTGGATACTATTTCATGCGTTGAGGATTCTCCGCGAGCATGTTCTCGCTCTGGTTCTTGTCTCTCGCGTGGTTTCTCGGTTGGGCTGGTGACCGATGCTAGCTGCTGCTAGTAGCGTGAGGCTGTTCCCCTGAGTGTTGTGCTTGACTCTCAGGCGTTTTACCTGGTCATTGTCAGCAACTGTGTACTCTGTCAGGTTTCGCTGGCGATAGAGTGAGTTGTTGACCGATGATTCTTGTGTTTATGTCAGAAACTAAGTACTCTGTCGGGTTTTGCTGGCGACAGTGTGGGTTGCTGATTGGTTGGTCCCAACAGCGGGGTCTATTGGTGGCTGCAGTCATGCGGTTTTCGGCTGGCGTTTTATGCGGTTTAGGTTAGTTTTGGCATTGCTCAGCACCTGTGGGGTTGTCGTTCCGTTTGAACGCCCCACGTGTGGCCGGTGTGAGCTGTTGGTTTCTCGGCTTGGTGCTCCACCCACGTTTGGAGCGTGTTGTGAGCCGTTGGGTTTTCGGTTGTGTTCTCCCCATGTGTTTGAAGCTCGTTGCATGAGCCGTTGGTTTTTCAGTTGGTTGCTCTCTGCTTGTTTGGCGGTGCGGTTGTTGCCACGAGGAAGTCATGGTGAGACTTAGTGGCTTTTCGCACCTGTGCTTCGTGTGCCCCGCATGTGTTTGGCTGTGCGATTGTTGCCACGAGGAGGTCGTGTTGAGACTTAGTGGCTTCTTCACGTTGGTCTTATGTTTGCTCTCTGTGCTTCATTTCGTGCCTCATGATCTTTTGGGCTGGCCCTAATTTCAAGAATGAAATTGTTTTAAGGGGGGTAGGATGTAAGACTCAGCTTCCCGACTTTCCGTCCGGTGTCTTGGATTACTGGCCACTAATGCGTCCAGGCTGGGTGACGCGTTAGTGTCGCATCGTGGGTGTCCAACGTGATAGTCATCCGTGTTGCGACCGGCTTGTGCATTGTGTTCTTCTCACACTCGGCTTTCCCATCGCGTCCTTGTGTCGCGCCCGGTCAACGGGTTGCGACAATGTTCCGTCACTTCGGTCGTCTGACGCCTGTCAGGGTGGCAGGTGTGCCAGTACGACCTATCGGGTTGTCGCGGCATCCATGGAGGACGCATTCTTGTCACGGTGCATTGACCCATCGCGTTAAGGTTCTTAACACGACGCGTCACCCCATCACGTCTTGGTTGTCAAAGGCATAAGGCCTTGGCCGGCGACCCCTTCCCCCTCTCTCCCTCTTTCCCCTCTCTTCTCTCCCTTTGGCAGTGTTCCGCCTCCCCCTCTCCCGTTTGTGTGTTTCAGGCGAGAAGGAGGGCCGTAAGTGGTGTTCCGGCATCATGGAGCTTGCATGGAGCGAGGAGGAGGTGGCCAATCCGATGTGAAGGGCCCTATTGGGGTTTGTTCTTCGTTTAAGGTAGGGATTGCTTGTACTCTTCTCGATCAGGGTGGATTGGAAGCTTCTCGTGCTTTCTAGTTAGTTTAGATAGCTTCTCCATGCTCCCCTCCCCTGTGTGATGTGTTTGTGGTGTGTGGGTGGCCGCAGGATGGAGCATCCTGTGGGTCTGCCCTTCTTCTGGTGTCGCGACCGCGGTGTGCATCGCGACACCAGAGGGTGCAATCATGTCGCAATGCGCCGGCCCGACGCGATGGTGTCGCGTTCGGGCGGTCCGATGCGATCTTGTCACGATGTGTTTCCCTGTCGCGACTGGGTTGCTGTCGCGGTGCCCTTCCCCGTCGCGATGGTATTGCTATGGCTAAGGGGGGCGCGATAGTACCTGTGTTGCCTCGGGTGTTTCCATGGTTCCGGTTGGGGTGTCGGCATGTGCCCCAGGGCTGGCTTGCCCTTAGGACCTTCAGGTGGGGAATGCGGCAAGTTGCCTCGCTGCGTTCAGTTACTGAAGCTGACACCTTCGTGGCTGTGTCTTAGCAGCGGTGCCAGGAGGGTCACGTCTATCTAATAATCAATTGACCGACAGTCAATCGATTATTAGAAGAGCGACGCTTCCGTACCGTCTGGTGTGTTCGAGGTTTCTGGCTTGTTGGGGGTGCCTTGGTTGGATGACTGCCCTCTCGAGGGTCCGTGCGTGCCTCGTGCTTGCTGGGCTTGTCGTGGGTTACAAGCCAACGGTTCGGCGTGGTTCTTGTTGTGCTTGCCCCGCCTGTTCGCCGGTGCTTGGCACTTGAGGGCTTGTCCCGTTCAAAGGTGATCTCCGTTGCCTGGGACCCCATCTCACGAGCCTTTGAGAGAGTGCTCCGGGCTACGAGCGTGTTCGAGTTGGCAGCCGAGTTGGCGGACTCTAGAGCGGAGGGGAAAATGAGGTTTAGACAGCGGCGCTGAGTCGTTTGTAGAGCTGTCTTGTCTGGGGCGGGACGCCGAGGTTGTTGAGGTATTTCTTTCCGACGCGGCCCAGATAGTCCTCTATCTCACTGCCTCTCTCTGCGTTGGTTTTGGAGCCACGTAGTGGTGTTAGGTGTGGGGCTGCAGCTTGGCCAGGCTGCAGTGTTGCGTGCGTTTGTGTGTTTCTGTGGAGGCTCTGTCTCGCTCTTCCGCAGAGGGGAGGCAGGAGCTAGGCTGGCGAGCAGAGGGCATGGATGTTGTGTCCCCCTCTTGGCTGCTAGCGGCGGTAGCTTGGTTGCTATTGTTGTGACGACGTTTCCTCACGACGATTCCAAGTGTTATCCGTTGCCCTAGCTTGCACGGCGGTTGTAGCCTGGCTGTGCCTAGTTTCCGTTGCCGTCGTTGGTCTGGCCTTGTGCGGACCCATGCTTCTGGTGGTTTCCAATTCGGTGTTCTCTCAGTTCTGCAGTCCGTTCCTTGGTGCCAGTCCGTGGTGGCATCGGTGTGTGTGGTTTCCCGACCTTGCAGTGTGTCCGAGGTCCGAGGTGGTTCTGCTTGTGGGCCCTCAACCTTGTGGAGGTTTGAGGTGGCCGTACTTGTGGTGAGATGTCATTCTCACCTGGTTGTTGCATGGTCTCGACGAGTGTGCCGAGGGTTGCTTCCGCTTTGTGCCCGACTCTGTTGGTTTCTACGGGAGTCATGTGTGTGTCACGACCTTGGTTGGTGGTCGTGGCGTTGCACTGTTTTGTTCTGCTGCTTAGTAGTACCCTGCTGTAGGTGTTCCTCACTTTACAACTTTCTAGTGTAGTTTCCTATTTTCGGAGTTCCTGCTGCTCTGTCTGGTAAGGGACTGGTAATCCCTACTGGGCCACGGTCGTAAGGCTCACTCCCCCTACTTCCTTCAGCTAGGGTCTCGTCGTCGTGGGAGCTCGGTGTCGGATGGGTTGTGGAGGCGGCTGTGGCGCCTTGTGTTGTCAGCAGCAGTGAGAGCGAGTGTTGTGAGCTCTTGTACCTGAGTGAGTTGAGAGTTGTGCTTTGCAAGTTCTCGGAATATGCCCCTTAAGGACTGCACCTTTCTTCTTGTACCTGTACTTTTACTTGGGACACGTTGTACAATTGTTATATTGTTATAGTTATTTAAATTCAGTACATATCTCACTAGACTATTTCTTCTAACCCTTTCGGGTCTTCGAATCTGTGGGTGGCGACACGAACTTCGGGGTCCCTGGAAGGGGTCTGGGAGGTCGGGTCGTTACAGAACAAACTCGCATCGATTGTATAGTTAAGATCGACTGGCTCACATCGATTATAGTTCACTTAAACATCGATTATTGCTCAGCATCGCATCGATTACGTTCACATTGATTGTCTTTATCTATTGATTGCATTAAAACATCGATTATCTTTAAACATCGATTGCATTTTAACATCGATTGTCCTCAAACATCGATTGTCTTAAAACATCAATTGTCTTTAAACATCAATTGTTCTCAAATATCGATTGTCTTTAAACATTGACTCTCATCAAACATTAATTATCTTTAAAGATCGATTGCCCTTAGACATCAATTGCCTTTAGACATCGATTGCCTTTAGACATCGATTTACCGTTAGACATCGATTTTCTTTAGACATCGATTGTCGTTAGACATCGATTGCCTTTAGACATCGATTGCCTTTAGACATCAATTTCCATTTGAACATCGATTGTCTTTAAACATCGATTGACGTTATATTATCTATTGCTATTTTAGATAAATTATTTTCAGTAGCTTGATCATTTTTAATAGAATGCTTACCTTTGTAGAAATTATAGTGATAGTGATTGCAATTAAATTGTATTAATTGTCTTTATGAACTATCTATATTATGATTGAATCTTGTTATCATAAATATGCCGCGCAATATTATTTGAATTGTTTTAAAGATGTGAATTTCAAATCTCCTGCTATCTAATGCATATCATTCTTATGAAAGCATTGAAAGATATCTTCTTGCGTATAGTCTGTCACCGGATACAGTTCCCATGCATATCATCCTTTTATGTTTACCATTTTCAGGACATGTCTTCTATAACTTTAAAATGGTGACAGAATGAGCTTATCCTTTTTGGTATATCCTCTTACAACATGACCTATGACATTGTCTGACACTGAAGATATCCATATGATCTATCTCTCTCTTCATCTATATCCCAACATTTATTGCTTGCAGGTTTCTGGTAGTCACACATTCCTGCAATGTTGGACATGCTACGCTAACTGACACGAAAGATATTCATATGATCTCTCTCTCTCTCTCTCTCTCTCTATCTCTCTCTCTCTCTCTCTCTCTCTCTCCTCTCTCTCTCTCTCTCCTCTCTCTCTCTCTCTTCTCTCTCTCTCTCTTCTCTCTCTCTCTCTCTCTCTATCCAAGCATTTATTGCTTGCAAGTTTCTGCTAGTCACACACTACTACTATGTTGGACCTGCTACGTTAAGTTTCAAGAAATGAGACACAATGGATACTTCACTAATGATGACAACGCATGATGATCCTTCATGATGCTTGCTAGAGCTAGAAGAAGAGAGGAGGAACCGGTGCTGCTACTCCTATTGCTGGTTGGAAAAGAAAGAGGCATTTGAAGACTTGAGGCAAGAATCGGGCAGGACCTCATCTCAAGACTGCTCTCTCAACTCACTGGATGTGGGAGGTATTGAACCAGTCTTTTGTTTACCTCATGTTTTTGTGATAACTAAAACTCATGACAAAATAAATCTTATGTTTATGTCATATCATGTTTTGGTATTAATCTAAAAACTCATTTCAAATGACATAAACATAAGATTTATTTTGTCATGAGTTTTAGTTATCACAAAAACATGAGGTAAAGAAATTTAGTTATCACAACATTGTAGATCTCAAAAAGACATTGTAGTTATCACAACATTGTAGATCTCAAAAAGACATTGTAGATCTTAGAAAGACAATGAGTGCATAACCATCTGTATATATAATCTTCAAATGCACTATAATAGTATCACAAAAGAATGTATTTTATAAGCATTATGTTTGAACGGCGGCTGTCGACAGATGCTCATCGACTGTCGATAGGTACTGCAGCATATATGTCTTCCAGAACTATTTTTCTGATTTAGAGGCTGGACTGTCGACATATGCAACCTTCCTGTCGATAGCTACTGGTTTCCTCAGATTTTTTCTAAGTCCACATCAACTCTACTTGAACAACATCGACTCCGTTCAACATCGATTTCATTAGAATATCGATTTCGGTTCAAACATCGATTTCATCTTGAACATCGATTTTATTTGAACATCAACTTCCTTTCAAAACATCGATTACCTATATGAACATGATTACATCTTCACATTGATTAAATGTTCACATCGATTTCATTCCACATCGATTCTCTTTGAACATCGATTGTCTCTTACTGCGACTTCTTGAAAGTCGAACTCTATGACTTCATCTCTTTGAAAGTCGAAGTCTCTGACTCCAACTCTTTGAAAGTTGAAGTCTCTGACTCCAACTCTTTGAAAGTCAAAGCTCTACTTCTACTTGGAAAATCTTTATGCTTCTGTCATTTACTATAGAACTTCATAAATTATTATCTTGATTTCTTCATAAGTTTTCATTATTCATATTGGAATCCTTTTTACATAAGAATATTTTCTGTGAGACTCATAATTATTTTTCTGTGCATAAAATTCAAATATCTTTTGGCGAGAAAAATATTATATATCTATCTCATTTGAAATGTCTTTTTGAGATCTACAATGTTTGTATGCTTATTGTCTTTCTCACTGTTAGAAATTTAAGGTCTATTCCTGTTTGACAATGGACTAAAGTTTTAATAAGTATAAGCTGTATGGGCTATCTGTCAGAACCTACGTACCACTGTCAGAAACCCCATGACTTTTAAGAAGAGTTTTTGTATTCCCCATACAACTATCTGTCTATCCTTAAATGCTCTGAACATTGCTGTCTGAACTGATTTGTACTTTATATATTTCTATCTCACCTATCTCCAAGGTATGGAGGTATCTATGCTCTTTTATTTTGTTTTAGATATGCAGCCACCCACTGAAGCTTGCTCAAGCTTTCAGTCTTGGGTATGGAACTTGCAAAAGCATTAATGAAGTTGTCTCCCAAGCATGAAGCTACAAAATATAGCCTAAAGACGTTGGGACTCATGGAGCTAAAAATTTGATGGACAAACCTAAGAAGATCAAAGTCTCCTCTCAACGGACATCCTTCAACGGCTAGCTTCCAATGGCCAAATTCAAATGGGCAGATTTCTGAAGCTCATATATAGAAGCTGAAGTTAAAAGAAGAAAAGAGAGCTTTCCTGAAGATCATTCAAAGAGTGTACATCTAATGAGAAACCTCAACTCTACATACACTCAAAAGGAAGAGAGAAAAAGCTCGAGCCAAAGAAGAAGTGTGCAAGCAACCATCAGAAGTCTTCAAGCTCCTTCCCACTCTTCACTTTCTCTGTGCTGCAACTGTAAATTTGGGGAGAGTCTTTCGGCTGAGAGTTTTTGAGCTAGAGTCCATTTTTTGTACAACTCTCAGTCTGTTCTTTCTTTTCTAAAGAAAGATTTCTGTCCGCTATAGGACTATATACAGTGAGCCTCTTCCTGTGTAAAGAGAAGGCCAGTGGGGTTGCTGGCGGTTTCTATCCAGCTAAGGGACTGTTCTTAGCACTTCCTTAAGGGAAAAACCTAGCTGGGGTTAGTGTCAGCAGAACCTTGTTGTGGTTTGTTCCAACAGAACCGCACTGGGGTTTGTACCAGGAGGTTGGCTTTTTGACCTGTAAGAGAAGTGGGCTGCCTTCTTGCTCAGGAAAGAGAAGAAGACCAGCAGGGGCTAGGTGTTGTATATCCTTGGGGGGGATTGTACCTTGGTTAGTGAAATCCCAATGGATTGCTTGGGACTAGACGTAGGACTTCCATGTGGGAAGGGCCAAACCAGGATATATTCTTTTGTGCATTTTGTGTGATTGTTTCCGCCAAGTTTACACTTGTTTCACACACTCTACACTAAGTACTAACGACTCTATTTAGTGTTGCTTATCTAGTTTTTAGATAGATTTTTTAAAAGCGCAAGAAGTCCTATTCATCCCCCCCCTTTTAGGACAACTAAGTGCCAGCTCGATCCCAACAAGAGGCGATGCACTGGGGTTCAAAACTTCCATCTTTCTAACCTCTTAACAGGGGCCTCAAGAGTTTCTTTTATAAGGATGAAATTGCAAATCGTGACGGACACAATGGTTGCCTTTATACATGAAATGCGTCCAGGAAAACCATCGCGTTTAAGAAATTTTCATACTTCGATTGGTGCCTTCCATATTTTCAACTCAGTCAAAATATAGTAAACATAAACTGCAACCATGCAGGTCATTGTGTCAATGAACTTTCAATATATTTGGATTCTAACCACATTTTGAAAAATGGAAAGTGTGAATGGCGATGACTTGGCAGTTGTGCTTATGAGAGAAAAATCCGCATTATGATAGTGCATAAATGATAGTGCATAAATGATAGTGCATAAAAGTACAACGTGTCGACCAGTCGCATATCATATTCTTCATCAATCGATTAGTCCTCACCAATCGGTGCATCATCAATCAGAATATGAAATGTGACGGATTAAACCAACATGAATATTGCTCTTCACAGTTGATATGAAATGCGATGGATTGTACCGACGCGAATATTGTTCTTTACCAATTGATTCACTGAAAGGCAACCACTGGACATGTCGCGATTAACATTTTTGACCAGGTACTTCCAACAAGCTAGGAAAATAAGGAGAGACACCAGAAAATGGGGTGAAGACCCTGAAAAGATGGGGAAAATACTCTCGAAAGGCAAAAACAGAGGCCAGTTGTGGCATTATAGTGTAACATGAAATATGTTCATGATTATGTCAATTTTAGCGTGTCTACAGCGACGAGTCGGATCGTTGCCTTTTGAAGGCGACGACGTAGCTGTCGCTTTTTGGTTAGGAACGCAACGGCTTCGACATTGTGTTCACCTAATGATAGTTTCTGGCTTTTGCATGCCCTTCTTGTCATCTTGCATTCAAGACAGTTGGGACACGTGTCGGGGTGCATGTAACCTGAAGGCGACATGCCAGTCGTCACATTCAGGGTGGCAGGCATGCGGGGAGACACATAGCGGGTCCAACTGTCAGGTCTGACTAGGCCTTTGAGGTCGTGACAGCATGGCTGTCGCCTTCAGGCAGGTCGCGATGACTTCGTCGTCGCATTCTAAAAATCGAACTTTGTATAAGTTGGGCCATCAGAACAGACTTCTTCTTCATGTTTTCTCCTTCTCCCCTTCCTTCCTCTGACCCCTCTATGTGAAACCGCCTTGTGGGGGAGTTCTTGGGGGCGTTCCTGGTGGCTGTGGCGTCTCCGGCTCGTTGTTCCTCCTCCAACGTGGTGCTCCCTTCGGCATGGCAGCCTTCCTCTTTGACGTGTGACCTCTTCTTCGACGTGTAGGAGGCTGGGCATTGCTCGTGGATGGAGTGAGCGTGGAGCTTGAAGCAAGGAGGAGATGACCATGCATACGAGAAGACCCCAACGGGTTGTGTTTCATTTTGAGTTGGGGATTATCAACCTTCTCCTAGTTCTAGTATGCTAGGATCTCCTTCCCCCTTCTCCAAGCTTGGCAGAATCCATGCTAGGTGTTTGAATGTATATTTGGATTCCTTGATCTTGAATTTAGTTGGGGGTTTGAGTGATCTCATGAATGTGCATGTGAAGTTTCATGAGTGTAGATCCTTCACATTGTCATGCATGGGTGTGGATGAGGGTATTTGTAATTTTGTTATTCTCCATGCTCCCCTCCCTCCGTGCACACTGGATTTTCCATTTTGGGGCATTTTTGGATATCTCAGGTGGGCATACAAGTCTCTATCTATAGTCGCGACAAAGTCCTTATCGCGACCCAGAACGGATGCTTCCCTCGTCTCCTTCTAGCTTTTAGTCCCGACACCCTCCCTATCGCATTCTGGTTGTGATAGGGGGTTTGTCGCCTTCTGACCCAAGTCGTGTTAGGTAGGGTGTCGCATCCTGGTTGCGACTACCACTGCGTCGCCTCCTATGAGAAAATGATAGTGACCCTGTCGCCTTCTCAAATAGAGAGTGACATGCGCCCTGTTCGGAATCCGTTCCGCTGTGTCTCTGAGTTTCTTGGCACCTATGCTGTTCCTAGCATGGTCCTACACTAGTCGTTCACCAGGTGCTTGGTACTAGACGATTTGTCCTGTTAGAGGTTGTTATCGTTACCTGGGACCCTAGTCCTCGTGTGCCTATTGAGGGAGTTCTTCAGGTGGCAGACGTGCTCAAGTCACCAACTCTAGTAGCTGAGGGGAAAACGATGGTGGACGGCGACATTGAGTCATTTGTAGAGCTCTCTTGGTTGGTCTGGGACGTCGAGGTGGTTTGGTCGTTCTTCTGGCATAGATCAACTAGTCCTCCTCACTGCCTCACTCTATGTGGTTCCAGTACTGTTTAGAGGGCCAGACATGGGACCGTAGTTCAGCCAGACTACGACAGTTGTGTGGTTACTTGTAGTTCAGCAGTCTAACTCTCCGATTGGAGGTGGCAGACCCGAACTGGTGCTCGAGGGTAAGGAGTGTAGTGCTCCTGACTAGTTGACTAGTGGTACTTGTTCTCCGTGGCTACTGTCTTAGTCCAGACAGTTTCTCTTTGTCTATGTTTGCAGCCCTTGGATTCGTCCCAGTGCCGTGGTTACACGAGTTTCCTGTCTCGACGTATTTAGACCGATAGCCATGTAGTTTAGTTTCTGCTTCCGCACTTACTTTGTTAGTAGATTATCTTACTCACTTTCCTTTAAAATCATATATCTATTCTGCTTGTTAGAACCAGTGGGAGATTGATAGTTCTATTAGGCTTCTTTGTGAAGCTCATTCCCTCTTTTTCAGGTGAGACTTCACAACAACACTTTCTGTGGCAGGCAGAGGAGACTGGGCTGTAGTAGACAATGTCTTCCTTGAGCAGTGTTTTCCTAGTACTACTTGGCTCTTCACCCTCAAGAAATACCCCTAAGGGATCTATTATCCCCTCTTTTTAGCACTTGTACCTTGTTACTTGGGACTGTACTAGGCTCGTACTTTGTGATGGACGCTTTCCTTCACTTGTTAGTACATTTTTATTACTTGTTTTCGTCATTTACTTCCCTTACATATCTTGTTAGACTGGTCCATTAGCCCTTTCGGGTCTCCGGACCTATGGGCGATGGCACCAGTGGTCGAGTTCTTGACTGGAGCCGGGGGTCGAGACCCAGTAAGGCGGCGACACCAGTGGTCAGATTCTCGGTTGGAGCCGGGGGTCCAGGCACCGAGGCCGTCACATTTACTTAATGCAATGTTTACTTACTTCTTCTGCTTTCTTTCCTGTACTTGGTTTATGTATGTTGTTTTACCAGTGGGGTTAGTGTCCCTACTGGGCCTTGAGTAGAGACTCACTCCCTTCCCTTTCAGGTGAGGCACCATCATCCCAAGACACAGACATGCAGAGTCACTCTAGTAGTCCTGCCTAGTTGCTAGCTTGTGAGATGAGTACGTACTTACTTTCTCACTATATTTGTGCTCTATGATGTACATACTGTTGTTGTTATATATATTGAGTTGAGTTTTGATTTCCACTCATTGACAACCAGACCTCTTATATGGCTCAGACATATTCTTTAACCCTTTCGAACTTCGACTTGTATGTGGCAGTTCAAGATTCGAATATACTAGAGGTTATCTGGTATCTCAGATTCTAGGTCATTACAAAGGATTTGGTTTGTCGAGAGACCGCTAAAGAGGAAAAGTCGGCCTGGCATCTAATTCATGGCCGAAAACTAGAAGCCGTAAATGAATCTCGATCCAAATATGACTCGTAGGGTTCTCTCTTTTGGGCTGTGACATTTATTAGGCCGAATGGCCTTGGCTTGGGTCCATAGACAGATCTAGATCATATTCAGTGGGGATACGTGACCCCATTGAACTTTTAAATTTTATTAAAAGGTTTAAAATTTTCTATTAAATTATCTTTGGTTGATTTTTTTTTAAAATAGAGTGACCCTACTAAATTGTAAATAAAAGTTATAAATGCATCCTAATTTTTAAAGTAACTTCACTGAATAAAATTTTTAGATCCATCATTATTTGGATCCTTACTCGGTTGATCGGTCCATGTCGAGATAGTGATTCATCAAATATATTACACATCTCATATGCACTAATCTCTCTACAAATTCATCTCCACATTACTCATTCCTCGTGCATGCTCATAACGAAGAAAAAGAGGAAGTTGGGGGGGGGGGGGGCGCGTTGGCAGCACCAATTGGGTAAGAAGAGGAAGAACAGAAACCGCCGGGTTGGGGAGGGGTGGTGGAGATCAGTGGGGAAGAGTGGCGGGCTTCCTTTCCGAGTCAACTTCTCGGATACCCTTAACACCACGGGGAGAGCAACTGCTCGTATTCCTAAGACGACAAACCCCAGGAGGACACGTCGGATTGTTCGTGAGATCGTCGACCAGGCATCGACCACCCCCGGCCCTATGCATGCCCTCCATCTCTCTCTGGGAATCTCTCTGTGGGTCTCTCTCTCTCTCTCTCTCTCTCTGAGGGGGACAGACAGACACAAATGGGTTATTTTAAACCAGCACGCCTGCGTTCCTCCCTGTTAGTTTACTAGCATCACCACATGCAACCCAGCATCTCCCCTCTCGTACAGATCCAGTCGGCCAACCCCAGCAGTTCTCGCAGAAGCAGGTTTTGGAACGAGTCGAATTCGCCTTCCTCCTTCTCATCTGGGTTCTCCTCACCCTTTTCTGGATAACCAGAAACTTCTTGTTACCACCGTCATTCACTCAGCTGCTTCCCCACGATCTACCTAGCTAGCTTGGATCTTCCAGAAAACACAAGCCAGGCCACTGTCTTCCCCTGATGTAACATCCATCTATCTCCTGATTGTCTCCAGTTGTTTTTGCTTTCCGTGTATTGATATATAGGTAGGGAAGTGGCGGTAGTACGTAGTCTAAACCAGCTGTGGTAAGTACCAGGAACGAACGAACCACGATGATCACCGGGAAGGACATCTACGATGTGCTGTCGGCGGTGGTGCCGCTGTACGTGGCGATGATCCTGGCGTACGGGTCGGTGCGGTGGTGGAAGATCTTCACACCGGACCAGTGCTCGGGGATCAACCGGTTCGTGGCGCTGTTTGCGGTGCCGCTCCTCTCCTTCCACTTCATCTCCACCAATGACCCCTACGCCATGAACTACCACTTCCTTGCCGCCGACTGCCTCCAGAAGGTGGTCATCCTGTCTGCCCTATTTCTCTGGAACAACCTCGCCCGCCGCCGCGGCGCCAGTCTCGACTGGTCCATCACCCTCTTCTCCCTTTCCACCCTCCCCAACACCCTCGTCATGGGCATCCCCCTCCTCCGCGCCATGTATGGCGACTTCTCCGGCAACCTTATGGTCCAGATCGTCGTCCTCCAGAGCGTCATCTGGTACACCCTCATGCTCTTCCTCTTCGAGTACCGCGGCGCCCGCACCCTCATTTCCGAGCAGTTCCCTGACGTCGCCGGCTCTATCACCTCCTTCCGCGTTGACTCCGACGTCGTGTCTCTCAACGGCCGGGAGCCCCTCCAGGCCGATGCCGAGGTCGGCCGTGACGGAAAACTCCACGTCGTAGTCCGCAAGTCCAGCTCCAACTGCCGTTCCACGGCCTCCTCCTACATCAACAAGTCCCACAATGGAGGCGGAGGCCTTCATTCCGCAACCTCCATCACGCCGAGGGCGTCCAACCTCACCGGCGTGGAGATCTACTCGGTACAGTCGTCAAGGGAGCCCACGCCGAGGGCGTCCAGCTTCAACCAGGCCGACTTCTACGCCATGTTCGCCAGCAAGCTGCAGGCCAGCCCCAGGAACGGGTGCAACTATGACGAGGAAATGGGGGCTGCGAAGCCGGCTGGCGGGAAGCACAAGGGCCCCGGGAGCAAGAGCATCGACTTCGTGAACGGTGGCGGGGGGTCCCTGGCATCCACTCCGGCGACGACGCAGTACCCTGCGCCGAACCCGATGCTGTCGGGGTCGGGGGGGAGGAGCAGGAAGGACGGCGGTAACAAGGAGCTTCACATGTACGTGTGGAGCTCCAGCGCGTCGCCAGTGTCCGAGGGCAACATGCGGCACGCCGTGAACCGCGCCGCCTCCGCTGATTTTGGAGCCCTGGATGCTGCCAAGGCCGCTTTCCAGAAAGATATGGCAGCGGCGCCGAAAGGTGGATAACAGTGGAGGCCCTCTCCTCCTCCTCCTCTCTCTCTCTCTCTCTCCATTTGGTAGTTTCCTGCTCCATGATTAAAACTTTAGAATCCTTATACCGTGCGTTTATATGTGTTTATGAAAACTTTTGAATGTCGCGTGATGAGTTATTTCACATCATGACAAGATCATTGCAGTGGGTTTTTTTGACATGATCATACTATACTACGTACAGCAGCTATGCATGCCACCAGCGAGAATGCCAGCCCCGTCCGGAAGGCAGCAACTAACGAGGAGGCCGAGATTGAGGATGGCAGCAAGAGCCCCAACCCCAAGCTCAAGGCCGTGGGGTCACCATTCTCGGTGCAGAAGAAGGGGGAGTCTGGCGGAGGGGCGGTGGTGCTGGGGGAGAACAAGCACCGCATGCCGCCCGCCAGCGTCATGACCAGGCTGATACTGATAATGGTGTGGAGGAAGCTCATCAGGAACCCTAACACCTACTCCAGCTTGTTCGGCCTCGCATGGTCCCTCATATCCTTCAAGTATGTATATGCTCCAAATTCCTGAAAGACCCACTAAGTTTTGGTTTGGTTGCTTGTGCTTAGATCCCTCCCTCCAGTCGATTATCCTGATTTTTGTCTCACATTCGTGTTAACCATCTTCTAGCACATTACATTTGACATTGTTCACACTTTGATGTGTTCGATTTGTCCAACGGGCAACTGATGAATGCAACTACTTTTACTGTACTCCTCTTTGACTTGGCTTGGCCTTAACTGCGTGTTACCCATGTGAGTTGTTCTCGGGGGTCTAGCTAGCTCGTTTGTCCTGTACTCCTCTCTCTCTGTCTCTCTCTCTCTCTCTCTCTCTCACGCACACACACACACACACCCACACCCACCCACCCCACCCCACCATGAGACACGATCTCTCCACCAAGATTAACGAGTGATGTTCCACATCTGGCCACTGACCTAATGTCCTGTACTTTAAACTTAATTATCCAACCCCTTCTTTTTCGGCATCTTTAAGTGTAGATGAAGAACTTTTCAAGAGGAAGTTTTTTTTGACAGGATTTCAAAAGGGATATATGTTACTCCTACAAGGTGCTGGCTTGATGTATGTTTACTTTTTTCAGGTGGCACATTGAAATGCCTGCAATAGTGAAAGGGTCAATATCTATACTGTCGGATGCCGGTCTGGGAATGGCCATGTTCAGCTTAGGTAAACTATATATACTAATGCATCTATTAGCACCTAGCAGGGGAGGACTGCTCAATACTACATATTGAACTCTATATACAATTATATAACACGCTAATCGATTTGACCGTCTTATATAATCAGGTCTGTTCATGGCCCTGCAACCCAAGATGATCGCTTGCGGGAAATCCGTCGCAGCATTCGCCATGGCCGTCAGGTTTCTGACTGGACCGGCTGTAATAGCGGCCACCGCCATCGCCATTGGCATCCGTGGAGTGCTCCTGCACGTCGCCATAGTTCAGGTTAATTGCTCCCTGGCCTCATACATCGCCGTTCATATTACAACCTCTGAAGTACGAACTGTTCAGGAACTTGAGGAGATTCTTACGTAACTCAACGAAAGGTGTTAATTTTGTTTCACAGGCAGCTCTACCACAAGGGATCGTCCCCTTCGTGTTCGCCAAGGAGTACAACTGCCATCCGGACATTCTAAGTACTGCGTAAGTTCTCATTAATTGCCATACACCATTTTGATATAGGGATTTTAGTTAGATCAACGCTTCCAATACTCCTATATATATGATTAGCCATTTGCTTCATAAACATCCTTTGCCGGGGCTTTTGCTTACTGAAGGTTTTTTATGGGCTTATGTTCCTAATATTTTGGGTGGTTACCAACTAATTAAATGTAATACAAGGGTTGAAAGCTAAAAATTCTTTTGGTATATTCCTCTGGATTGTTGTGTTGAAGACGCTGGTTTCTCTTCTATGCAGGGTCATCTTTGGCATGCTTATAGCCCTCCCATAACGATCCTCTACTACGTTCTTCTTGGAGTGTAAGGAGACCAGACGAGAAGAAATAAAAGAACGAAAAAACCCAGAGAACACTGTATCATATAGAGTACGTACTAGCTAGCTAGAAAATGAGAGAACCGCATTCAATTTTTTGGAAGGGGAACATGGGCCTCCTTCAATATGAGGTGCCATCAGATTCAGTGTACAACGTTGGCAAAATTAATGAGCTCATGCATGTGAATCCCTGCGGAAGGCAGGATTAAGATTTTTGCCCATAGAGTACTTCTCATTTTGTTAATTCATAGGGGTGTGTGCTTGCCTGTGTATATCCCGTTGCAGCAAGACCTCTACATATATATACACCTAGCCATACCTCATTCACGTACCTCATTTAAATCTATTCGGCGGCAGATGGATGCATGTGGTTGATTCAGAGTAAAGATTGGGAAATATCAATTCGAAGAGATCTGAACAAGAGATAATTAAGATGGCATCTGAACATGTTGTGGTTTTTTTTAAGTTCTTGATGAGATGGGGCGTGGAGGTAAATTAATTTGACTGCCTGCCTATGAAGAACGGATCTACCCAGCAGGTACTCTGCATGCGTACGTCTCGATGGGTTGACAGACTTGCAGCCTACAGCAATTCGATTATTTTTTTCCCTAAAAAGCTTCCCTCGTCTGTGGTTCCTGTTACTTTATAATTAATGAGGTCCATGGCTGGAATCCCTTCTGCAGTTAGAAGTACATGGACAACGTCGGTTGCACATGGGTTTACATGATCAGAGACTTATTGAAAGATACATGCATAGTTAAAGAAGAGAAGAAAAAACTGGTATTGAAGCAATTTATAAGAAAAGCAGGAAGACTTTTGGTGCCTAGGGAATCATGTTTTAACAATACATTTTCCTTGGTTAGGCAGCTTTGAATTCATTGTCAACATGGGTTGCTACTAAGTGATTGATGCACTGAAAAGGACCTTCCAAAGCAAAGTAGCTGAGACTGAAATATATATGAGATTAACAATCGGGTTAGCCTTAAGATCACATTATCCAAGTTAGAGTTTCATGGAGCAGCAGCTAAGAATATTCACTATTTGGTTGAACCCACAAAACACAAAAAGGAAAAGAAAAGAAAAGGAAAAGCAAGTTGTTCAAATCAGGTTAAACTCGGTTTGAAAATGGAAAACCTTGTTTTTGGTCTGAAATAATCATCAATTGAGTAATTTGGTTTGATCTGATCTGATGTTGGAAGTAAAGGCAAAAGAGAACAGCAAGATTTTATGTAATTATATGAGACCATCTGGTTTGATTTTAGTCTTAGAAACTAATGCGGAGGCACTCATATATATGAAATATGAATAGCAGCCAGCTGTACTTAACTTAACATTACATGAGCCACATAAAGCTTTTAGTGATTCTAATCTTCATGCAATCGTCATAGTGGAGCAAAGTGCCTTCCGGATCGAGCCCACAGGCAAAGGGAAAAGGAATTTCACAACACACGTTATATACATATGATCTCGATCTCCGAATTCTAGATAGACAGATTAGAAAGAGAGTAGTTTGCGAGGAATCCCTGTATGTATTCAGAGTGGCTGGCACTAATAGAGATCGAGGCGCCTCACTTATCACGTAGATGCTGAAGAACATAATTAATGTTTCGCGTGAAGTACTAATCCACGTATGTGCGTACGTACATATGTGGAGAGAACAGAGGAGGAACCCCATGAGACACCCCTCCAACACGCCCTTTTTAGCTTTTTTAATTTTCTAATGTTTGGCACCGAGTCTATCCCTTCCCACCAGCCCCGGTCTCCATGGCGGACTTATCTATCTACGCCCGGTACCATGAAATCTGCACCTGTCCACGCAGAGGGGAACCGTCTCCTTTGCTCTGTCCCCAAACTTTTGAATCAATGCATTTACGTCGGCCACGTCTCTCTCTCTCACACACACACACACACACACGCACACACACATATGATCATGATATTGTGTAAATGTGCGTGCCCCCCTCCTCCAAGTGGGTATGCGTGTTGCTAAGGGTTCCCCACTTCCAAGTTCTCTCTCTCTCTCTCTCTCTCTCTCTCTCTCTCTCTCTCTCTCTCTCTTACAACATGCATGGATGTGTCCCCATTTACGGTTCCTTTAATGTTCGTCATGTCAGAGAGATTCGTTCAGATCGGACTCCTCTGATCCCTATGCACGACCCCCCGTTCATGGAAGCAGCAGCTTCTAGCTGCCGAGTGAGAGGGGTAGACGGAAGCGTCCCTCGAGTTGCAGGACCGCCGACGGCGAGATCTTCCCAGCCTCTGCAACGGCGCGACCTGCAAGGCATGCAGCTGGTTTATACATAGGCGTCATGGCTGATGCCTCTAGCCTGCGTGCAATCTTTGTGCATATCCAAATGGTTTCACCGTCTCCACTGGAGTTCGAATATTTCGTATAATAATCCACATACCTGTGGTTGGTCTCCATTTTTAACTGCTGCTGCTGCCAGACTTGATTTATTAATCTGGGTTTCGCAGACCGCGGTGCGAGCACTGGGTAAGCTGTTCACAGCTTGGTGTCATTTGTGCTTCTCTATGGATCTCCACAGTTATAATATTGTTGTGTTTTGGATTTTACCGAAGAAGCGCTTATGATGAGAGAAGATCTTTGGGGTGGCTGACGTCATCAGGGCCAGCGTCTGGGCCGGTGGCGGCAGACTGGAAACAATATCTAATGGGCCAGGGCCCAATTCTAGTTAGTTCAGATCTTGTTTATCTTATTTTTTAAGATCCGTTTTTTTGTTTAAAATTGACTGGATTTTGAGAGTAAGAAAAATCCTTTCAATAACTCTTCTTGCCTCCCTAAATTTTATCGGCTCCATTGAATCGATGGAGATTCGATGTGTATTTATGACACATATGGTGATGTTAATTCAGAGGGATTTAATCCATGTGAATACAATTGGTATGCATAAAACTACCTAAGAACAATGATTGCTCTGAAACTATACGTATTATATATAAGAAAAGAAAAGTCCAAATGCCAGTTCATTTCCTAGATTTCTTTCTATCCGGGACAAGGAAGTAGAGAGAGTTAAGGACTGCTTAAGATCAAACAAAAAATGTCAGGACAGCCGGGGCCAAAAGAATTGAGGCGATGCCAGACAAGGCCAGCCCAAGATTCCCGACGGAAGCATTCGGTCGGGTTCGGACTCAAAACCATGATTTTTTTATTTTGATTCCGATAGTGATCTGACCATTCTAATTTCAATTTTGATAAAATCAAAACAACAAATTTCAATTCCGATAATATTACCGGAAACAGAACCGAAAGATATTGTCGAGTGCTACCCACAAGTGGGGGGGGGGGGGGGGTCACCGAGGAAGGGGGTGGCTGGGAATATGGGGGAGGATGGGGGAGTGAGGTTAATTCTGGGGTGCAGGGGCTGAAGATGCTAACGACACCAAATCCCACCTGCTCGTAGGAGAGGACGAAGAGCCTAAAGAATGACAGCCACCGGACGAGCCTCTCGAAGCCCCCACCTTGTTCCGGTGGATGGGGGCGGTGTCCGATGGTGGGCTGCCACGGCGGAGGATGTGGGTAGGGCAGTGGACCAGGCAAGGTGGAGATGCAGATGAGGGCAAGGGTAGAGATGCGGAGGTGGAGACGTGGACAAGGGCGAGGGCAGAGACACGGAGGTGGAAATGCAAAGGGTGCTGGCGGAAACACAAATGAGGGTGGCGGGGATGGCGAGGTTGGTGGCGGCGGAGCCAGAGCAGAGGGAGACAACTAGATGAGGGCAGTTGGACCTCGCTGAGGGGGATGGAGTGGAGGAGGGCCCACTTTATTCCTAAAACAAGGTGAGGGTGATTTTGGGTTTCCTAAAAAAATCTTTTCAAATTTGAATCCTGGCCCGCAAGCTAAAGGTTTTTTTTAAATAAAATTATCTTATCAGATAACGGTTTCAAAATTTTTTAATTCTGATTTCGATAAACTATCGGTATGAATTTTTTGTTCCAAATCTGATAATTTTTATCAAAATCAAATCAAAATATCGATATATCAAGTTCTGTTTGCAACCCTAATACGAGCTCACATGATAATAGTACTCTTAATTTCCATAATAGACAATCACAACTATCACCAATCTAGCAGTTAATCGCAACTATCACCAATCTAGGTGTAGTACTCCGAAAATCTATTAATTAAAAATTATAGATAGATCAAAATTTTATCAATTAATAAATTCAATTAGTTAAAAAGGTACGCATCATTATCACATGCGTATAAACCTATATAAAAATTTCGTAAAAATAATAATTATACTTTAAGTAATATTCTCTAATGACCCATCATGAAATTTGGCATAGAAAAATCGTTTGACTTAGTTTAAAATTTATGCGACTTATTACATAATTAAGGAATAAGTCAAAGAACCCATTATTTTTGACCCAAAGTGGATTATAAATAAAAATAAACATGTGGGTAGACTTTAAATAATATGGGATGATAGCCCATTATGACATTTGGACCAATGGACAATCTTGGCCCATGAATAAATTCTCTAATAAAAAGATAATTAAAAATTCAATAAGTAAAGTAAGTACATGGGTTGTACAATTAAGCTCACACGAGTTATTGGGCCAAGAGTAAGAGCCCAAAT
This sequence comes from Colocasia esculenta, assembly GCA_014218235.1. NCBI lineage: Eukaryota > Viridiplantae > Streptophyta > Magnoliopsida > Alismatales > Araceae > Colocasia > Colocasia esculenta. The sequence goes on from CM024755.1 coordinate 169,145,497, forward strand.
GATGAAGGTTAGAAATATTGGCATGAATAATATTTAATTGAAATAAAAATATGAAATTACTTGAATAAGTGTGATAAATAGATTTACATAAGGATAAAGGTGAATAATTAGAATTAAATCAATACCTATTAAGTCAAATTAGTAATGAGTTTTACTAATGGTCCTAGCATAAAGTTTTGGGCCCAAATATGAAGAGTCCACCATGAGATGAGAGTTAAATAAGTGAAATTCGTACCTAAAATATTAATAAATAGAAAATGGTTAAGATAATGAGTGTTTTAACTCTTAATCATCTTAAAAAGAGTCCTAACCCTAGTCTAACCCAATAGGACTCTATCCTAATCTAAAATTGGGATTTAGATGAGAGACAATTGGGTTAAATATAAGAGACCCAAATTAAATAGGGAAATTCGTAACCATATTATCTCTTAATTAAAAAGGGGTCATTAAAGCACTAATATGACTCATATATATCTTAATAAGAGTCCTAATCCTGTCCTAAACCATTACCCACGAAATTAGATCTCTCCCTTACCTAATTAGATAGATATAGCAAGAAAAATATGAGATAATCATGTAAATTCGTAATTAAATGAGGAGGAAAGACTTTTAGGTGATTTAGAACTCTACAAGCCATCAAAACACCCCCCATTTGACCCTAGCACCCCACAAATTCGTGCTAAGACTTTTGGAGAGGAAGAGGAGAAGATCTGGACCAAGGAGCAAGGAAGGAGAAGGCTTGGAGCAAGAAGGGTTTTCATATTTTCGTTATTCAACTAGGGTTGTCTTACTCCACGAAAAAGGTGGGCAATCTCTCAAGCACAAATCGTGAAATAATTATCCTAGGTAGCCTTCATGTACCTCTTCAAAAGCCCTATGGTTTCGTGGTATTTCGTTCATCCATTTGGGCGAATTTAATTCATGAAGTCCTGCTGTTACCATGAACTGAGATCTTGTGTTTTCTATAATCCCCAACGTGTACTTGCTCTCATGCTTTGATAAAATTCTCAGATATACTACATCTTATTATCTTTCAAACGCCCCTAGTCTTGCTTGATTTCGATCTCCCATGAGGGAGAATTAAATCTTTGAATATCTATCAGACCTGTGCACTCGACCCTCCTTGTTTCCTTTTTAACCTCGTGCAAACTTGACATCATTCCATGATAAAATTATCATAAATACTACTACATGTTAGCTTTCAAACGCCGCTGGTTTCATAATTTTTCATCATGTATACATCTCTAATTAATTCATTGAACCCTGACTGCGCCTGTTTAGGTCACCAAAAAGTAACCTGATCAATGCATGTCTAAACCTTGTCTATTTTCAAATTAATCGTGCATGTTGATATATACATGTCTACTTTCGTTAAAATTGGTTTCGTGCTTTTTGGATCACCGTGCGATTTTATACTGAATTTAGAATGACCCTGTGTCAAGAAGGTCCACCCAGAGAAAAAAGGGGAAAACCTAGACCGCCCCTGTTATCGCGGCGGCGCGATACGCCGCGATAACGGGAGTGTCGCGGTCGGCTTTCAGGCCGCGTCATGAACGCGACGGGCCTAGCCGCCGCGTTCCCAACCCCGAACCAGGCCAGACCAGGCCGGTTCGCCCGTCGCGCCAGGCCGCCCCGTCGCGACCGGACCGCGACGGGAACTCCCGCCGCGTTACCAGTTGACGCGCCCAGTGCCCGTCGCGATGTGATCGCGACGTGCACCCCCGTCGCGTTCTTGAAATTTTGGCCAGAACCTTTAATTGCTCTTATATCCCTGCTTTAAATGCCATCTAATCCTTGTACAAGTAAACCATGTACTGTTAAGCTTAATGAATGACCTGAATATTTTTATTTGATAATATTTAAATGATTCTTATTAATTTAAAAGCCGTGAGCACGACTTATTCTATTCTCATGATTTCTTTACACTTGCACACTAAACATTGTTTATTGTCATTTGACCCTATTAAATTACTCAATAATGTATCTGGTAATTAAGTGAAATTAATTACCTAATTTCCCTATTATTTAAATGACACATGTCTTCGTTTTATTCGCGTGATTTGTACACCGTTATCGCGTCCCTCTGCCTTCGAGCACTCGAGGCAAGACAGACAACGTTTCATTACACACTTTCTCTTGACTGGACCACCTCTCCACCGGGAATACTCTCGACTGGACTAGGGACTCCTTGTCAAGGCCTCCGTAAGTCTTCTTGGCTTTGGCGCACGTCCCTTGCCGATGAGCTGGTTGTACCTTTAAATTCCTGTTACACTTTTAGGGATCAGTACGATCCAATCGGCCTTAGTGAGATCTCTCTTATCTTGTGATCACGCCGGACCATCTGGCTCGTGTACGCGGCACGGCTAATGGGCGGATGTGACTTCTACTTGACTGCCGGTACCCGACCTGGTACTGTGCAACCGTTACTATCGTGATTTATCGTTGTTTTGCGATTATACCCCTATCTCGTCTACTATCCTTGTACTCTCATCTATTCACGTTCACTCTACTATCTCGTCTATTCATCTAGTACTCTCTTGAGACTCTTGAGCTGTTGTGGCTCCCATTGCTTGTACTATACATGATTGTCTAGCACCATAATATGGGTCTGGTGACCTACTAACGTTAATGCTAAGTGTGCAGGGCACGGAGAGTGTTCGAGGGGCTCCAATCTAGTCCTGGGGGCAGAGAGCCACCCAAAAATACCTGCAGGGGCTATTGACGGTGTTATGTATTGCACCGGTTCTGACTATCTCGACATTGGCTAGACATTGAATTGTTTTACTATTAGTCTGAGGAGTTCAGACATATTGTGCCAGTTCTGTGCTATTAGTGTGCTAGCACTGACTGATTAACATTAGTCTGAGGAGTTTAGACGAAATGTACTATCGTTAAACGGCTACTGTCCCAAAGTGACTATTGTCGTACTCGACTAGTGCACCGTTGTGCACCATACACGCTATCTCTTTACATGCAATCTCATACACGCTATCTTAATATACAAGCTATCTCGTTACACGCCACCTGATACAAGCTATCCTATTACATGTCATTTTGATACACGCTATCTTGTTATACACTATCTGTTACACGCTATCTCGTTATGTTGTCATCCTAGTTTTGCAATACTCTTGAGAATGTATTATCGTTCATTGTTATCTTGTACTATTACTCTCTCAGCTATACATGATCGTTCTCTCTAGTTAACCTGCGTTTACAAGACATTAATCACTTAAAGCATGCTTGTTTACACGAGATATTAAGTCCTACTGAGCGTTATCTCTCACCCTTCGTTATTTGTTATTATGTTTTAGGTAAGTCAAGGAATGACCATACACCCAACAACGAGATTGGACTGGAGTGATGAGCGTCCTGAAGTCATAGCGATGGAATGACCTTAGTACCTTAGAGTCTAGTTAAATATTTGCTTTAGATTTCTTATCCAATGTAATAATGTCATTGAGCCCTATGTTTTGGCTCTGAATTAGTGGTTGTAATAGTTTAGATGATTATCAATAAAATGATGAGTTTTATTGCAATTATTGTTCATTTTGCTCTCATATTTCGAATGTATGCGCAATTTACATTACCATACTCGTTGTTCATGCCTCCCCGATTATTCCGCTGCTAAATTGGCGGGGCATGACACTAGCAGTTCGATTAGATTTTTGACATTTTAGTTAGATAGATGGAAGGAAAGGGTATCTTTTCAATCCACCCAATTCATCAGTAGTAGCTAAGACAGATGCAAGAGCTTTTGGTATGACGGATTCCAAGGCATCATCGGAGCATTGTAAGCATATTGGGAGGTACTCGATTGGTAAAGATGTACACCATACTTACTCTTCTGATTATAATAGATATATGTGAAAGGAGTAGTTGATCGAAACCCCATAATTTCTTTCTTTCGTTTCTTGTGTGTGTTGGTTTTGTTCTATAACTTCTGCCTCTGTTGTCATTCTTTGATCTACACAAAATTAACTCCCATCATACATGAAATGATAGTGCATAAATGATAGTACAACAATTAACTCCCTCATACAGGAGAACCAGGGAGAACCCTCTGATGCCAAAGTCAGACATGACTGTTCTAAGAGGCCAGAAGGGAAGGGTGTGTGATCTCGCGCGTGGGCGATTGTGTGAGATGGTTTCACGTACCTTTGCATGAAGGTTACTTGTTCCTTTTATAGACAAGGATTCAAAGGGTCCGGACATGCCCTTCTCCAATGATATCTGAAGGGATGTGACAGTTGAGTTCCCAAGATGGGGACGTTCATTCGAGGCACCCCTTGGGACTCTGCGCTGCCAATTCCAGGTTGTGGGGAGGCATGTCGCGCCATCCCATTAACTGTTATTTGAAGGCCAAGAGCCGTATAGTGTTGTAGACTATAGAGGATTATATAGGAGTCAGCGAACCTGCTTGGTGTGGCTTCCGGTGTTTGGTGCTCTTGACGCTGGAACCATAGAGGGTCGAGCAGGAGTCCTGAGGTTTGTTCGGTGACTCTGTCCTATTCGGACATGTTTGGAGGTGTCCAGAGACTAAACATCTTGGGACCCTTGTGCATGTGACGACTGGGACGTGTTCGGGAGCTCGTAGCTATTTCCAAGGACACGTGGCTGAACCGCCTTTGCCTCATTGCCTTGCTGGGCCATGATGGGCCTTTGGGCCTAGGAGGCTAGCAATAGCCTCCACATTTTCCCCCCATCCTCTCAAGCCTGCTCGGATGTGACTGTGAGCACTTGAGAGTGGAGATGACTGTTCGGTATCGTCTTCCTTGCATTAAATGTGGTGCTGATTGCGGCGGTATGTATGGCTATCGGTGACGCCGTTGGAGCTCTCTCGAAATCCCCATCTCATGATGGCGGAAGAGGCGTGACGTGACTAGGAGTCGAAATGGTCCATTCGAATAGGCTGTTGAAGTGGGCGAACCGTCATTTTCACCCTTTGAATATCGCGCCTCTTCTTCCTTATAAGGAAGAGAAGAGGATGAGGAACACTTCATGCTTTCTAGTCTTTGAACGTCTTTCCACCTCTGCTACCAGTCTTCACATCCTCTGCATCCTTTCTCCTGTTCCTCTTCTTTATCTCCTCTTCCACCAACTCCGGCATCAATGCCTCAACATGAGGGGAAGGCTGTGGCGGAGACCAGCGGACAGCCACTGGTGAAGACGAAGGTGATGAAGTACCGGAGCTTCGAGGGCCTGCGTGAACACTTTCAGAACGGGGAGGAGTATGAGATCGTTCTGATGCGTGAGGATCATACGTATTTGATGGATAACCCGAGGGTGCTTCATCCTCTCCCTGGACCTAATGGAGGCAGGGTTCCGATTGTCGGTGCGGAGGTGGTCAAAGATCTACTCATAGTTTGGAGAATTGCACCAATCCAATTGACGCCAAACTCATGGAGGACGATCTTTGTTTTTTGCATCATATGCGAGAAGCGAGGGATCCAAGCGACATCGGATCTGTTCCGCAACCACTTCAGTCTGGCATCATCGTCGCAGTCTGGGTACAGTATCATGTATACCAAGCACCGGACGAACAAGATGTGGATCCTCTTCTCCCCCCCGTCTTTCAAACAATAGGGGTGGACCGAATGGCTCTTCTTCCTAGGTCGAAAGAAGGGGAGTGGGGGTTCCCCACTCGGGTATGTGAGCCCCTGAAAAAGGTGGACGCTGCGCCCCTGCTGATCCAAGACGTCGCCAAGGCTTCTATGCCATTGTCAAGTGTGCTTGTGGAGTAGGCCGAGCTGCTCCTGACCGAATACAGGCTTGTTAAATACAAGCTGAGCCGCGCATGGGGTGTGCTTTTTGTCTTCGGTCTTTTCCTTCATTTCGCTGAAAAATAGCTTCTAACCTTTGTTTTCTTCCTTAGATGCTATCGAAATGGCCATTGGTCAGAACGAGAAGGACATGGCCATGTATGCCGAGCATATCCCTGTTAGGATATACCTGACGTATATTGGTGAAGACACACCGGTGGCAGCGACGGGGGCTGCTCGGCTCGTGGCAGAGAGTCACCCTTCTGGGAAGAGGCCTTTGAGAATCAGTCTTTGGAAGGAGACTGCGACTCCGAGGAGGGAGGCGATGGCTCCGAGGCGGGAGGCCGAAGAAGAGAAGGAGGACACCGCCCCCCAGCTCCAGCTTCGTAAGGGAAAGAAGCTGGTGAAGACGGCTGTTGTGGAGCCCCCCACCATAGAAGAGGTGCTCTTGGAGATGGATCTCGGTGGCGAAGACATGGTCATTGTGGACGACCGCTCTAACCGAGACTTCGTAGAAGTTGCTGGGGCTCTAGAGCCCTTACTGCCCTCTGTCGATAGTGGGACGATGGTGACCGTGGAGGGGGCGCAAATCGTGGCACTCACCCTGGAGGTGCCGGAGATTCCCGTTAGCGAAGGGCCGACCACGACCCTGATCATAGGGGTGGCGGCAGTAATGTCTGTTGTCGAGTAGACGACTGTGGTTGCGGTCGAGCAGACGGGAAGCCATGCCGAGGCGATGGACCCCCCAGGGATGCCAATCAACGAAGAGGCAATGGTCCCTTTGGGGGTGATTGTGGTGGATGCCAAGGACCCGGAGGCTATGACAGCGAATGTGGTCACTGACGAGGTGGCTGAAGAGCCACTACCTCCCTTAGTGCACGGTTGTTGGTTGCTTCGTCTAAGTGGTTTGTTCGGAGTGTTGCGAGAGCGATCTCCAGGGGCACTATAGCTTCTGTGCCGTAGGCCAAGTGGAAGGGGGTCTCTTCGGTGGCAACCCGAGCAATTGTTCGGTGGCACCAGAGTACATTGGGTAGCTCTTCCGTCAACAAACCTCCTGCTGCCTCCACTCTCATGCATATCCTGTGCAGCAGTGTTCAATTGGCATTTTCCACCAAACCATTTCCCTGGGGATGTGCCACTAAGGTGAAGTTGTTGTAGATGCCGAGCTCCGAGCACTTCTGTTTGAAGAACGTGCTGTTGAATTGCTTCCCGTTGTCGGTTGTGAATACCTTTAGGATGCCAAATCGGCACAAGATGTTCTTCCATATGAACTACCATGTTGCCTAATTAGTGATGGTGGTGACTGGTTCTGCTTCGATCCACTTGGTGAAGTAGTCGATGGCGACCAGTAGAAACTTCTTTCTACCTTGAGCTTCCGAGAATGGTCCCATGATGTCAATTCCCCACTGAGCAAAAGGTCATGGTTTAAAGAGGGAATGTAGTTGTTCGACAGGCTGATGAATAAGCTGACCAAACTTCTGACATTCTGGGCACTTCTTCACGTAGGACAAGCAGTCCTTTTGCAAAGTTGGCCACCATAATCCTCGGAGGATGTCGTGCGCTAGGGTCCTTCCACCGAGGTGGCTTCTGCACAGACCTTCGTGCACCTCTTCAATTTTTGGTGTTGCTTCATCAGGACCAAGGCACTTCAAGAGCAGTCTAGAGAGGGAGCGTCTATATAGCTGTCCCTTGGCGATGGTGAACCTCTGGCTACGTAGTCGAACCTTACGAGCCTCTGTCTGGTCAGAAGGAAGTTCTCCTCGGAGGAGATAGGCCAAGATAGGATCCTTCCAGCTCAGGGCTAGTTGGACGTCTCCTATGGCCGCAATGTCTATCTCTATGCTCGGTGAGGCAAGCTTTTCAATGAATACAAAGTGTGAGTGGGCGATGTCACCTGAAGATGCTAGTTTGGCGAGTGCATCTGCTTGCATGTTCTGCTCTCGAGGGACATGCACTACTTCGAAGTAGAGGAGGCCTTCTGCTTGGCACTTGACTTGCTAGAGGTATTGCGCCATGCGGGGTTCCCTCGCCTCGAACTGTCCAATAACCTGGCTGGCGATGAGCTGCGAGTAGCTGAAGGCTCGTAGCCGAAGCGCACCAAGATGTTTAGCCATCCTGATTCTGGACAGCAGTGCTTCGTATTCAGTTGCGTTGTTGGAGGCAACGAAGCAGAATCTGAGGGCATACTGGAAATCCAACCCCTCTCGGGAGGTGAGGACCAGTCCTGTACCACTCCTTGTGACATAAGAGGACCCGTTCATGTAGAGCTCCCATGGTGGTTCGTCTACCAATGGAGGGTCCATCTCGGCAGAGAGGGTATATTCCGGCAAGAAGTCTACTAGTGCCTGAGCCTTGATAGTAGTCCTTGGGCGGTAATTGATTTTGAACTCTCTAAGCTCGATGGCCGATTTGACGAGTCTTTTGGAAGCTTCTGGGTGCTGTAGAATGAGCTTCAGTGGCTGGTCGGTTAACACCGTGATCGGATGGGCCTGGAAGTACGACCTGAGTTTCCATGCATCCGTGATGAGCGCTAGCGTGAGTTTCTCTGCTCGGGGATATCTCCTTTCGGCCTCTTGCAGTACTTTGCTGACGTAGTAGACTGGGTGCTACACTACTGCCTCTTCTCTGATCAATACTGTGCTGATGGAGTGTTCAGTGACTAACAAGTACACGAACAATTGTTCTCCAAGAACTGGTTTTGAGAGAATTGGCGGGGCAACGAGGTACTTCTTTAGCTCGGTAAAGGCCGCTTCGCAATCCTGGGTCCACAGCACCTACCCCCCTTACGGTGAGGCGCCTTTGGGGACTCACAACAATTTGAAGAAAGGGAAGCTCCTTTCTGCTACTCGGGACAAGAACCTGTTGAGCGCCGCGAGGCGTCCAGTGAGCCTTTGGACGTCGCATACTATCTTCGGGCTACCCATCTCTAATACCACACGGATCTTCTCGGGGTTCGTCTCAATCCCTCTGTTGGAGACGAGAAATCTAAGGAATTTCCCAAAGCGTACTCCGAAGTCACACTTGGCTGGGTTGAGCTTCATGTTGTACTTTAGCAAGGTAGTGAAAGTTTCTTCCAGATCAGTGAGGTCATCGGTGCTCGGGCGTGTCTTGACCAACATGTCGTCGATGTAGACTTCCATATTCCACCGGATTTATTACTCGAACATTTTGTTGACTAGCCATTGATATGTTGTGCCTGTGTTCTTTAATCTGAACGACATTCTAGTGAAGCAGTAGAGGCCAAGATCGGTCACGAACGTTGTGGCGTCTTGGTCCGGGGGATGCATGCTGATCTGGTGATAACCAGAGTAGGCATCCAGAAAGCTGAGGAGCTTGTGCCTGGACGTTGCATCTAAACGCTGGTCTATGTGTGGCAAAGGGAAGTTATCCTTTGGTGTCGCCTTGTTAAGATCTTTGTAGTCCACGCATACCCGCCACTTGTCGTTGCCTTGCGGACGAGGACTACTGTCACGACCTTGGTTGGTGGTTGCGCACCGTGGGACCTTTGGGGTCCCTGGAGGGGGTCCGGGAGGTCGGGTTGTTACAACTATATTAGAGATCCACGTGAATACTAAGCCCCCCGGAAGCAGGCCGGTTGATCGACTTTGGGTGACGTAATTGTAGATCACGGTCTGCCATTCTCGGTTGACGGGATGCCTCCTCTGCTGTATGGGAGGTACCCTTGGATCCAGGTTTACATGGTGAGTGATCACATTCGGAGGAATACCGGGCAGCTCGTCGTCCGTTCAGGCGAACGAGTTTACGTTGGCGAGTAGAAACACCCTGTAGCGACGTTACTCGTCTTCTAGTCGTAATGCGCCAATGTAGAGGACGTGCTTGGGATTGTCATCCACCTGGATCGGCAGTAGGTCTTCAGCAGGCATGCCATGGCTGGTTGAAACCTCTTTGGTAGGTGCTAGTGGAGCCATTGGGTTTTCTACTGTGGGCTGTTTATCTCTTAAGGAGAGACGTATGTAACGCCCCTCTTAGACCAATACAGTTATTCCAACTCACATGGATCTAATAGAGGTATTACAGTGGAACTACCAACAATAGACGGTACAGATTGAGACATACATAAATGACAATTTAATTCAGTAATATGTAATGGAATATGGAACCAAATTCTTTGTAATCAACATCATATTCAAATATTAAGTCTAAAGCATAAGAGAAAGATAACAATAGTCCAAATTATTACAATCCATAATTTCAAATGCATAAATGAAGATACATAATTCCCTCACATACATAAGCACTCTAGTACTCTCAAGCAATCACTAAACCTCCACATCCTCATGCTCCGAGTCAGAGTGCATTAACTCCTGGGTGTCCTCTATCTCTCCTGAAATATTAAGCAAGTATGAGTCTACAAGACCCAGCAAGTCACATGAAAGATAATTCAAGAAATTATGTATATAATAGGTTTAAAACATGGTAACATATTTCTTTCACATTCTTGATATCATATAGCTCTTCCTACTAACATGATTCTAAGTCCTTTGGCAATTAATCTTTACATAACATGGTTACTTATCATGAAAACAAAACATTTCATGTAATGCATATAACTTACGTCTCATAAAATATGCAATTGATCTAAACATGTTCCTATGCATAGCATGCAATCAAATTTTTCATGGTATATGCTTACTGTCATGCAACATGTAAACAATTTCAAGTACTTTTGACTCATATCATGTAACATGTAATTTAGTCATTATGTAGCAAGTAGTCATGTAGCATGTAAAACAAATGACATGTAGTTCATGTGGCATGTAACATGTAGACATTTATCATGTAGACATTTATCATGTAGTCATGTAGTCAATTATTATGTAGTTGCCAAGACATAGCCCACACTATTAATAGAGATCATATAGTCATATAGTCACTCACTTATCACCTAGGCAAATCAGTGATGAAGTCATAGTCATTGCACATACCGGGGAAAGCCCTTCCCACCTTAACTAGTAGAACATGTCTACCTCCAAGATTTCAATCCGTTGCCCACGGATTCATGTAATCATTCATGTAGGTGAACTATTACCATAGGGGCATTCCATGGTGTAGTTCCTTGTAGTTATCTCTATCATAGCAATGTCTTTTTGGTCGATTCTTTTCAAATGCAATAATGTATAAAATCATGCAACTACATTTTCATACATTCTATAATGCTCTTTCATACGTTCATGTATAATTTATCAAAATGACAATGTAATATCACATAGCATGCCTTTCTCAGTTCTGAAATTAAACTTTACTGTAAAACATAAACCTATCATGGTACTAATTATATCATATCCATTCATGCACATATTCTCATGTTTATTTAAATTCTATATGCATTCTGCCATTCAGAAAATCATAGCAATATGTACAAAAGTCTAAAAATCAGAAACTTTTGACAGTAATCTGATTCAGATCATGCCATGCACATGCAAAAATTTCATAATTTTATAAGTTCTGTAAATATTTTTCATAATTATATTCCATCCGTTTAAGCTAACTAACATGGTACAACAGTGAGGAAAATCATACAATTTCTATTCTAGAATTGAATACAGCAGGTATGTAGTTTCATCTCACAGTATTACAGTTTCAAATGTTAACATTCTAACATGAATCATTCTTGCCATCTTTTCACTTTCCTTTATCAATTCCTTTCGAATCCAAAAGAATAACCATTCATAAGTACATATAGTCTACACATCATTGTAATGACCTGTCCATAGTTTAACAGTACTGAAACACACAAAACATCACCTCGCCGAAACCTCATACAAGCATGAATCACAGTTAAGTAAATACAATCAAATTTCAGGAAATTACAGTACTAGTAAACTTAACGGCCAAATGTGGCATTTACATCAAGTTAACGTCCACATATCCTGTCGTTAACATCAGTAGACGGCGGCACATAGCGCCATTAACATATAGTAGATGTCCAAAAAAACATGTCATTTACATGAAATAAACGGCGATCGATGTTGTCGTTTATAAAAACTATACGGCAAACGATATGGACGTCAAGTTCATACGCCCAAAAGACACAGAAACTTCACATAAAATGACAGGACTTCTACCCTTTTCTGCACATTATTTTCATGGTTTAAAAATCTGTAAAAAATGATAAATCTAAAGACTAATCTATCCTAAACCGATCCCCCATGTCACTTGCCCCTAACCCTCCTTCTGGAGTGACGAAAAGAGATCCGAAGAAGCCCGCCTTGGTAGTAAGGCAGTCCCCCTCTCTGGCTTCAATCACTCAGAATCCGCTTCTAGTGCAGCTCCCCCGCTTGGAGAAGCTCCTGACCTCGATGTTGAATGTTCCTCCTTGGTCCAGAAAGCTTCAAATCGCACGAACAAGCTCTGCAAACCCCTTTCTCTCAGCCCTCCTTTCTCTCTTCTCAACCAATGCGAAAACTCTCTCTCTAATGCCAAATTCGGGTCTTAAAGGATTCCCACGCCTTGCCAAGACCTAATCCTAGCCCTAGGATCAGAAACACATGGATCTACCCATTAAATGCTTTTGGAAACGGCCAATTTTCTCCCCCGGAATGGTAACAACAAAATAGGCAGGTCAAGTTAACGTCAACCTCAGTAGCCGTCAGCCACGATGTAGACGTCCATCGATCATGTTCTACATACTTACCCAAAAAATCCAATATTCTAGAAAATAATAAACGACACAAGAAACTATCGTTAACAAGAAGTAAACGGCAAACGATCTTGCCACTACAGTTGTCAACGACAGCAGATGTTGACCGCCAAGTTCAACACAGAACAGCTTACAACTACATGCAGAAATATACATACAATTGCAATATAAATTTCAATAAAATTCTAGGGCACTACATCTTCTCCCCCTTAAAATAATCTTCATCCTCTCTTCAAGCTCCCAAGTTGCTTCTTCATGCGAGAAATTCCTTCATAAAGACTTTTAAAAAGGAATTGACTGACTTCGATCTCAATTCCTACACCTTCAATCCATAATCTCCACAGGCTGCTCCGCATAGGATAATCTGACTGAAACTGCACTGGCTCATAACTAATCACATGAGCCGGATCTCGAACATATCTCCTCCACATGGATACATGGAAAACCGGGTGCACTGCTGCTAAGGATGGTGGCAAAGCTAGCTGGTATGCCACATTCCCCATCTTCTTCAAAATCTCAAGGGGCCAATAAACCTTGGATTCAGCTTGCCTCTCTTTCCAAATCTTACCACACCCCTGGTTGGCGATACCTTGAGAAAAACATGGTCTCCAACTTCAAAAGCCAAGTCTTTCCTCCTCGTATCCGCATAACTCTTCTGATGATCTTGAGCTGCCTTTAATCTCTGCACAATCAACTGGATCTTTGCTGAGGTTTCTTGCACCACTTCTGGTCCAACCAGATGCCGATCTCCTGCTTCCTCCCAACACAACGGGGATCTACAAGGTCTCCTGTACAAAGCCTCAAATGGCACCATACCTATACTCGAATGGAAACTATTGTTATATGCAAATTCCACAAGAGTGAGGCGGCGTTCCCAATCTCCTCTCCAGTCCAGAACACAAGCCCGAAGCATATCCTCCAACGTCTGAATAGTCCTCTCGGATTGTCCATCAGTTTGTGGATGAAATGCTGAACTCAACTTCAATTCACTGCCAAAAGCTTGCTGCAAACTTGCCAAAATCTAGAAGTAAATCTCGGATCACGATCTGAGATAATCGACTTCGGAATCCCATGTAGCTTCACAATGCCATCAATATACAATCTGGCCAAGCTCTCTATGGACTGCTTCTTCTTCATATCAAGAAAATGAGCACTCTTAGAGAATCTATCCACAATCACCCATATGGAATCATTCCATCTAGCTGATCTAGGCAATCCAGTTACAAAGTCTATGGTCACTTGTTCCCACTTCCACTAAGGAATATCCAGCTTCTGCATCAAACCTGAAGGTCGCTGACGTCTGCCTTTACCTGTTGACATATCAAACATTTTGCCACAACATCCGCAACATCCCGCTTCATGCCAGACCACCAGAATGAACGCTTCAGATCCTTATACATCTTCCCACTGCTTGGGTGAATAGAGAACTGCGATCTGTGTGCTTCCTCCAAAATCTCCTTCCGCAATCTGCATCATTAGGGACACACACCCTATGATTCAGATGAATCACACCATCTTCATCTCTAACAATGCCAGCCTTTCCAACCAACTCTTGCAATATTGGGTCATCTTTTTGCAAAGCAATAACCCAATCATGAACAGAAGATCTAAGGGTCAACTGAGCTATGAACATGCTGCACAACTGCGGTTCCAAAACAGCCAATGATCCTGAAGCATCTTCCAACATCTTCCAGTCTAGCCGCATCATTTGCCTTTTCCTGCTCAATGCATCCGCCACTACATTAGCATTCCCTGGGTGGTAAGAAAGCTCAAAATCATAATCCTTCAGGAATTCAATCCACCTCTGCTGCCTCAGATTCAAATCCTTTGAGAGAATAGATATTTGAAACTCTTATGGTCCGAGAAAAGCTCAAATCTGACTCCATACAGATAGTGCCTCCAGATCTTCAAAGCAAAGACCACCGCCGCCAGTTCCAAATCATGAGTTGTGTAATTGCGCTCATGCTCCTTGAGTTGCCTAGAAGCATATGCCAAAACTCTACCTCCTTGCATAAGAACACAGCCAAGCCCAATCTTCGAAGCATCTGTGTAGATAGAGAAAGAATCCACACCATTGGCAAAACAAGCACTGGCACTGAGGTCAACCGAGTCTTCAATTCCTGGAAACTTTTTTCACAAGCCTCTAACCATTCAAACTTAACTCCTTTTCTAGTCAGCCTCGTCAAGGTAGCCATAATAGAAGAGAAACCCTCAATAATCTTCTATAATAGCCAGCCAAGCCAAGGAAACTCCTGATGTCAGCAGATGATCTCAGTGTCTCCCAGTCAAGGACAGCCTCTACCTTAGCTGGATCCACAGATACACCATCTCAGAAATGACATGCCCCAAGAAATGGACCTCCTTCATCCAGAAGTTGCACTTACTGAATTTAGCATACAACTTGTGCTCCCTCAAGATTTCCAGCACAATCCTCAAATGCTCTCTATGAGTCTCCTCATCAGGTGAGTAGATCAGCACATCATCAATGAAGACCACTACAAAAGAATCCAGATACTGCTGAAAGACCCTGTTCATAAAGTCCATAAAAACTGCTGGAGCATTGGTCAAACCAAAGGGCAAGACTAAGAACTCATAATGACCATATCTCGTCCTAAAAGCTGTCTTAGCAAAATCCTCTGGCTTGATTCGGAGTTGATGATAGCCAGAACAAAGATCGATCTTAGAAAACACCGAAGCTCCATGCAACTAGTCAAACAAATCATCAATACGAGGTAAAGGATACTTGTTCTTGATAGTCACCTGGTTGAGCTTGCGGTAGTCAATACACAGCCTCATCGACCCGTCCTTCTTCTTCACAAAAAGTATAGGTGCTCCCCAAGGTGATACACTCGGCCGGATAAAACACTTATCAAGCAATTCCTGCAGTTACTTCCGCAATTCTGCCAATTCCGCTAGTGCCATACGATAAGGAGCAATAGAAATAGGTGTTGTGCCAGGAACTAACTCAATGCCAAACTCGATCTCCCTTGCAGGGGGCAAACCAGACAAATCCTCGGGAAAGACATCGCTGAAATATCAGACAATATCAATATCTTCCACCGACAAGACCTTCTTCAAACCTTCAGATACAACCACACTAGCAAGAAAGCCACTACAACCCTTGCTCAACATCTGGGCTACCTTCAGAGTAGAAATCATGAACTTACTCGACATGTTCTTGGGTAAAGGATGAACAAACTCCTCCTTACCAGGGATCCGGAAAATAATAATCTTCCTCCTGCAATCCATAAGGGCATAATGCTCCTCGAGCCAGTCTAAGCCCAAGATAGCATCATAATCTTTCATCTTCAATAGATAGAAACTTCCAGGCAAAACTCGCTCCTCAATAATCACATGAAGAGAAGAAAAACACTGCCCAGTCACATAGTTCCGGCTGGAGTATGAATAGACAAGGGAACCTCCAACACTTCCGGAACCACACCATTCTCCTTCATCAAAACCTTGCAAATCTCTCGGAAATAAAGCTATGCGTAGCACCAGTATCGAACAAAACTCGAGCATGCATTCCCATAATCAAAACCGTACCTTCTATGACGTGCTCTGCCAATTTTGCCTCATCTCTCGCCAAAGCGAACACTGGAGCCTAAACCCTCAGTCTCCTTGCTGCTCTCAGTGCCGGTCTAGTTGTTGCTAGTGCTGCTGCCGCTGCAGTCTGCTGCGCCATCTTTGGACAACCTCAGATCTTGTGGTTCTTGTCACCACACCTCAAACATCTCCCAGAAGTAACCCAACAGACCTCTCCTCCATGACGCTTCCCACATTGAGTACACAAGGGCTTTTCTGCAACTGTGCCTCCGCCTAGTGTCGGTGCAGCCACTCTCGCTGGTATCACTGCTCTCTACTAAAATGTTGGGGCCTTCTTCTTTTTATCCTGACACTGGAATGCTTCTCTTGGCCTCTTCAAAGAAGCCCTCTTCTCCTCCAAATACACCTCCATCTCTGCCTCCTGCATGCATGCCGCTGACAAAGCCTCCTCCATGAATCGATGCCCAAAAGCTACCAGTCTAGTCCTCGGGGACGACTTCAACCCCATAATGAATTTCTTCACTTTCCTCCGCTCATCTGCCATAATGTGGGGCGCATACTTGGACAGCTCCGCAAATCTAGCCTCATACTCAAGCACACTCATTGACCCCTGGGTCAATGTCAGAAACTCCTGCTCCATGCGATCCTGCACATGCTTCGAAATGTACTTCGCCTTGAACAGACGGATGAACTCAGCCCAAGCAACCTCCATAGCTCCATCCCCAAACTGTGTGCATAGCACTGATGAACACCACACATCGACACACTCCTGCAAAAGAAGGTAAATACATCTAAGGATGCATCACAAACAACACACATAAACCTTCTAAAACCATTCTTTACCTGCAGCATATAAGTAGCTAAAGTCACCCTCTCCTCTTCCGCGTATTGGATAGCACGAAAGATCTTCTCCGTCTTCCGAAGCCAACTCTCCGCCAAGATGGGATCACTCTCCCCCTTAAAGAAAGGTGGGGTCATCCTCCTAAACCTCTCCTTCATCGACACACCTCCAAAGCCTGCCTCGTGAGCAGGTGCCTGCGCCTACATCCAAGTCAAGCTCTTAGATGAATTCTTCCATTTAACACCTTGAATAACACTTCTCATCTACTAACCTGAACCTGCACTTGCGCCTGCAAAGCCGCTGTCGTTTGAGCCTGAGTCTGCATCGCGTGCACCAATCCTTGCATTAATGCTCCATAATCCACAGGTGGTGGTGGGGGTGGCAAAAGTACACCAGTCTGGTCCTACGCCTGCTGAACTGGAGCCTGTGAACCTCCCGTTGACTCATCGCCCCGGGTCGGACCTGCTCCTCTACGTCCACGAGTAGCCATAGTCTGCAAAACAAGCATCTATTATAATAACCTATTATTTTATATAAATCTTGGACTAATTCTTTTGATGATTTAAGAATATGAACACAATGTTGATATTCCATTTATGTACATGCTCAACCTGGAACGCTCTGATACCAATCTCTGTAACGCCCCTATTAGACCTAGTACAGTTATTCCAACTCACATTGGATCTAATAGAGGTATTACAGTGGAACATATTCAATAATAGATGGTACAGATTGAGACATACATAAATGACAATTTAATTCTAATAATATGCAACGGAATATGGAACCAAATTCTTTGTAATCAACATCATATTCAAATGTTAAGTCTAAAGCATAAGAGAAAGATAACAATAGTCCAAATTATTACAATCCATAATTTCAAATGTATAAATCAAAGATACATAATTCCCTCACATACATAATCACTCTAGTACTCTCAAGTAAATCACTAAACCTCCACGTCCTCACTCCGAGTCAGAGTGCACTAACTCCTGGGTGTCCTCTGTCTCTCTTAAATATTAAGCAAGTATGAGTCTACAAGACCCGCAAGTCACATGAAAGATAGTTCTAGATATTGTATAATAGGTTTAAAACATGGTAACATATTTCTTTCACATTCTTGATATCATATAGCTCTTCCTACTAACATGATTCTAAGTCCTTTGGTAGTTAATCTTTACATAGCATGGTTATTGTGGGCACCCAAAAACTAGCTGGCCTTGCACCGGCCAGCCCAGCTCCCCAAGGGGAAAGGAACCCCTCAGAAGCCCATTAAAAGACCACCTAAAAACCCATCACCAAGAGGCCCATATACCCCATGCTAGGAGTGACTTTAAGCATCCTCCACACCTCCCCACTACATAAAAAGGCTGCTGTTGCAGCAGAGAAAAAGAAGCTTCTTCTTCTCTTCCTTTTGGCTGGTTACGAGAGAAGGAGGCAAAGGGGTGTGAGGCTTGGCAAGGTGAGGGGCTTGGGTAGAAAGGAAGCTGCTGCAGGCTTGCTTGTGTGAGAAGAAAAAGTTGAAGAGAAGAAGAAGAGGAGGAAGAGAGGCTCCTTTCAGCTGGGTCTCCACCTGCTACATCAAAAGAAGAAGAGAAGACCAAGAGAAGGAAAAGAGAAGGGTGAGAAGAGAGAAAAGGAGGAAGAGGGGACTGCCGTTGCAGTCCCCTATACTTGTGCTTGTTTCATTCTTCTTGTCCCTTTCTTTCCTTCCTCATGTAACTCCCACTCCCCAACAGTGAAAAGAACCCTTTCTCCCATTTCTCTTTTGCATGGCATCGGGTTTGGTGAATGTGGATATGAAAAGAATGTTTAAATGCTATCTTTATACTTGTTTAATGGTATGCATGTGACATGATCGCCCCTTCTATGTGCTCTTCTTCTTCTTCCCCTTTTGTTCCTTTTTTAAAAATTTCATGAAGCCATGGTGTTCTGCCCCATTTGGGTGGTGAGGGTGGCTAACTGATGCTTCCCCTCACTCCTAAGGGGATCATTGTGTGGTGCTTGGGTGCCTCTTGGCCTATTAAAGGGCACCCCATGAGAGGCTCATCCTTATTCATTCCCATATTCCAAATCAAATGAAACCGAGTGAAGGGGTATGGGGGCTTGCTGCTGCTGTGCATGGCTCTCTATCCCTCTCCTCATTTCAGCTTTAAAAGACCAAATACCCCATCGCTGCCCCCTTGTTTCACTGTGTCAACCCCGCAGACTCACTTTTCATGAGATTTTGAACATCAAGGGTCAGGTAATCGATACCTGGCCCTGTTTGAGCTCATGGACATTGTCTATGTGTGTTGAAGGTTCTATCCCCCAAATTAGATGCTCAGATCCCTCATGGATTTTGAGAACCACGTCCAAACAGGGCTACAGAATCACTTTTTCTTGTGGTTTTGAACACAAAGGGTTGGATAACCAATATCTGGGTCCGGTTCAAGCCTATAAATTGGTTCCTCACATGTTGGAGGTTCTGTCCCCCAAGTTGGACGCTCAGATCTCTCACCGATTTTGAGAACCACGTCCAAGCAGGGCTGCAGAATCACTTTTTTCTGTGGCTCTGAACACAAAGGGCTGGATGATCAATATCTGGGTCCAGTTCAAGCCTATAAATTGGTTCCTCATATGTTGAGGGTTCTGTCCCCCAAATTGGACGCTTAGATCCCTCACGGATTTTGAGAACCACGTCCAAACAAGGCTGCAGAATCACTTTTTCCTATGGCTTTGAACACAAAAGACTGGATAATCATATCTGATCCGGTTCAAGCTTATAAATTGGTTCCTCATATGTTGGAGGTTCTGTCCCAAATTGGACGCTCAGACTCCTCACGGATTTTGAGAACCACATCCAAATAGGGCTGTAGAATCACTTTTTCTTGTGGCTTTGAACATAAAGGACTGGATAATCCATATCTGGGCCCGGTTCAAGCCCCCAAATTGGTTCCTTATGGACTGAATATTTTGTCCCCCAAGTTGGATGCTCAGATCCCTCATGGATTTTGAGAACCGTGTCCAAATAGGACTGCAGAATCACTTTTCCATGAGACTTTGAACATCAAGGTTAGGTAATCAATATCTGGACCCCGTCTGAGCTCATGAGTGGTGTCCATATGTGCCAAATATCTTGTCCTCCCAATTGGACGTTCAGATTCCTTACAGATTTCAAGAACTTTGCATAAATAGGGCTGCCGTATCACTTAGGCCTGAAAATTGTGCTGATTCGGCAAAACTGATCCGGCAGGGCCGATCCGGCAGGTACCCTGCAGAATGGTTATCCAAAAGCCAAGTGATTCTGTAGGGTTCCTTGCCGTATCATTTGAACATAACCCTTTTTTTTTTTTTTAAATCAACGCCTCTAATGGGTCAGCGGCTAGGTGAGTGCACCTCCTCCCAGAGGGAGAAGATGTTCTCACTCCACTAGGCAATCCATCAAAGGATAAATTTTTATTTCATAAATGTAGGAATCCAAGATACACCCGACACCATGAATCAAGCCCACCTTCTAAACATCAGGATAAAGAACATAGCGCTCAGGGACACAAAGAAGAAAGCATCAACTATGATGCCTAAAGCTAGGAAGCCCAGCTTTATCAACAATAAGCGCACCCCTAGCCCTGGCAGGGAGACCTCTAAAACCAGAAAAAAATAATTTGCCCCCAGAAACATGCATGTTTTCCAAAGAGTCTGTAACCTGATTTCCCTCCCGATAAATATGCTGGATCTTCGGTTTAAGGAGCTGGAATCTTGAAAATTCCCCTCCACCAGGGGAAGACAGACCAGTGAGGAGAGCGCCCACATCTGATGGCTCTGACGAGAAGAACAGAATCAGAATGGATGAAAGAGAGATTAATGTGCCGTTCAACTGCCAAACGAAGACCATCATGCATCGCCCTTGTCTCAGCCAAAAGACTACTACCAGTCCATAATAGAAAGCAAAACCACAAATGAAATTCCCTTGGCAGTCCCTAATGCAGCCACCGCCCCCACAAATGCCAGGATTACCTTTGGAAGCCCCATCAACGTTAAGACAAAAGTGAACCACAGGAGGGATCCACTTAACCATAAGAGCAGCTTTAATATTAACCAATGGTTTGATATTAAAAAGGTTAAGAGAATCAGCTTGGTTGCTAGATATGGGCCGAGTGAACTTAATAGTTCCAATGATTCTGTGCACATTGAACAGGATGGACCGCTTGACATCATCCACTATCTGAAGGATACCCTCCATTCTTGCGGTGCATCTGACTTTCCATATTTCCCAGAGCATGAGCAAGCAAGTTACCAGGCCAAAAAAATGGTAAGCCGAATTCATATTAGAATTGGAGATGATACTCCAGCATCTAGTAGTAACACGGTCACTCCAATTAACTTTGTTGTGCAAAAGAGGCGCCATCCATCTCCAAAGCTCCTGAGCAATATCACTAGCAATAAATAAATGGTCCAAAGTTTCCTGCTGATGACATTTGCAACACATACATTTAGAAACTACAGAAATGCCACAGTCCATAATTCTAGAATCCACCTGAACCGCCCTATGAAGCAGCTTCACACAAACATGGCTGAACGAGGGGGGGGGGGATAGCATGGTGCCAAAGTTTACTCCAGGAACCACAGCTAAGACCCCGAATGGAGGCTATAGAGTAAGTAGATTTGACACTGAACTCGCCCGTAGCATTCCCTTCCCAAATAAACTTATCCGGCTGATCATTTAGGAGTGCTTGAACGTGGTGCAGTGAGACACCCATACAACCCCAGACATTGTGAGTATCATTCATAGCCATATCTTTAACAGAAATATTAGGCCACTGCTGGTCGATGTTCATCATGTGCCTCATGTCATGCGAAATAATATTCTCACCAATCCATTTATCTCTAAAAAAAATCCACAGTGGAACCATCCCCTCCAAGCCATCTGATGTTAGCCAAAACAATGTCCCTAGCTTGAATGAAAATATTCTTGGACACACCAAAAGGGAAGGGAGTATGAATATCCCAAAGATGTGACTGCTTAATGAACCTTTGCTTAGCATACAAGGACCAGAGGGAATCACCATAAAGAATATTCCAGATTGTTTAGCAGCCATAGCAACTTGTAACGTTTCCATGTTTCTGAAATTAAGACCACCCAACAAAAGGTTTTTGCAGCTGATTCCAAGCCACCCAATGCCATCTCTGACTGCCATCTGCCCCTTGCCAAAAGAAGTTAGCACAAATCCAATTTATTTGATTTCATATCGACTTAGGAATAGAGATTGAACTAGCCAAATAAACCAGAAGACTCAAAAGCACAGATCTAATGAGAGTGGCTCGACCAGCTTGAGAAAGAATATTATCTCTCCAACCCTCTAGTTTACGGGTAACTTTGTCTACCAGACATTTATAATCCTGAACTTTCAACCTATTAGCTTTCAAAGGAATACCCAAATATTTCATACTACCATGATGATGCTTATAACCAGTGAGGCTGGAAATCCGGGTGACCATCAAAGGAGGCGCCTTAGCAGAGATTTGGAAGCAACTCTTCCCTGCATTCACTTGTTGCCCAGAACTTTTTTCATACGCCTGAAGAAAAAGCAACATGTTTTTGACATTCCGCATACCCGCATTCATGAAAATCAAGGTGTCATCGGCATACAAAAGATGCGAGACCTGCAACGAACCTCTAGGGCCGCTATAATACTAAATGAGACCATTGTTGAAAATGTTTCTCAACCCTCTACTGAGCACTTCAGAAGCAATAATAAAAATAACTGGTGCCAGTGGATCACCTTTCCGAATTCCCCTGAAGACTTGAAGAAACTAGAAATAGACCCATTAAAATTGATAGATGACCAGCAGTTGGGAAGTATCATACCTATATAAGAGGTGAACCTATTAGAGAAACCAAACTTGTTCATAACCTGCAGAATAAAGTCCCACTCCATACGGTCATAAGCTTTAGCCATATCCAACTTGAACAAGATGTTATGACCTCTAACTTTCTGATCAATGTCTCTCAAGATGTGCCTGGATAAGGAGACATTGTTGAGAATGAATCTTCCTTTGACAAAGGTGCTTTGTTCATCTGAAATAATAAGTGGCAAAAGAGGAGTTAACCGCACACAAAACACCCTTGAAATAACTTTGCACAAAAAGTTGCAGAGGCTTATAGGTCTGAAATCACTAAAAGTTCTGGGCTCATCCACTTTTGGAATAAAAGTAATAAGAGAGGAAGAAAGCCCTCTAGGGAAGCCAAAACCATGAAAAAAAAATCCCTGAACGGCAGCAGTCACATCAGATCCAATAATCGACCAGCAATGAGTGTAAAATAACCCAGAGAAACCATCCGGCCCAGGCGCACTACTACCATTCATGGAGAAGACGATATTCTTGACCTCCTCAGTCGTAGGAACCATGCACAACATATCATTCTGAACATTCGTGATAATAGAAGGAATATTGCTCAACAAATTTTCCTCAACTACATGGTTCTCCGAGGTAAGAAGATTCTGAAAAAATTTGACTGCTTCATTTTTAAGAACAACCTGATCGGTACACCACTGATCATTCTCACCAATTCATTCTAGTAAATAACCCCTTTCCACATTACAGTGCAGATAAAAAGAGTATTTCTATCTCCATTGACCAGCAATCCACCTTAGATTTTTGTTTCCAAAAATTTCTTCCCTGTTCAATGCAAGGTTCAGGTTGGCGTTAGATGCAAAAAGGGCGGACCTGTTACCTTCTGATGGCAAGAGATCAAAGCCACTTGCGATCTGTCCACCTCTTCCATAGCCAAGTTACCATTTGAGTCACATTGCCAAAAACATTTTGTTCTAGACCTTAAGAGAATTCTTAACTTCCTCAAGCTTAACCTGTAGTCGAATGAGAGGGTTAACATGATTAATATCACCTTTCTTCTAAGCATCCTCAACCGTGGAAAGAAAGGAGTCATGGGTTGTCCACATATTTTGAAAAACAAAATGACTAGGTCCACGGTTAATAGGAACATTAGAAATAGAGAGAGGGCAATGGTCAGAAGGACCTCTTGTAACTGTCATATTCGGCCATGAATCCTGCCACTTATCATTAATAAGAATACGATCCAGACGAGCAAGGATGTTTGCACTACCAGTTCTGTTTGTTATTCCAGTTGAAAGAAGATCCCAGGAACCCAGCATCAAATAAACCACCAGCAACAATAAAAGCGTTAAACTCAACCATGCCAGTACTATTACCAAAACGAACCTCCCAATTTCTCAGACGGATTCACAATGCAGTTAAAGTCCCCTCCAATTAACCAAGGAGCATCCACTGATGAAGAAAAGTGAAGGAGATCAGCAAAAAGGATGTGGCGCATAGCACAATCACAAGAAGCATAAATACAAGTAATGTAACAGGAATACCCATCATTAGACGGCAGACCCAAAGTGATGAACTGATCAGATTTATCGACCACATCAAAATGAAGAGAAGAATCCCATAAAACCCAAATCTTGGATGACTGATCCATATTACCAGCATATTTGTCCAACTTCACCTGAATAGAAATCCGAGAAGCTTTATCCAAGGATTGCTTAGGCTCCATAATGGCCACAAGTGACGGACGAAACTGAGCCACCAATTTTTTAAGACTCCGGAAAGAAGACATATTCCCAATACCCCGAATATTCCAGAAGATAGCAGAATTCATTGTAACAAAGGATCTTTACCTCTATCCTCCGAGCGAGCCCGAGCTCTAGTAATAACTCGATCCTTCCGAACCTTAGCCTCGTCCGCCAAGACAACTGAGTTAAATGGCATAAGGTGATTATCCATGTGAGCCAACGTAGCCGTGTCCAATCCAGAACCACAGTCCTTTAACAACAACGTTCCTTCATTGCATGTCATATGAATATCCGAAGAAATACCCTGATCAAGTCTAGTGACCATAATGTAGTCATCTTCAACACGATCATCAGACGTACTACCATCAAGCAACAACTCCGTACCATCACCCCGTTCATCAGATATACTATCAACATGCAAAACCTCATTATCATTGTTATTACCCGAGGAACCACAGGCAAGACTGGAGATCACACTTCTGGCATAAAAGCGTTGGCAGACAATTCTTTACGTTGAAGAACATGATCAGATCCGTTCGAACTCTCATGCAGCACATTAGTATGACCTTTAGAAGAACTCTTCAGATTATCGTTGAAAATGTTGGTGTCTTGAACATCAGAACCATCATGAGAGCCACTAGCAGCAACAACATCACCGGATGGCTGAACAACCCCCTGTCTGAGAACTTCGGAAATAGGAGCCAAACTTCGTTAGGTCTCCCATCAGTTTTTTGGTCGGGAAAGCCCGCTTTTGCACTTTCACTCCCTCACCAGCAGTACGACAACGTTCCTTCACATGTCCAAGGTGCCGACAAACACAGCAGTATTCCAGGAGGTTAAGATAAAGAACTTCTTGCCAATACCCACCTAACTCACCCATCCTGATGTAGACTCTGTCCGGTCTCGGTTTAAGCAGGTCGATCACCACACAAACCTTAGCCGCCTTTGTGTTGAGTAATAACTCGGTTGCATGGGCAACTTGAAGAACCGGTCCAACATTCGCCGCAATGGATGATAACAAGTTCTTTTGGTAGTGATTAACTAGGAGAGCCGGGAACTCAATCCAAACAGGGAGGATCGAAGGTTCCTCAGACAGTTTGAATAACGAAGACCACTTGAAGAATCTGAATAACTTACCTTGGACGTAAATAGATTCACGTAGAAGCACTCTTAAATAATCATCCTGACATTTAAACCGGAGAAGCATGTGATAGTTGTCCAACGCACTGATGAGGAAGGAATCTTTGAGGCCACATCTAGAAACTAGATGAGACCGGATCTCAGGGATGGGAGGTCTCCCGAATGCAGTCTTAGCCACCACCGAAAACTGGAAGGGAATAAGAGAAGCCTCCATCTCGTTTTTTGAGAAGAACACTGCAGGTTTGCCTTGATCGGTGAAGGTTGGGTCGTGCACTTTGGTGGGAACAGGAGGGAGCTCCAGGGATGCAACGACCACCCGCGCGAAAGAGAGGCCGCCAGCAGGAGCCATGGGCGCAGGCCCCCCCATGGCAGCCATGGCCGCCAGGTCCCTAGGGCCGGCGGCGATGGTACCAGGACCAACAGGAAATCCCAGAGGTTGCCGAATCACTTGTGCAGAATTATCAGCCCTGCAGATTCGCCCACGAATGAGAAATCCATGAGACTCTGGGTTAGATAATGTAATATCTAGGCCCGGTTAAATGGACTCAAACATTGTTTTGTCACTTATTGGATTGCTTTTGGTCTCGGTATTAACCGGTCTCCCGTTAGGTATGCCTGTGGAACCGGTACCGTGTGCCATCCGGGTGATGTCATCTTTTGACATACACCTTGTTTCCGGTGTCATCTCCATTATGGTGGACGGTTACTGTGTTTTTTACCCATCATCCAATGAGAGGGGAAATGCTACTGAATTTTTGTTTGAACACCCGAATCGGCGAGCTCTCTTGTTTCTCTCCGCTTGAATGAATCTGTAGCCTCTCAATAGTACCCCCTGCAGAATGAATTTGGTCCCTGCAGATTCACCCCTGCAGAATCAGTCTACCCCTGCAGGTTCACCCCTATAGAATGAATCTATCCTACAGAATGGGTCCTGCAGAATGAGTCTGGCTGCCGGTTCACCCCAACCGTATCGTTTTGGCTGCCGAATCGATTTGTTTACCGAATTGAATGAAGTGTGTATGTCCCGTAGAATGGGTTATCTACCCTACAGAATGAGTTATATTTGTTGCATACAATAATTAAATAACACCGAATCATGAAAAGAATCATGATGACTAAAAGCATGTTAAAAGACATTGCATAATAGATAAAAGAGCAAATGAATAAGCATGCAAATTGACACTAAGAGATGAAAAGCGCACACACACATTCAACTCTCTTGCAAATTTTAACTGCATCCTTGGGGTTTCATTTAGCACCTTTATTGGATGTCTCGTTTTAGGCTATAAGACCTTTTATTCTAACAATTAATCAAGGGTTTTCTCTTTCTAAAGAGATGTAATTTACGTCGTTGCGCTTAGGCAACAGCGGGATCTTGGTCCCGACCCGATCTTCACTTTCGTTTGACGAAGTCAAATGGTGCGCACAATAGACTTAAAGCCCTTCGACTCTCGGAGGCAGAACACTTGTTTCCACTCCGGTGGCTGGCACGCCTGCGCTATGCAAATTGCCGATTCATCTCACGTTGCCCTTGCTCGAATAGCACTTGATGGGACTTGGATTAGCAATACGCATCCATGAGAACATGAGAAACATAATAAATAGAATTTAAAAGATTAGAGATTTATCAAAATCCACTTCCACAGTGTGGCACGCCCGGTGGGACCAAACTTCCTTCATCTCTTCACCAGAATAGAAAGCCTTGTGGCCTTAATACTCCATATTGACTGTCATTTTGAACTGACTGACAGGGGGTACTAACAAACCAATGGCTGGAGTGCGTTTTGGACCCCTGCTCGTCCAAGATCACGCCCGGTATGGCTACCTTGCCGTACCAACTCGATTTGGAAGATTTCCTCCAGTCGTGGAGTTCCCCAACTTCTTGGGGGTTGCGTTCGTCAATATCCTGCACCCGGAAGCTGGAGCAGAAGCTGAAGCTGCACATGAAGTCGAAATCAACAAGACCACTGAAAAGATGAGCTGCCACGTCTACCACTTGGAGCATGGCAACCATAATAAGAATAAAGGGAAAAGAACCAATGGATATCCTCAACAAACAAGGGAGGTTGAGAACATTGTCACTCGTCGTGCGTGAGTTTCTAACTTAGGGAAAAGTGTGCGGATTGGAGACTTGAGAATTTATCTGCAAGCCAAGAGAACTGAAGCTGTACCAGAACGGGTTACAACAACAGTACTCGTAAAGAACTCATTTCAAGCTTTAACGGGAAAAAGGGAAATGTTCAACACCTTTAGGGGCAAGCTGCCCCCAAAGCCGGTCAAATTCAAACAAGTTTGGAGACCCAAGAGGATGTAAAAATCCAAGGTGGAAGAAGCTATGCTAAGAGAAGAAGCACCCAAAGAAACCACTGCTATAGAAGTCCCCAGCCATCAGAGGCCATTCAGAGGCTTCAAGGCTAAAGTCCGGCACGGAGGGGCATGTGCTTATGCTTGCTTCCATGACAAGAGAATGGAGCTGCGGCAATCTTCGCACATCCCAGTTATTCGGGAGAACCAGTCGGCGCCTGCTATCTTAGCCATGCACCGCCACCAAGAGAAGACACGAAGACCACGTGATCACATCCTTGGCCTTGCAACCTCTCCTCTTCAGCAAATAAGACCGCTGAGAGCTATGGAAGACTTACAAGCTGAAGCTGAAAGTAGCTCAGGAGAAAATGATGTGCCTTGTGAGCACATTCACACTCGGCCTGAAAGGATTATGCCGAGAATATCTATTTTCAAGAGATTGTCCTATCCCTCGCGAAGGGTCGAAAGAGACCGGAACAGGAACATCAAAATTTTTGCATGCCACATGGCTGGTGTCGGGAGCTGCTACGGGACTTTTCCAACCAGCAACAGAGAGCTAGTAGAACTGGCAGAAAGACCTGGTGCTGTCACCAGGAGAAGAGCAGTGGCAGTAGCCCTGGCAGCCGTATATGGGAATGACAATGCACCTGCAGTGCAGATGATGGCAATTACTGCCAATGTGATTACGGCCTAGGGCAGTGGGGACAACAATGAAATTCCCCCGCCACTGCCACCAGAAATGACACCTGGGGGCACAACACAAGAGATTCCCCTGGCTACACCCCAAGATCCAGCCGTCTTAGAGTTGCTACAACGGTATCAGGCCGAAATCGAAGCACTCAAGCGACAGATAAAAGGCAAGGAGACTGAGGGACATGCATCCCGGGAAGTCGAAGGCTCAGGAGAAACTCCTCAAGGGACCTCAGGGTCAGTCGAAGCCTCGGCCCAGTGCACTATCTTGCAACCAGTCAATGAACAACCTCAACAGTCGCCTGTAGTTAACATTCAGCAGCAACGACCACAGGCTCAATACCAACTCTTGTAGCCGCAGTTCTTCCAACAGCAGCAGTAGCCATATCAGCCGCCACAAGGTTGTTCCACGCAGCAATAGTCATTGCCTGCTCATGCTCCTGAGCAGCAATTTGAACGCCAAGAGCCGCCCCTGGTGCCACCGGTGGCTATTATCAACACTCCAAGCAATCAACCGGCCCACTTATATCCTCAACAAGTGGACCGTGCCACCATCAACAAGTTAATGGTGGAGCAAATGATCGAAATGAAGCTCGCCGAGCGGGGAGACGGAGAGCACATGGCTTTTGATGTGTATAGGGTACCTTACCCTACACACCGTGCCATGAAAAGACTACCTCCAGGCATTACCAAGCCTCCTAAGTTTGATAAGTTCAACAGGCAAGGATCCCCAAAAGAACACATCGCCTATTACATCAATGTGATGGGAGATTTAGCAGCCGATGAATCATACTTGCTGAAGTTCTTCGACTCCTCCTTGACGGGTCTGGCATTTGAATGGTACTCCAGCCTGCCGGCAGGGTCCATATCTGATTGGACTAACATGCAAAAGAAGTTCAGGGAGCTATTCTATATTGTGGAAAGGGAAGTGATAGTAGATGAACTCTACGCAACAAAGCAAAAGAATAATGAGTCAGCACTGAATTACATCCAGTGATGGAGGAACCTCAGTATGAGGTGCAAATGTCCTCCTCATCAAGAAGATGTAGTCCAAATCTACAAGCAAAGTCTGAAAAGAGAACTGCTGGAAAGAATGATTGGAATGGAGATCCGGTCGTTCGATAGACTAAACAGTGTGGTGGCGGAAATACTCCGCCAACTCATTTACCAGTCAAAAGAGTAAGCCAATCGACAAGAAGCCTACTGGGAAGGAGGTGCATGCAGTGGATCTCAAAACCTATGAGCGGCAAAGAGATGGGGGCAAGGCAGTGGCCGGATCCTCCGACAACAATGCTGAACCAAAGAGAAAGGTCATCCCCTTTCAAGACAAAATGAGGAAGCCATATTCCTTCCCCAGAGAAAAGACCAAGACATTATTTGATTGGGGTATCATATACAACAAGATCACCCTCCCAACACCTAAGAGACTTGACCAGGCTGTAAATAAGGATGATCCTCCGTACTGTCTATACCATCAAATCCTAGGACATCCTTTGGAAGACTGCTATGTTTTCAAAGACATCATGGAGTCTTTGATCAAAGAGGGTGAATTGCAAATGGGGGATTATAGAGTTGATCCGCCCCAGCCGCATGAGCTACCTGCTCGGTAAGCTGCGATAAATATGATCTCTCTATACCAGCAACTGCCAGAAGAGATCTCCAAGGCTAGCATAGAGAGAACATATGAGAGTCATATCCTTGCCTCGATCAAGGAGCATGAGGAGTGGCAAAAGGTGCCTGGAAAGACAAAGAAGAGATCAGAAAAGAAACCAGCTCCTACGGTACATATTCGGGGAGTGACGCCTCAACCGCCTCCACCGATTGTCACCCCGATATGGTATCTAATAGAACCCAAGGTTGTCATCCAAAGAAACCCTGGCAATAGAAGGCATCGAACGCCTTTACCACTATACAGAGGGGGCAACCCTTCGCTTGAGCACTTGCAAGCGCTAATTGATGAATTAGATGAATATGAGCAGCCGGACAGGCATCCCGTCCGACTACAAGAGTACGTTCCATGAGATGAGCTTGAGAAGCTGATGCTGGAAGCACCCATTGGACAGGAGACACCTCAACCCCAAGAAGAGTTGTTTTGGGGGCAGGAAACTACAAAACCCAAGAAAAAGAAGAAAAGACCTAAGAAAAAGAAGGCAGTTGCGCCTCTCTCCTGCAACACCATTTCATCTTTGCTGGGTTTAACTGAGCATTACGATGAGGAAGTAATCTATTCCCCATCCAATGACGTCAATCAAGTTGGGGCATCAGGGGCTGAATTCATAACAAGATCTGGGAGGAAATGGGGACGCCCTCCTCCGACCAATCAAAATATCATCTTCAGGGGGGAGGCCTCCTATCAAATCTCGGAGCCCGAAGTTCGAGGGATGCAAGTTCCACCTCCTCCGGGACTCTAAACTAGTTAAGAGATTGGGGGCACAATCCCATCTTTTGCTGAATTTCTGACAGCAGAAGAGCAGACCAAAGCACTGTCTGCAGCCCCAAAGGTACAAGAGAAGGCTAGCGACAAGAAAAGCAGTCCGATCAGTGTACTCCAGGTCAAGAAAAACTTAAAAGACAAAGAAGAATTGAAGTTGGATGATGTTAGAGCGGAAAGTAGGATCATCAAGCTGCTGAAGAAAATCCCTACACGGTTCAGTGTTTGGGAAATCCTATCCCTAAGTGAAGAGACCAGGAAGGCGCTGATCACAGCCTTGTAGACTCTGGCGCAATATGAGACCTGCCTGGTAGAAATGCAGGTAGAGGCTACCGTCGCCAATGCGGAGTCTATCACATTCACCCCGGAGGACATGCTCCTCCCCATGACCACTCACAACAGACCCTTATACATGAGGGGGCAGTTAAATGGGCTACCTCTAAATAGAATTCTGGTAGATCCTGGAGCAGCTGTCAACATTCTACCATACAAGATTTATCAAAAGTGTCACTTTGATGTGCATCTTGCCCCTGTACACGATGTGAGAATAGCAGGCTTCAACCAGAAGTTTGAGGTTCCTCTAGGGGTCGCGGAATTTGACCTGATTCTGGGGGACTTCAAGACAAGAGTCCAATTTCATGTAATCAATGCAAATACGTCTTACAAGGCTCTGCTGGGACGGCCTTGGCTCCATCAAAATAGAGTGGTCCCATCGACATGGCACCAGTGCATTAAATACATAAAATAAGGGGAGGAGCAAAGGACTTTTGTCGATGCGCACCCATTTGAAGTGTACGAGTGTCATCTCCTTGATGCTGATCTGTATCTGGAGCACTCGGAAAGTCAAGTCCCTCAGAAAGGCAAAGGAAAAGAGATCATTTTCGCTGATGAGTGGTTTCCACCACCACCACTAGAGATCGCCGCTGCAGAGCCAACACCAACAATAAAGATGGATGTGCAGTCATGTGATGCCTCAGTTTGCAAACATGGTTCAGCTGTGCAAATTGAAGATGAAGAGCAGGAACTTATTCTAGTTCTAGAAGGCCTTATAAAGCCGGCCGTCGAAATAGACTGTCAAACAGTAAGGGCGTTGAAGACCATGGTGATAGCTCACCCGGGTGGCCGCTTCACGGTCTTTTATGCGGCTGAAGAGCAGCCAATGAGTGTAATCACAGGGATTGTGCTTCCCCTCGACACAAACATGGATACTAAAACTAGTAGCATGGAAAATAGGATGTGATCGCCACCTAGCAAGTCGCCTAAGAATGAAAATGAGATAATGGCTGACTTAAACTAGGAAAAGGAGAGAGAACAGAAACGGACCTGATGTCGCGGTCGCCATGGGCGCCGCGATAGACTGGTGTCGCGTCCGCTTTTGTCGATGCGTCTATGGTCGCGTCACCCTCGGCCGTCGCGTTCTCTGAATGCCGGAGAAATAAGGTAAGGACCTTCTTCTCATCCTCCAGCCGGCCGGAGAACCAGAGCTTCTCGTAGATTTCACCTGTTTGCCTGCCAACCAAAGAAAATCACAACAAAACGCCCTATTAGAATACGTGAAGCATAGTATCTATTCTAAAAATGGAGGGAAATGGGAGATCATGGCGGGAACGCACCTGGGGTGGTTTTGAACCCCTATGGGTGTGGGAAAAAACGTGGGTGGATAGGGAAGTGCTCTATCTAAAAATAACGCAAAAATGCATGTAGAAGTAAGAGGAGAGAAGGGAGAAGAAAATGAGCCCCATTGGGGCGACTCCCTGGCGGGAGTACGGCTCTAAGGATGTGCAAGAGCTCCAGGAGATCGTCGGGGTCGCCCTCTTCATGTTCCGTGCTCCGTTAATGGTGGAAGAGTAGCTTTGGGGAATGGAATGTGAAGGGAAAATGGCAAAATGAGTGGCTGTAGTGCTAAGTATGGGTGAGAGGGAATTTTGGCAACCCTTAGGGGTGGTAATGAGGCTCCCCTCGTCCTTGAGGAGGGGCCTTGCTTATATAGAGCTTGGGATAAGAATTAGTGATATTATCTCTTCAAAATTATTTTAAAAATCATAATAGGAGATAAAGCCTATAAAAATTGGATTGAGAGTCCTTAGGGAGCCTTAGGAGAGTCCCTAAGGCTAGGATCCCGCCCCAAGGGGTAAGGATAATCCTTAGGATTAAGTTGAGTTCAAAGGAGGATAAATAGGGGGTAGTTACAGAGGCCAGGGGATTCGGTCCTTGTCGCGACGTATCGTAGGACCGCGACTAAGACGCGACGGCATGGGAGGGCGCGACAGAATTGCCCACGTACATGGATAATGCATGGACTGTCGCGGCTGCCAGAACCGTCGCGGCTAGAGACGCGGC
>CM024755.1:169178891-169301098 GCA_014218235.1 Colocasia esculenta
ATAGCAAGAAAAATATGAGATAATCATGTAAATTCGTAATTAAATGAGGAGGAAAGACTTTTAGGTGATTTAGAACTCTACAAGCCATCAAAACACCCCCATTTGACCCTAGCACCCCACAAATCGTGCTAAGACTTTTGGAGAGGAAGAGGAGAAGATCTGGACCAAGGAGCAAGGAAGGAGAAGGCTTGGAGCAAGAAGGGTTTTCATATTTTCGTTATTCAACTAGGGTTGTCTTACTCCACGAAAAAGGTGGCAATCTCTCAAGCACAAATCGTGAAATAATTATCCTAGGTAGCCTCATGTACCTCTTCAAAAGCCAATGGTTTCGTGGTATTTCGTTCATCCATTCGGGCGAATTTAATTCATGAAGTCCTGCTGTTACCATGAACTGAGATCTTGTGTTTTCTATAATCCCCAACGTATACTTGCTCTCATGCTTTGATAAAATTCTCAGATATACTACATCTTATTATCTTTCAAACGCCCCTAGTCTTGCTTGATTTTGATCTCCCATGAGGGAGAATTAACTCTTTGAATATCTATCAGACCTGTGCACTCGACCCTCCTTGTTTCCTTTTTAACCTCGTGCAAACTTGACATCATTCCATGATAAAATTATCTTAAATATTACTACATGTTAGCTTTCAAACACCGCTAGTTTCATAATTTTTCATCATGTATACATCTCTAATTAATTCATTGAACCCTGACTGCGCCTGTTTATGTGATCAAAAAGTAACCTGATCAATGTATGTCTAAACCTTGTCTATTTTTCAAATTAATCATTCATGTTGATAGATATACATGTCTACTTTCGTTTAAAATTGGTTTCGTGCTTTTTGGATCACCGTGCGATTTTATACTGAATTTAGAATGACCCTGTGTCAAGAAGGGTCCACCCAGAGAAAAAAGGGGAAAACCTAGACCGCCCCTGTTATCGCGGCGGCGCGATACGCCGCGATAACGGGAGTGTCGCGGTCGGCTTTCAGGCCGCGTCATGAACGCGACGGGCCTAGCCGCCGCGTTCCCAACCCCGAACCAGGCCAGACCAGGCCGGTTCGCCCGTCGCGCCAGGCCGCCCCGTCGCGACCGGACCGCGACGGGAACTCCCGCCGCGTTACCAGTTGACGCGCCCAGTGCCCGTCGCGATGTGATCGCGACGTGCACCCCCGTCGCGTTCTTGAAATTTTGGCCAGAACCTTTAATTGCTCTTATATCCCTGCTTTAAATGCCATCTAATCCTTGTACAAGTAAACCATGTACTGTTAAGCTTAATGAATGACCTGAATATTTTTATTTGATAATATTTAAATGATTCTTATTAATTTAAAAGCCGTGAGCACGACTTATTCTATTCTCATGATTTCTTTACACTTGCACACTAAACATTGTTTATTGTCATTTGACCCTATTAAATTACTCAATAATGTATCTGGTAATTAAGTGAAATTAATTACCTAATTTCCCTATTATTTAAATGACACATGTCTTCGTTTTATTCGCGTGATTTGTACACCGTTATCGCGTCCCTCTGCCTTCGAGCACTCGAGGCAAGACAGACAACGTTTCATTACACACTTTCTCTTGACTGGACCACCTCTCCACCGGGAATACTCTCGACTGGACTAGGGACTCCTTGTCAAGGCCTCCGTAAGTCTTCTTGGCTTTGGCGCACGTCCCTTGCCGATGAGCTGGTTGTACCTTTAAATTCCTGTTACACTTTTAGGGATCAGTACGATCCAATCGGCCTTAGTGAGATCTCTCTTATCTTGTGATCACGCCGGACCATCTGGCTCGTGTACGCGGCACGGCTAATGGGCGGATGTGACTTCTACTTGACTGCCGGTACCCGACCTGGTACTGTGCAACCGTTACTATCGTGATTTATCGTTGTTTTGCGATTATACCCCTATCGTCTACTATCCTTGTACTCTCATCTATTCACGTTCACTCTACTATCTCGTCTATTCATCTAGTACTCTCTTGAGACTCTTGAGCTGTTGTGGCTCCCATTGCTTGTACTATACATGATTGTCTAGCACCATAATATGGGTCTGGTGACCTACTAACGTTAATGCTAAGTGTGCAGGGCACGGAGAGTGTTCGAGGGGCTCCAATCTAGTCCTGGGGGCAGAGAGCCACAAAAATACCTGCAGGGGCTATTGACGGTGTTATGTATTGCACCGGTTCTGACTATCTCGACATTGGCTAGACATTGAATTGTTTTACTATTAGTCTGAGGAGTTCAGACATATTGTGCCAGTTCTGTGCTATTAGTGTGCTAGCACTGACTGATTAACATTAGTCTGAGGAGTTTAGACGAAATGTACTATCGTTAAACGGCTACTGTCCCAAAGTGACTATTGTCGTACTCGACTAGTGCACCGTTGTGCACCATACACGCTATCTCTTTACATGCAATCTCATACACGCTATCTTAATATACAAGCTATCTCGTTACACGCCACCTGATACAAGCTATCCTATTACATGTCATTTTGATACACGCTATCTTGTTATACACTATCTGTTACACGCTATCTCGTTATGTTGTCATCCTAGTTTTGCAATACTCTTGAGAATGTATTATCGTTCATTGTTATCTTGTACTATTACTCTCTCAGCTATACATGATCGTTCTCTCTAGTTAACCTGCGTTTACAAGACATTAATCACTTAAAGCATGCTTGTTTACACGAGATATTAAGTCCTACTGAGCGTTATCTCTCACCCTTCGTTATTTGTTATTATGTTTTTAGGTAAGTCAAGGAATGACCATACACCCAACAACGAGATTGGACTGGAGTGATGAGCGTCCTGAAGTCATAGCGATGGAATGACCTTAGTACCTTAGAGTCTAGTTAAATATTTGCTTTAGATTTCTTATCCAATGTAATAATGTCATTGAGCCCTATGTTTTGGCTCTGAATTAGTGGTTGTAATAGTTTAGATGATTATCAATAAAATGATGAGTTTTATTGCAATTATTGTTCATTTTGCTCTCATATTTCGAATGTATGCGCAATTTACATTACCATACTCGTTGTTCATGCCTCCCCGATTATTCCGCTGCTAAATTGGCGGGGCATGACACTAGCAGTTCGATTAGATTTTTGACATTTTAGTTAGATAGATGGAAGGAAAGGGTATCTTTTCAATCCACCCAATTCATCAGTAGTAGCTAAGACAGATGCAAGAGCTTTTGGTATGACGGATTCCAAGGCATCATCGGAGCATTGTAAGCATATTGGGAGGTACTCGATTGGTAAAGATGTACACCATACTTACTCTTCTGATTATAATAGATATATGTGAAAGGAGTAGTTGATCGAAACCCCATAATTTCTTTCTTTCGTTTCTTGTGTGTGTTGGTTTTGTTCTATAACTTCTGCCTCTGTTGTCATTCTTTGATCTACACAAAATTAACTCCCATCATACATGAAATGATAGTGCATAAATGATAGTACAACAATTAACTCCCTCATACAGGAGAACCAGGGAGAACCCTCTGATGCCAAAGTCAGACATGACTGTTCTAAGAGGCCAGAAGGGAAGGGTGGTGTGATCTCGCGCGTGGGCGATTGTGTGAGATGGTTTCACGTACCTTTGCATGAAGGTACTTGTTCCTTTTATAGACAAGGATTCAAAGGGTCCGGACATGCCCTTCTCCAATGATATCTGAAGGGATGTGACAGTTGAGTTCCCAAGATGGGGACGTTCATTCGAGGCACCCCTTGGGACTCTGCGGCCAATTCCAGGTTGTGGGGAGGCATGTCGCGCCATCCCATTAACTGTTATTTGAAGGCCAAGAGCCGTATAGTGTGTAGACTATAGAGGATTATATAGGAGTCAGCGAACCTGCTTGGTGTGGCTTCCCGGTGTTTGGTGCTCTTGACGCTGGAACCATAGAGGGTCCGAGCAGGAGTCCTGAGGTTTGTTCGGTGACTCTGTCCTATTCGGACATGTTTGGAGGTGTCCAGAGACTAAACATCTTGGGACCCTTGTGCATGTGACGACTGGGACGTGTTCGGGAGCTCGTAGCTATTTCAAAGGACACGTGGCTGAACCGCCTTTGCCTCATTGCCTTGCTGGGCCATGATGGGCCTTTGGGCCTAGGAGGCTAGCAATAGCCTCCACATTTTCCCCCCATCCTCTCAAGCCTGCTCGGATGTGACTGTGAGCACTTGAGAGTGGAGATGACTGTTCGGTATCGTCTTCCTTGCATTAAATGTGGTGCTGATTGCGGCGGTATGTATGGCTATCGGTGACGCCGTTGGAGCTCTCTCGAAATCCCCATCTCATGATGGCGGAAGAGGCGTGACGTGACTAGGAGTCGAAATGGTCCATTCGAATAGGCTGTTGAAGTGGGCGAACCGTCATTTTCACCCTTTGAATATCGCGCCTCTTCTTCCTTATAAGGAAGAGAAGAGGATGAGGAACACTTCATGCTTTCTAGTCTTTGAACGTCTTTCCACCTCTGCTACCAGTCTTCACATCCTCTGCATCCTTTCTCCTGTTCCTCTTCTTTATCTCCTCTTCCACCAACTCCGGCATCAATGCCTCAACATGAGGGGAAGGCTGTGGCGGAGACCAGCGGACAGCCACTGGTGAAGACGAAGGTGATGAAGTACCGGAGCTTCGAGGGCCTGCGTGAACACTTTCAGAACGGGGAGGAGTATGAGATCGTTCTGATGCGTGAGGATCATACGTATTTGATGGATAACCCGAGGGTGCTTCATCCTCTCCCTGGACCTAATGGAGGCAGGGTTCCGATTGTCGGTGCGGAGGTGGTCAAAGATCTACTCATAGTTTGGAGAATTGCACCAATCCAATTGACGCCAAACTCATGGAGGACGATCTTTGTTTTTTGCATCATATGCGAGAAGCGAGGGATCCAAGCGACATCGGATCTGTTCCGCAACCACTTCAGTCTGGCATCATCGTCGCAGTCTGGGTACAGTATCATGTATACCAAGCACCGGACGAACAAGATGTGGATCCTCTTCTCCCCCCCGTCTTTCAAACAATAGGGGTGGACCGAATGGCTCTTCTTCCTAGGTCGAAAGAAGGGGAGTGGGGGTTCCCCACTCGGGTATGTGAGCCCCTGAAAAAGGTGGACGCTGCGCCCCTGCTGATCCAAGACGTCGCCAAGGCTTCTATGCCATTGTCAAGTGTGCTTGTGGAGTAGGCCGAGCTGCTCCTGACCGAATACAGGCTTGTTAAATACAAGCTGAGCCGCGCATGGGGTGTGCTTTTTGTCTTCGGTCTTTTCCTTCATTTCGCTGAAAAATAGCTTCTAACCTTTGTTTTCTTCCTTAGATGCTATCGAAATGGCCATTGGTCAGAACGAGAAGGACATGGCCATGTATGCCGAGCATATCCCTGTTAGGATATACCTGACGTATATTGGTGAAGACACACCGGTGGCAGCGACGGGGGCTGCTCGGCTCGTGGCAGAGAGTCACCCTTCTGGGAAGAGGCCTTTGAGAATCAGTCTTTGGAAGGAGACTGCGACTCCGAGGAGGGAGGCGATGGCTCCGAGGCGGGAGGCCGAAGAAGAGAAGGAGGACACCGCCCCCCAGCTCCAGCTTCGTAAGGGAAAGAAGCTGGTGAAGACGGCTGTTGTGGAGCCCCCCACCATAGAAGAGGTGCTCTTGGAGATGGATCTCGGTGGCGAAGACATGGTCATTGTGGACGACCGCTCTAACCGAGACTTCGTAGAAGTTGCTGGGGCTCTAGAGCCCTTACTGCCCTCTGTCGATAGTGGGACGATGGTGACCGTGGAGGGGGCGCAAATCGTGGCACTCACCCTGGAGGTGCCGGAGATTCCCGTTAGCGAAGGGCCGACCACGACCCTGATCATAGGGGTGGCGGCAGTAATGTCTGTTGTCGAGTAGACGACTGTGGTTGCGGTCGAGCAGACGGGAAGCCATGCCGAGGCGATGGACCCCCCAGGGATGCCAATCAACGAAGAGGCAATGGTCCCTTTGGGGGTGATTGTGGTGGATGCCAAGGACCCGGAGGCTATGACAGCGAATGTGGTCACTGACGAGGTGGCTGAAGAGCCACTACCTCCCTTAGTGCACGGTTGTTGGTTGCTTCGTCTAAGTGGTTTGTTCGGAGTGTTGCGAGAGCGATCTCCAGGGGCACTATAGCTTCTGTGCCGTAGGCCAAGTGGAAGGGGGTCTCTTCGGTGGCAACCCGAGCAATTGTTCGGTGGCACCAGAGTACATTGGGTAGCTCTTCCGTCAACAAACCTCCTGCTGCCTCCACTCTCATGCATATCCTGTGCAGCAGTGTTCAATTGGCATTTTCCACCAAACCATTTCCCTGGGGATGTGCCACTAAGGTGAAGTTGTTGTAGATGCCGAGCTCCGAGCACTTCTGTTTGAAGAACGTGCTGTTGAATTGCTTCCCGTTGTCGGTTGTGAATACCTTTAGGATGCCAAATCGGCACAAGATGTTCTTCCATATGAACTACCATGTTGCCTAATTAGTGATGGTGGTGACTGGTTCTGCTTCGATCCACTTGGTGAAGTAGTCGATGGCGACCAGTAGAAACTTCTTTCTACCTTGAGCTTCCGAGAATGGTCCCATGATGTCAATTCCCCACTGAGCAAAAGGTCATGGTTTAAAGAGGGAATGTAGTTGTTCGACAGGCTGATGAATAAGCTGACCAAACTTCTGACATTCTGGGCACTTCTTCACGTAGGACAAGCAGTCCTTTTGCAAAGTTGGCCACCATAATCCTCGGAGGATGTCGTGCGCTAGGGTCCTTCCACCGAGGTGGCTTCTGCACAGACCTTCGTGCACCTCTTCAATTTTTGGTGTTGCTTCATCAGGACCAAGGCACTTCAAGAGCAGTCTAGAGAGGGAGCGTCTATATAGCTGTCCCTTGGCGATGGTGAACCTCTGGCTACGTAGTCGAACCTTACGAGCCTCTGTCTGGTCAGAAGGAAGTTCTCCTCGGAGGAGATAGGCCAAGATAGGATCCTTCCAGCTCAGGGCTAGTTGGACGTCTCCTATGGCCGCAATGTCTATCTCTATGCTCGGTGAGGCAAGCTTTTCAATGAATACAAAGTGTGAGTGGGCGATGTCACCTGAAGATGCTAGTTTGGCGAGTGCATCTGCTTGCATGTTCTGCTCTCGAGGGACATGCACTACTTCGAAGTAGAGGAGGCCTTCTGCTTGGCACTTGACTTGCTAGAGGTATTGCGCCATGCGGGGTTCCCTCGCCTCGAACTGTCCAATAACCTGGCTGGCGATGAGCTGCGAGTAGCTGAAGGCTCGTAGCCGAAGCGCACCAAGATGTTTAGCCATCCTGATTCTGGACAGCAGTGCTTCGTATTCAGTTGCGTTGTTGGAGGCAACGAAGCAGAATCTGAGGGCATACTGGAAATCCAACCCCTCTCGGGAGGTGAGGACCAGTCCTGTACCACTCCTTGTGACATAAGAGGACCCGTTCATGTAGAGCTCCCATGGTGGTTCGTCTACCAATGGAGGGTCCATCTCGGCAGAGAGGGTATATTCCGGCAAGAAGTCTACTAGTGCCTGAGCCTTGATAGTAGTCCTTGGGCGGTAATTGATTTTGAACTCTCTAAGCTCGATGGCCGATTTGACGAGTCTTTTGGAAGCTTCTGGGTGCTGTAGAATGAGCTTCAGTGGCTGGTCGGTTAACACCGTGATCGGATGGGCCTGGAAGTACGACCTGAGTTTCCATGCATCCGTGATGAGCGCTAGCGTGAGTTTCTCTGCTCGGGGATATCTCCTTTCGGCCTCTTGCAGTACTTTGCTGACGTAGTAGACTGGGTGCTACACTACTGCCTCTTCTCTGATCAATACTGTGCTGATGGAGTGTTCAGTGACTAACAAGTACACGAACAATTGTTCTCCAAGAACTGGTTTTGAGAGAATTGGCGGGGCAACGAGGTACTTCTTTAGCTCGGTAAAGGCCGCTTCGCAATCCTGGGTCCACAGCACCTACCCCCCTTACGGTGAGGCGCCTTTGGGGACTCACAACAATTTGAAGAAAGGGAAGCTCCTTTCTGCTACTCGGGACAAGAACCTGTTGAGCGCCGCGAGGCGTCCAGTGAGCCTTTGGACGTCGCATACTATCTTCGGGCTACCCATCTCTAATACCACACGGATCTTCTCGGGGTTCGTCTCAATCCCTCTGTTGGAGACGAGAAATCTAAGGAATTTCCCAAAGCGTACTCCGAAGTCACACTTGGCTGGGTTGAGCTTCATGTTGTACTTTAGCAAGGTAGTGAAAGTTTCTTCCAGATCAGTGAGGTCATCGGTGCTCGGGCGTGTCTTGACCAACATGTCGTCGATGTAGACTTCCATATTCCACCGGATTTATTACTCGAACATTTTGTTGACTAGCCATTGATATGTTGTGCCTGTGTTCTTTAATCTGAACGACATTCTAGTGAAGCAGTAGAGGCCAAGATCGGTCACGAACGTTGTGGCGTCTTGGTCCGGGGGATGCATGCTGATCTGGTGATAACCAGAGTAGGCATCCAGAAAGCTGAGGAGCTTGTGCCTGGACGTTGCATCTAAACGCTGGTCTATGTGTGGCAAAGGGAAGTTATCCTTTGGTGTCGCCTTGTTAAGATCTTTGTAGTCCACGCATACCCGCCACTTGTCGTTGGCCTTGCGGACGAGGACTACTGTCACGACCTTGGTTGGTGGTTGCGCACCGTGGTGACCTTTGGGGTCCCTGGAGGGGGTCCGGGAGGTCGGGTTGTTACAACTATATTAGAGATCCACGTTGAATACTAAGCCCCCCGGAAGCAGGCCGGTTGATCGACTTTGGGTGACGTAATTGTAGATCACGGTCTGCATTCTCGGTTGACGGGATGCCTCCTCTGCTGTATGGGAGGTACCCTTGGATCCAGGTTTACATGGTGAGTGATCACATTCGGAGGAATACCGGGCAGCTCGTCGTCCGTTCAGGCGAACGAGTTACGTTGGCGAGTAGAAACACCCTGTAGCGACGTTACTCGTCTTCTAGTCGTAATGCGCCAATGTAGAGGACGTGCTTGGGATTGTCATCCACCTGGATCGGCAGTAGGTCTTCAGCAGGCATGCCATGGCTGGTTGAAACCTCTTGGGTAGGTGCTAGTGGAGCCATTGGGTTTTCTACTGTGGGCTGTTTATCTCTTAAGGAGAGACGTATGTAACGCCCCTCTTAGACCAATACAGTTATTCCAACTCACATGGATCTAATAGAGGTATTACAGTGGAACTACCAACAATAGACGGTACAGATTGAGACATACATAAATGACAATTTAATTCAGTAATATGTAATGGAATATGGAACCAAATTCTTTGTAATCAACATCATATTCAAATATTAAGTCTAAAGCATAAGAGAAAGATAACAATAGTCCAAATTATTACAATCCATAATTTCAAATGCATAAATGAAGATACATAATTCCCTCACATACATAAGCACTCTAGTACTCTCAAGCAATCACTAAACCTCCACATCCTCATGCTCCGAGTCAGAGTGCATTAACTCCTGGGTGTCCTCTATCTCTCCTGAAATATTAAGCAAGTAGAGTCTACAAGACCCAGCAAGTCACATGAAAGATAATTCAAGAAATTATGTATATAATAGGTTTAAAACATGGTAACATATTTCTTTCACATTCTTGATATCATATAGCTCTTCCTACTAACATGATTCTAAGTCCTTTGGCAATTAATCTTTACATAACATGGTTACTTATCATGAAAACAAAACATTTCATGTAATGCATATAACTTACGTCTCATAAAATGCAATTGATCTAAACATGTTCCTATGCATAGCATGCAATCAAATTTTTCATGGTATATGCTTACTGTCATGCAACATGTAAACAATTTCAAGTACTTTGACTCATATCATGTAACATGTAATTTAGTCATTATGTAGCAAGTAGTCATGTAGCATGTAAAACAAATGACATGTAGTTCATGTGGCATGTACATGTAGACATTATCATGTAGACATTTATCATGTAGTCATGTAGTCAATTATTATGTAGTTGCCAAGACATAGCCCACACTATTAATAGAGATCATATAGTCATATAGTCACTCACTTATCACTAGGCAAATCAGTGATGAAGTCATAGTCATTGCACATACCGGGGAAAGCCCTTCCCACCTTAACTAGTAGAACATGTCTACCTCCAAGATTTCAATCCGTTGCCCACGGATTCATGTAATCATTCATGTAGGTGAACTATTACCATAGGGGCATTCCATGGTGTAGTTCCTTGTAGTTATCTCTATCATAGCAATGTCTTTTGGTCGATTCTTTTCAAATGCAATAATGTATAAAATCATGCAACTACATTTCATACATTCTATAATGCTCTTTCATACGTTCATGTATAATTATCAAAATGACAATGTAATATCACATAGCATGCCTTTCTCAGTTCTGAAATTAACTTTACTGTAAAACATAAACCTATCATGGTACTAATTATATCATATCCATTCATGCACATATTCTCATGTTTATTTAAATTCTATATGCATTCTGCCATTCAGAAAATCATAGCAATATGTACAAAAGTCTAAAAATCAGAAACTTTTGACAGTAATCTGATTCAGATCATGCCATGCACATGCAAAAATTTCATAATTTTATAAGTTCTGTAAATATTTTTCATAATTATATTCCATCCGTTTAAGCTAACTAACATGGTACAACAGTGAGGAAAATCATACAATTTCTATTCTAGAATTGAATACAGCAGGTATGTAGTTTCATCTCACAGTATTACAGTTTCAAATGTTAACATTCTAACATGAATCATTCTTGCCATCTTTTCACTTTCCTTTATCAATTCCTTTCGAATCCAAAAGAATAACCATTCATAAGTACATATAGTCTACACATCATTGTAATGACCTGTCCATAGTTTAACAGTACTGAAACACACAAAATCACCTCACACCTCGCCGAAACCTCATACAAGCATGAATCACAGTTAAGTAAATACAATCAATTTCAGGAAATTACAGTACTAGTAAACTTAACGGCCAAATGTGGCATTTACATCAAGTTAACGTCCACACATCCTGTCGTTACATCAGTAGACGGCGGCACATAGCGCCATTAACATATAGTAGATGTCCAAAAAAACATGTCATTTACATGAAATAAACGGCGATCGATGTTGTCGTTTATAAAAACTATACGGCAAACGATATGGACGTCAAGTTCATACGCCCAAAAGACACAGAAACTTCACATAAAATGACAGGACTTCTACCCTTTTATGCACATTATTTTCATGGTTTAAAAATCTGTAAAAAATGATAAATCTAAAGACTAATCTATCCTAAACCGATCCCCCATGTCACTTGCCCCTAACCCTCCTTCTGGAGTGACGAAAAGAGATCCGAAGAAGCCCGCCTTGGTAGTAAGGCAGTCCCCCCCTCTCTGGCTTCAATCACTCAGAATCCGCTTCTAGTGCAGCTCCCCGC
This sequence comes from Colocasia esculenta, assembly GCA_014218235.1. Lineage (NCBI taxonomy): Eukaryota > Viridiplantae > Streptophyta > Magnoliopsida > Alismatales > Araceae > Colocasia > Colocasia esculenta. The sequence continues at coordinate 169,190,394 of CM024755.1, forward strand.
TTGGAGAAGCTCCTGACCTCGATGTTGAATGTTCCTCCTTGGTCCAGAAAGCTTCAAATCGCACGAACAAGCTCTGCAAACCCCTTTCTCTCAGCCCTCCTTTCTCTCTTCTCAACCAATGCGAAAACTCTCTCTCTAATGCCAAATTCGGGTCTTAAAAGGATTCCCACGCCTTGCCAAGACCTAATCCTAGCCCTAGGATCAGAAACACATGGATCTACCCATTAAATGCTTTTGGAAACGGCCAATTTCTCTCCCCCGGAATGGTAACAACAAAATAGGCAGGTCAAGTTAACGTCAACCTCAGTAGCCGTCAGCCACGATGTAGACGTCCATCGATCATGTTCTACATACTTACCCAAAAAATCCAATATTCTAGAAAATAATAAACGACACAAGAAACTATCGTTAACAAGAAGTAAACGGCAAACGATCTTGCCACTACAGTTGTCAACGACAGCAGATGTTGACCGCCAAGTTCAACACAGAACAGCTTACAACTACATGCAGAAATATACATACAATTGCAATATAAATTTCAATAAAATTCTAGGGCACTACATCTTCTCCCCCTTAAAATAATCTTCATCCTCTCTTCAAGCTCCCAAGTTGCTTCTTCATGCGAGAAATTCCTTCATAAAGACTTTTAAAAAGGAATTGACTGACTTCGATCTCAATTCCTACACCTTCCAATCCATAATCTCCACAGGCTGCTCCGCATAGGATAAATCTGACTGAAACTGCACTGGCTCATAACTAATCACATGAGCCGGATCTCGAACATATCTCCTCCACATGGATACATGGAAAACCGGGTGCACTGCTGCTAAGGATGGTGGCAAAGCTAGCTGGTATGCCACATTCCCCATCTTCTTCAAAATCTCAAAGGGGCCAATAAACCTTGGATTCAGCTTGCCTCTCTTTCCAAATCTTACCACACCCCTGGTTGGCGATACCTTGAGAAAAACATGGTCTCCAACTTCAAAAGCCAAGTCTTTCCTCCTCGTATCCGCATAACTCTTCTGATGATCTTGAGCTGCCTTTAATCTCTGCACAATCAACTGGATCTTTGCTGAGGTTTCTTGCACCACTTCTGGTCCAACCAGATGCCGATCTCCTGCTTCCTCCCAACACAACGGGGATCTACAAGGTCTCCTGTACAAAGCCTCAAATGGCACCATACCTATACTCGAATGGAAACTATTGTTATATGCAAATTCCACAGTGAGGCGGCGTTCCCAATCTCCTCTCCAGTCCAGAACACAAGCCCAAGCATATCCTCCAACGTCTGAATAGTCCTCTCGGATTGTCCATCAGTTTGTGGATGAAATGCTGAACTCAACTTCAATTCACTGCCAAAAGCTTGCTGCAAACTTGCCAAAATCTAGAAGTAAATCTCGGATCACGATCTGAGATAATCGACTTCGGAATCCCATGTAGCTTCACAATGCCATCAATATACAATCTGGCCAAGCTCTCTATGGACTGCTTCTTCTTCATATCAAGAAAATGAGCACTCTTAGAGAATCTATCCACAATCACCCATATGGAATCATTCCATCTAGCTGATCTAGGCAATCCAGTTACAAAGTCTATGGTCACTTGTTCCCACTTCCACTAAGGAATATCCAGCTTCTGCATCAAACCTGAAGGTCGCTGACGTCTGCCTTTACCTGTTGACATATCAAACATTTTGCCACAACATCCGCAACATCCCGCTTCATGCCAGACCACCAGAATGAACGCTTCAGATCCTTATACATCTTCCCACTGCTTGGGTGAATAGAGAACTGCGATCTGTGTGCTTCCTCCAAAATCTCCTTCCGCAATCTGCATCATTAGGGACACACACCCTATGATTCAGATGAATCACACCATCTTCATCTCTAACAATGCCAGCCTTTCCAACCAACTCTTGCAATATTGGGTCATCTTTTTGCAAAGCAATAACCCAATCATGAACAGAAGATCTAAGGGTCAACTGAGCTATGAACATGCTGCACAACTGCGGTTCCAAAACAGCCAATGATCCTGAAGCATCTTCCAACATCTTCCAGTCTAGCCGCATCATTTGCCTTTTCCTGCTCAATGCATCCGCCACTACATTAGCATTCCCTGGGTGGTAAGAAAGCTCAAAATCATAATCCTTCAGGAATTCAATCCACCTCTGCTGCCTCAGATTCAAATCCTTTGAGAGAATAGATATTTGAAACTCTTATGGTCCGAGAAAAGCTCAAATCTGACTCCATACAGATAGTGCCTCCAGATCTTCAAAGCAAAGACCACCGCCGCCAGTTCCAAATCATGAGTTGTGTAATTGCGCTCATGCTCCTTGAGTTGCCTAGAAGCATATGCCAAAACTCTACCTCCTTGCATAAGAACACAGCCAAGCCCAATCTTCGAAGCATCTGTGTAGATAGAGAAAGAATCCACACCATTGGCAAAACAAGCACTGGCACTGAGGTCAACCGAGTCTTCAATTCCTGGAAACTTTTTTCACAAGCCTCTAACCATTCAAACTTAACTCCTTTTCTAGTCAGCCTCGTCAAGGTAGCCATAATAGAAGAGAAACCCTCAATAAATCTTCTATAATAGCCAGCCAAGCCAAGGAAACTCCTGATGTCAGCAGATGATCTCAGTGTCTCCCAGTCAAGGACAGCCTCTACCTTAGCTGGATCCACAGATACACCATCTCCAGAAATGACATGCCCCAAGAAATGGACCTCCTTCATCCAGAAGTTGCACTTACTGAATTTAGCATACAACTTGTGCTCCCTCAAGATTTCCAGCACAATCCTCAAATGCTCTCTATGAGTCTCCTCATCAGGTGAGTAGATCAGCACATCATCAATGAAGACCACTACAAAAGAATCCAGATACTGCTGAAAGACCCTGTTCATCAAGTCCATAAAAACTGCTGGAGCATTGGTCAAACCAAAGGGCAAGACTAAGAACTCATAATGACCATATCTCGTCCTAAAAGCTGTCTTAGCAAAATCCTCTGGCTTGATTCGGAGTTGATGATAGCCAGAACAAAGATCGATCTTAGAAACCACCGAAGCTCCATGCAACTAGTCAAACAAATCATCAATACGAGGTAAAGGATACTTGTTCTTGATAGTCACCTGGTTGAGCTTGCGGTAGTCAATACACAGCCTCATCGACCCGTCCTTCTTTCACAAAAAGTATAGGTGCTCCCCAAGGTGATACACTCGGCCGATAAAACACTTATCAAGCAATTCCTGCAGTTACTTCCGCAATTCTGCCAATTCCGCTAGTGCCATACGATAAGGAGCAATAGAAATAGGTGTTGTGCCAGGAACTAACTCAATGCCAAACTCGATCTCCCTTGCAGGGGGCAAACCAGACAAATCCTCGGGAAAGACATCGCTGAAATATCAGACAATATCAATATCTTCCACCGACAAGACCTCTTCAAACCTTCAGATACAACCACACTAGCAAGAAAGCCACTACAACCCTTGCTCAACATCTGGGCTACCTTCAGAGTAGAAATCATGAACTTACTCGACATGTTCTTGGGTAAAGGATGAACAAACTCCTCTTACCAGGGATCCGGAAAATAATAATCTTCCTCCTGCAATCCATAAGGGCATAATGCTCCTCGAGCCAGTCTAAGCCCAAGATAGCATCATAATCTTTCATCTTCAATAGATAGAAACTTCCAGGCAAAACTCGCTCCTCAATAATCACATGAAGAGAAGAAAAACACTGCCCAGTCAACATAGTTCCGGCTGGAGTATGAATAGACAAGGGAACCTCCAACACTTCCGGAACCACACCATTCTCCTTCATCAAAACCTTGGCAAATCTCTCGGAAATAAAGCTATGCGTAGCACCAGTATCGAACAAAACTCGAGCATGCATTCCCATAATCAAAACCGTACCTTCTATGACGTGCTCTGCCAATTTTGCCTCATCTCTCGCCAAAGCGAACACTGGAGCCTAAACCCTCAGTCTCCTTGCTGCTCTCAGTGCCGGTCTAGTTGTTGCTAGTGCTGCTGCCGCTGCAGTCTGCTGCGCCATCTTTGGACAACCTCAGATCTTGTGGTTCTTGTCACCACACCTCAAACATCTCCCAGAAGTAACCCAACAGACCTCTCCTCCATGACGCTTCCCACATTGAGTACACAAGGGCTTTTCTGCAACTGTGCCTCCGCCTAGTGTCGGTGCAGCCACTCTCGCTGGTATCACTGCTCTCTACTAAAATGTTGGGGCCTTCTTCTTTTTATCCTGACACTGGAATGCTTCTCTTGGCCTCTTCAAAGAAGCCCTCTTCTCCTCCAAATACACCTCCATCTCTGCCTCCTGCATGCATGCCGCTGACAAAGCCTCCTCCATGAATCGATGCCCAAAAGCTACCAGTCTAGTCCTCGGGGACGACTTCAACCCCATAAATGAATCTTCACTTTCCTCCGCTCATCTGCCATAATGTGGGGCGCATACTTGGACAGCTCCGCAAATCTAGCCTCATACTCAAGCACACTCATTGACCCCTGGGTCAATGTCAGAAACTCCTGCTCCATGCGATCCTGCACATGCTTCGAAATGTACTTCGCCTTGAACAGACGGATGAACTCAGCCCAAGCAACCTCCATAGCTCCATCCCCAAACTGTGTGCATAGCACTGATGAACACCACACATCGACACACTCCTGCAAAAGAAGGTAAATACATCTAAGGATGCATCACAAACAACACACATAAACCTTCTAAAACCATTCTTTACCTGCAGCATATAAGTAGCTAAAGTCACCCTCTCCTCTTCCGCGTATTGGATAGCACGAAAGATCTTCTCCGTCTTCCGAAGCCAACTCTCCGCCAAGATGGGATCACTCTCCCCTTAAAGAAAGGTGGGGTCATCCTCCTAAACCTCTCCTTCATCGACACACCTCCAAAGCCTGCCTCGTGAGCAGGTGCCTGCGCCTACATCCAAGTCAAGCTCTTAGATGAATTCTTCCATTTAACACCTTGAATAACACTTCTTATTTACTAACCTGAACCTGCACTTGCGCCTGCAAAGCTGTTGTCGTCTGAGCTTGTGTCTGCATCGCGTGCACCAATCCTTGCATTAATGCTCCATAATCCACAGGTGGTGGTGGGGGTGGCAAAAGTACACCAGTCTGGTCCTACGCCTGCTGAACTGGAGCCTGTGAACCTCCCGTTGACTCATCGCCCCGGGTCGGACCTGCTCCTCTACGTCCACGAGTAGCCATAGTCTGCAAAACAAGCATCTATTATAATAACCTATTATTTTATATAAATCTTGGACTAATTCTTTTTGATGATTTAAGAATATGAACACAATGTTGATATTCCATTTATGTACATGCTCAACCTGGAACGCTCTGATACCAATCTCTGTAACGCCCCTATTAGACCTAGTACAGTTATTCCAACTCACATTGGATCTAATAGAGGTATTACAGTGGAACATATTCAATAATAGATGGTACAGATTGAGACATACATAAATGACAATTTAATTCTAATAATATGCAACGGAATATGGAACCAAATTCTTTGTAATCAACATCATATTCAAATGTTAAGTCTAAAGCATAAGAGAAAGATAACAATAGTCCAAATTATTACAATCCATAATTTCAAATGTATAAATCAAAGATACATAATTCCCTCACATACATAATCACTCTAGTACTCTCAAGTAAATCACTAAACCTCCACGTCCTCACTCCGAGTCAGAGTGCACTAACTCCTGGGTGTCCTCTGTCTCTCTTAAATATTAAGCAAGTATGAGTCTACAAGACCCGCAAGTCACATGAAAGATAGTTCTAGATATTGTATAATAGGTTTAAAACATGGTAACATATTTCTTTCACATTCTTGATATCATATAGCTCTTCCTACTAACATGATTCTAAGTCCTTTGGTAGTTAATCTTTACATAGCATGGTTATTGTGGGCACCCAAAAACTAGCTGGCCTTGCACCGGCCAGCCCAGCTCCCCAAGGGGAAAGGAACCCCTCAGAAGCCCATTAAAAGACCACCTAAAAACCCATCACCAAGAGGCCCATATACCCCATGCTAGGAGTGACTTTAAGCATCCTCCACACCTCCCCACTACATAAAAAGGCTGCTGTTGCAGCAGAGAAAAAGAAGCTTCTTCTTCTCTTCCTTTTGGCTGGTTACGAGAGAAGGAGGCAAAGGGGTGTGAGGCTTGGCAAGGTGAGGGGCTTGGGTAGAAAGGAAGCTGCTGCAGGCTTGCTTGTGTGAGAAGAAAAAGTTGAAGAGAAGAAGAAGAGGAGGAAGAGAGGCTCCTTTCAGCTGGGTCTCCACCTGCTACATCAAAAGAAGAAGAGAAGACCAAGAGAAGGAAAAGAGAAGGGTGAGAAGAGAGAAAAGGAGGAAGAGGGGACTGCCGTTGCAGTCCCCTATACTTGTGCTTGTTTCATTCTTCTTGTCCCTTTCTTTCCTTCCTCATGTAACTCCCACTCCCCAACAGTGAAAAGAACCCTTTCTCCCATTTCTCTTTTGCATGGCATCGGGTTTGGTGAATGTGGATATGAAAAGAATGTTTAAATGCTATCTTTATACTTGTTTAATGGTATGCATGTGACATGATCGCCCCTTCTATGTGCTCTTCTTCTTCTTCCCCTTTTGTTCCTTTTTTAAAAATTTCATGAAGCCATGGTGTTCTGCCCCATTTGGGTGGTGAGGGTGGCTAACTGATGCTTCCCCTCACTCCTAAGGGGATCATTGTGTGGTGCTTGGGTGCCTCTTGGCCTATTAAAGGGCACCCCATGAGAGGCTCATCCTTATTCATTCCCATATTCCAAATCAAATGAAACCGAGTGAAGGGGTATGGGGGCTTGCTGCTGCTGTGCATGGCTCTCTATCCCTCTCCTCATTTCAGCTTTAAAAGACCAAATACCCCATCGCTGCCCCCTTGTTTCACTGTGTCAAACCCCGCAGACTCACTTTTTCATGAGATTTTGAACATCAAGGGTCAGGTAATCGATACCTGGGCCCTGTTTGAGCTCATGGACATTGTCTATGTGTGTTGAAGGTTCTATCCCCCAAATTAGATGCTCAGATCCCTCATGGATTTTGAGAACCACGTCCAAACAGGGCTACAGAATCACTTTTTCTTGTGGTTTTGAACACAAAGGGTTGGATAACCAATATCTGGGTCCGTTCAAGCCTATAAATTGGTTCCTCACATGTTGGAGGTTCTGTCCCCCAAGTTGGACGCTCATCTCTCACCGATTTTGAGAACCACGTCCAAGCAGGGCTGCAGAATCACTTTTTTCTGTGGCTCTGAACACAAAGGGCTGGATGATCAATATCTGGGTCCAGTTCAAGCCTATAAATTGGTTCCTCATATGTTGAGGGTTCTGTCCCCCAAATTGGACGCTTAGATCCCTCACGGATTTTGAGAACCACGTCCAAACAAGGCTGCAGAATCACTTTTTCCTATGGCTTTGAACACAAAAGACTGGATAATCAATATCTGGATCCGGTTCAAGCTTATAAATTGGTTCCTCATATGTTGGAGGTTCTGTCCCCAAATTGGACGCTCAGACTCCTCACGGATTTTGAGAACCACATCCAAATAGGGCTGTAGAATCACTTTTTCTTGTGGCTTTGAACATAAAGGACTGGATAATCCATATCTGGGCCCGGTTCAAGCCCCCAAATTGGTTCCTTATGGACTGAATATTTTGTCCCCCAAGTTGGATGCTCAGATCCCTCATGGATTTTGAGAACCGTGTCCAAATAGGACTGCAGAATCACTTTTCCATGAGACTTTGAACATCAAGGTTAGGTAATCAATATCTGGACCCCGTCTGAGCTCATGAGTGGTGTCCATATGTGCCAAATATCTTGTCCTCCCAATTGGACGTTCAGATTCCTTACAGATTTCAAGAACTTTGCATAAATAGGGCTGCCGTATCACTTAGGCCTGAAAATTGTGCTGATTCGGCAAAACTGATCCGGCAGGGCCGATCCGGCAGGTACCCTGCAGAATGGTTATCCAAAAGCCAAGTGATTCTGTAGGGTTCCTTGCCGTATCATTTGAACATAACCCTTTTTTTTTTTTTAAATCAACGCCTCTAATGGGTCAGCGGCTAGGTGAGTGCACCTCCTCCCAGAGGGAGAAGATGTCTCACTCCACTAGGCAATCCATCAAAGGATAAATTTTTATTTCATAAATGTAGGAATCCAAGATACACCCGACACCATGAATCAAGCCCACCTTCTAAACATCAGGATAAAGAACATAGCGCTCAGGGACACAAAGAAGAAAGCATCAACTATGATGCCTAAAGCTAGGAAGCCCAGCTTTATCAACAATAAGCGCACCCCTAGCCCTGGCAGGGAGACCTCTAAAACCAGAAAAAAATAATTTGCCCCCAGAAACATGCATGTTTTCCAAAGAGTCTGTAACCTGATTTCCCTCCCGATAAATATGCTGGATCTTCGGTTTAAGGAGCTGGAATCTTGAAAATTCCCCTCCACCAGGGGAAGACAGACCAGTGAGGAGAGCGCCCACATCTGATGGCTCTGACGAGAAGAACAGAATCAGAATGGATGAAAGAGAGATTAATGTGCCGTTCAACTGCCAAACGAAGACCATCATGCATCGCCCTTGTCTCAGCCAAAAGACTACTACCAGTCCATAATAGAAAGCAAAACCACAAATGAAATTCCCTTGGCAGTCCCTAATGCAGCCACCGCCCCCACAAATGCCAGGATTACCTTTGGAAGCCCCATCAACGTTAAGACAAAAGTGAACCACAGGAGGGATCCACTTAACCATAAGAGCAGCTTTAATATAACCAATGGTTTGATATTAAAAAGGTTAAGAGAATCAGCTTGGTTGCTAGATATGGGCCGAGTGAACTTAATAGTTCCAATGATTCTGTGCACATTGAACAGGATGGACCGCTTGACATCATCCACTATCTGAAGGATACCCTCCATTCTTGCGGTGCATCTGACTTTCCATATTTCCCAGAGCATGAGCAAGCAAGTTACCAGGCCAAAAAAATGGTAAGCCGAATTCATGTTAGAATTGGAGATGATACTCCAGCATCTAGTAGTAACACGGTCACTCCAATTAACTTTGTTGTGCAAAAGAGGCGCCATCCATCTCCAAAGCTCCTGAGCAATATCACTAGCAATAAATAAATGGTCCAAAGTTTCCTGCTGATGACATTTGCAACACATACATTTAGAAACTACAGAAATGCCACAGTCCATAATTCTAGAATCCACCTGAACCGCCCTATGAAGCAGCTTCACACAAACATGGCTGAACGAGGGGGGGGGGGATAGCATGGTGCCAAAGTTTACTCCAGGAACCACAGCTAAGACCCCGAATGGAGGCTATAGAGTAAGTAGATTTGACACTGAACTCGCCCGTAGCATTCCCTTCCCAAATAAACTTATCCGGCTGATCATTTAGGAGTGCTTGAACGTGGTGCAGTGAGACACCCATACAACCCCAGACATTGTGAGTATCATTCATAGCCATATCTTTAACAGAAATATTAGGCCACTGCTGGTCGATGTTCATCATGTGCCTCATGTCATGCGAAATAATATTCTCACCAATCCATTTATCTCTAAAAAAAATCCACAGTGGAACCATCCCCTCCAAGCCATCTGATGTTAGCCAAAACAATGTCCCTAGCTTGAATGAAAATATTCTTGGACACACCAAAAGGGAAGGGAGTATGAATATCCCAAAGATGTGACTGCTTAATGAACCTTTGCTTAGCATACAAGGACCAGAGGGAATCACCATAAAGAATATTCCAGATTGTTTAGCAGCCATAGCAACTTGTAACGTTTCCATGTTTCTGAAATTAAGACCACCCAACAAAAGGTTTTTGCAGCTGATTCCAAGCCACCCAATGCCATCTCTGACTGCCATCTGCCCCTTGCCAAAAGAAGTTAGCACAAATCCAATTTATTTGATTTCATATCGACTTAGGAATAGAGATTGAACTAGCCAAATAAACCAGAAGACTCAAAAGCACAGATCTAATGAGAGTGGCTCGACCAGCTTGAGAAAGAATATTATCTCTCCAACCCTCTAGTTTACGGGTAACTTTGTCTACCAGACATTTATAATCCTGAACTTTCAACCTATTAGCTTTCAAAGGAATACCCAATATTTCATACTACCATGATGATGCTTATAACCAGTGAGGCTGGAAATCCGGGTGACCATCAAAGGAGGCGCCTTAGCAGAGATTTGGAAGCAACTCTTCCCTGCATTCACTTGTTGCCCAGAACTTTTTTTCATACGCCTGAAGAAAAAGCAACATGTTTTTGACATTCCGCATACCCGCATTCATGAAAATCAAGGTGTCATCGGCATACAAAAGATGCGAGACCTGCAACGAACCTCTAGGGCCGCTATAATACTAAATGAGACCATTGTTGAAAATGTTTCTCAACCCTCTACTGAGCACTTCAGAAGCAATAATAAAAATAACTGGTGCCAGTGGATCACCTTTCCGAATTCCCCTGAAGACTTGAAGAAACTAGAAATAGACCCATTAAAATTGATAGATGACCAGCAGTTGGGAAGTATCATACCTATATAAGAGGTGAACCTATTAGAGAAACCAAACTTGTTCATAACCTGCAGAATAAAGTCCCACTCCATACGGTCATAAGCTTTAGCCATATCCAACTTGAACAAGATGTTATGACCTCTAACTTTCTGATCAATGTCTCTCAAGATGTGCCTGGATAAGGAGACATTGTTGAGAATGAATCTTCCTTTGACAAAGGTGCTTTGTTCATCTGAAATAATAAGTGGCAAAAGAGGAGTTAACCGCACACAAAACACCACCTTGAAATAACTTTGCACAAAAAGTTGCAGAGGCTTATAGGTCTGAAATCACTAAAAGTTCTGGGCTCATCCACTTTTGGAATAAAAGTAATAAGAGAGGAAGAAAGCCCTCTAGGGAAGCCAAAACCATGAAAAAAAAATCCCTGAACGGCAGCAGTCACATCAGATCCAATAATCGACCAGCAATGAGTGTAAAATAACCCAGAGAAACCATCCGGCCCAGGCGCACTACTACCATTCATGGAGAAGACGATATTCTTGACCTCCTCAGTCGTAGGAACCATGCACAACATATCATTCTGAACATTCGTGATAATAGAAGGAATATTGCTCAACAAATTTTCCTCAACTACATGGTTCTCCGAGGTAAGAAGATTCTGAAAAAATTTGACTGCTTCATTTTTAAGAACAACCTGATCGGTACACCACTGATCATTCTCACCAATTCATTCTAGTAAATAACCCCTTTCCACATTACAGTGCAGATAAAAAGAGTATTTCTATCTCCATTGACCAGCAATCCACCTTAGATTTTTGTTTCCAAAAATTTCTTCCCTGTTCAATGCAAGGTTCAGGTTGGCGTTAGATGCAAAAAGGGCGGACCTGTTACCTTCTGATGGCAAGAGATCAAAGCCAACTTGCGATCTGTCCACCTCTTCCATAGCCAAGGTTACCATTTGAGTCACATTGCCAAAAACATTTTTGTTCTAGACCTTAAGAGAATTCTTAACTTCCTCAAGCTTAACCTGTAGTCGAATGAGAGGGTTAACATGATTAATATCACCTTTCTTCTAAGCATCCTCAACCGTGGAAAGAAAGGAGTCATGGGTTGTCCATATTTTGAAAAACAAAATGACTAGGTCCACGGTTAATAGGAACATTAGAAATAGAGAGAGGGCAATGGTCAGAAGGACCTCTTGTAACTGTCATATTCGGCATGAATCCTGCCACTTATCATTAATAAGAATACGATCCAGACGAGCAAGGATGTTTGCACTACCAGTTCTGTTTGTTATTCCAGTTGAAAGAAGATCCCAGGAACCCAGCATCAAATAAACCACCAGCAACAATAAAAGCGTTAAACTCAACCATGCCAGTACTATTACCAAAACGAACCTCCCAATTTCTCAGACGGATTCACAATGCAGTTAAAGTCCCCTCCAATTAACCAAGGAGCATCCACTGATGAAGAAAAGTGAAGGAGATCAGCAAAAAGGATGTGGCGCATAGCACAATCACAAGAAGCATAAATACAAGTAATGTAACAGGAATACCCATCATTAGACGGCAGACCCAAAGTGATGAACTGATCAGATTTATCGACCACATCAAAATGAAGAGAAGAATCCCATAAAACCCAAATCTTGGATGACTGATCCATATTACCAGCATATTTGTCCAACTTCACCTGAATAGAAATCCGAGAAGCTTTATCCAAGGATTGCTTAGGCTCCATAATGGCCACAAGTGACGGACGAAACTGAGCCACCAATTTTTTAAGACTCCGGAAAGAAGACATATTCCCAATACCCCGAATATTCCAGAAGATAGCAGAATTCATTGTAACAAAGGATCTTTACCTCTATCCTCCGAGCGAGCCCGAGCTCTAGTAATAACTCGATCCTTCCGAACCTTAGCCTCGTCCGCCAAGACAACTGAGTTAAATGGCATAAGGTGATTATCCATGTGAGCCAACGTAGCCGTGTCCAATCCAGAACCACAGTCCTTTAACAACAACGTTCCTTCATTGCATGTCATATGAATATCCGAAGAAATACCCTGATCAAGTCTAGTGACCATAATGTAGTCATCTTCAACACGATCATCAGACGTACTACCATCAAGCAACAACTCCGTACCATCACCCCGTTCATCAGATATACTATCAACATGCAAAACCTCATTATCATTGTTATTACCCGAGGAACCACAGGCAAGACTGGAGATCACACTTCTGGCATAAAAGCGTTGGCAGACAATTCTTTACGTTGAAGAACATGATCAGATCCGTTCGAACTCTCATGCAGCACATTAGTATGACCTTTAGAAGAACTCTTCAGATTATCGTTGAAAATGTTGGTGTCTTGAACATCAGAACCATCATGAGAGCCACTAGCAGCAACAACATCACCGGATGGCTGAACAACCCCCTGTCTGAGAACTTCGGAAATAGGAGCCAAACTTCGTTAGGTCTCCCATCAGTTTTTTGGTCGGGAAAGCCCGCTTTTGCACTTTCACTCCCTCACCAGCAGTACGACAACGTTCCTTCACATGTCCAAGGTGCCGACAAACACAGCAGTATTCCAGGAGGTTAAGATAAAGAACTTCTTGCCAATACCCACCTAACTCACCCATCCTGATGTAGACTCTGTCCGGTCTCGGTTTAAGCAGGTCGATCACCACACAAACCTTAGCCGCCTTTGTGTTGAGTAATAACTCGGTTGCATGGGCAACTTGAAGAACCGGTCCAACATTCGCCGCAATGGATGATAACAAGTTCTTTGGTAGTGATTAACTAGGAGAGCCGGGAACTCAATCCAAACAGGGAGGATCGAAGGTTCCTCAGACAGTTTGAATAACGAAGACCACTTGAAGAATCTGAATAACTTACCTTGGACGTAAATAGATTCACGTAGAAGCACTCTTAAATAATCATCCTGACATTTAAACCGGAGAAGCATGTGATAGTTGTCCAACGCACTGATGAGGAAGGAATCTTTGAGGCCACATCTAGAAACTAGATGAGACCGGATCTCAGGGATGGGAGGTCTCCCGAATGCAGTCTTAGCCACCACCGAAAACTGGAAGGGAATAAGAGAAGCCTCCATCTCGTTTTTGAGAAGAACACTGCAGGTTTGCCTTGATCGGTGAAGGTTGGGTCGTGCACTTTGGTGGGAACAGGAGGGAGCTCCAGGGATGCAACGACCACCCGCGCGAAAGAGAGGCCGCCAGCAGGAGCCATGGGCGCAGGCCCCCCCATGGCAGCCATGGCCGCCAGGTCCCTAGGGCCGGCGGCGATGGTACCAGGACCAACAGGAAATCCCAGAGGTTGCCGAATCACTTGTGCAGAATTATCAGCCCTGCAGATTCGCCCACGAATGAGAAATCCATGAGACTCTGGGTTAGATAATGTAATATCTAGGCCCGGTTAAATGGACTCAAACATTGTTTTGTCACTTATTGGATTGCTTTTGGTCTCGGTATTAACCGGTCTCCCGTTAGGTATGCCTGTGGAACCGGTACCGTGTGCCATCCGGGTGATGTCATCTTTTGACATACACCTTGTTTCCGGTGTCATCTCCATTATGGTGGACGGTTACTGTGTTTTTTACCCATCATCCAATGAGAGGGGAAATGCTACTGAATTTTTGTTTGAACACCCGAATCGGCGAGCTCTCTTGTTTCTCTCCGCTTGAATGAATCTGTAGCCTCTCAATAGTACCCCCTGCAGAATGAATTTGGTCCCTGCAGATTCACCCCTGCAGAATCAGTCTACCCCTGCAGGTTCACCCCTATAGAATGAATCTATCCTACAGAATGGGTCCTGCAGAATGAGTCTGGCTGCCGGTTCACCCCACCGTATCGTTTTGGCTGCCGAATCGATTTGTTTACCGAATTGAATGAAGTGTGTATGTCCCGTAGAATGGGTTATCTACCCTACAGAATGAGTTATATTTGTTGCATACAATAATTAAATAACACCGAATCATGAAAAGAATCATGATGACTAAAAGCATGTTAAAAGACATTGCATAATAGATAAAAGAGCAAATGAATAAGCATGCAAATTGACACTAAGAGATGAAAAGCGCACACACACATTCAACTCTCTTGCAAATTTTAACTGCATCCTTGGGGTTTCATTTAGCACCTTTATTGGATGTCTCGTTTTAGGCTATAAGACCTTTTATTCTAACAATTAATCAAGGGTTTTCTCTTTCTAAAGAGATGTAATTTACGTCGTTGCGCTTAGGCAACAGCGGGATCTTGGTCCCGACCCGATCTTCACTTTCGTTTGACGAAGTCAAATGGTGCGCACAATAGACTTAAAGCCCTTCGACTCTCGGAGGCAGAACACTTGTTTCCACTCCGGTGGCTGGCACGCCTGCGCTATGCAAATTGCCGATTCATCTCACGTTGCCCTTGCTCGAATAGCACTTGATGGGACTTGGATTAGCAATACGCATCCATGAGAACATGAGAAACATAATAAATAGAATTTAAAAAGATTAGAGATTTATCAAAATCCACTTCCACAGTGTGGCACGCCCGGTGGGACCAAACTTCCCTTCATCTCTTCACCAGAATAGAAAGCCTTGTGGCCTTAATACTCCATATTGACTGTCATTTTGAACTGACTGACAGGGGGGTACTAACAAACCAATGGCTGGAGTGCGTTTTGGACCCCTGCTCGTCCAAGATCACGCCCGGTATGGCTACCTTGCCGTACCAACTCGATTTGGAAGATTTCCTCCAGTCGTGGAGTTCCCCAACTTCTTGGGGGTTGCGTTCGTCAATATCCTGCACCCGGAAGCTGGAGCAGAAGCTGAAGCTGCACATGAAGTCGAAATCAACAAGACCACTGAAAAGATGAGCTGCCACGTCTACCACTTGGAGCATGGCAACCATAATAAGAATAAAGGGAAAAGAACCAATGGATATCCTCAACAAACAAGGGAGGTTGAGAACATTGTCACTCGTCGTGCGTGAGTTTCTAACTTAGGGAAAAGTGTGCGGATTGGAGACTTGAGAATTTATCTGCAAGCCAAGAGAACTGAAGCTGTACCAGAACGGGTTACAACAACAGTACTCGTAAAGAACTCATTTCAAGCTTTAACGGGAAAAAGGGAAATGTTCAACACCTTTAGGGGCAAGCTGCCCCCAAAGCCGGTCAAATTCAAACAAGTTTGGAGACCCAAGAGGATGTAAAAATCCAAGGTGGAAGAAGCTATGCTAAGAGAAGAAGCACCCAAAGAAACCACTGCTATAGAAGTCCCCAGCCATCAGAGGCCATTCAGAGGCTTCAAGGCTAAAGTCCGGCACGGAGGGGCATGTGCTTATGCTTGCTTCCATGACAAGAGAATGGAGCTGCGGCAATCTTCGCACATCCCAGTTATTCGGGAGAACCAGTCGGCGCCTGCTATCTTAGCCATGCACCGCCACCAAGAGAAGACACGAAGACCACGTGATCACATCCTTGGCCTTGCAACCTCTCCTCTTCAGCAAATAAGACCGCTGAGAGCTATGGAAGACTTACAAGCTGAAGCTGAAAGTAGCTCAGGAGAAAATGATGTGCCTTGTGAGCACATTCACACTCGGCCTGAAAGGATTATGCCGAGAATATCTATTTTCAAGAGATTGTCCTATCCCTCGCGAAGGGTCGAAAGAGACCGGAACAGGAACATCAAAATTTTTGCATGCCACATGGCTGGTGTCGGGAGCTGCTACGGGACTTTTCCAACCAGCAACAGAGAGCTAGTAGAACTGGCAGAAAGACCTGGTGCTGTCACCAGGAGAAGAGCAGTGGCAGTAGCCCTGGCAGCCGTATATGGGAATGACAATGCACCTGCAGTGCAGATGATGGCAATTACTGCCAATGTGATTACGGCCTAGGGCAGTGGGGACAACAATGAAATTCCCCCGCCACTGCCACCAGAAATGACACCTGGGGGCACAACACAAGAGATTCCCCTGGCTACACCCCAAGATCCAGCCGTCTTAGAGTTGCTACAACGGTATCAGGCCGAAATCGAAGCACTCAAGCGACAGATAAAAGGCAAGGAGACTGAGGGACATGCATCCCGGGAAGTCGAAGGCTCAGGAGAAACTCCTCAAGGGACCTCAGGGTCAGTCGAAGCCTCGGCCCAGTGCACTATCTTGCAACCAGTCAATGAACAACCTCAACAGTCGCCTGTAGTTAACATTCAGCAGCAACGACCACAGGCTCAATACCAACTCTTGTAGCCGCAGTTCTTCCAACAGCAGCAGTAGCCATATCAGCCGCCACAAGGTTGTTCCACGCAGCAATAGTCATTGCCTGCTCATGCTCCTGAGCAGCAATTTGAACGCCAAGAGCCGCCCCTGGTGCCACCGGTGGCTATTATCAACACTCCAAGCAATCAACCGGCCCACTTATATCCTCAACAAGTGGACCGTGCCACCATCAACAAGTTAATGGTGGAGCAAATGATCGAAATGAAGCTCGCCGAGCGGGGAGACGGAGAGCACATGGCTTTTGATGTGTATAGGGTACCTTACCCTACACACCGTGCCATGAAAAGACTACCTCCAGGCATTACCAAGCCTCCTAAGTTTGATAAGTTCAACAGGCAAGGATCCCCAAAAGAACACATCGCCTATTACATCAATGTGATGGGAGATTTAGCAGCCGATGAATCATACTTGCTGAAGTTCTTCGACTCCTCCTTGACGGGTCTGGCATTTGAATGGTACTCCAGCCTGCCGGCAGGGTCCATATCTGATTGGACTAACATGCAAAAGAAGTTCAGGGAGCTATTCTATATTGTGGAAAGGGAAGTGATAGTAGATGAACTCTACGCAACAAAGCAAAAGAATAATGAGTCAGCACTGAATTACATCCAGTGATGGAGGAACCTCAGTATGAGGTGCAAATGTCCTCCTCATCAAGAAGATGTAGTCCAAATCTACAAGCAAAGTCTGAAAAGAGAACTGCTGGAAAGAATGATTGGAATGGAGATCCGGTCGTTCGATAGACTAAACAGTGTGGTGGCGGAAATACTCCGCCAACTCATTTACCAGTCAAAAGAGTAAGCCAATCGACAAGAAGCCTACTGGGAAGGAGGTGCATGCAGTGGATCTCAAAACCTATGAGCGGCAAAGAGATGGGGGCAAGGCAGTGGCCGGATCCTCCGACAACAATGCTGAACCAAAGAGAAAGGTCATCCCCTTTCAAGACAAAATGAGGAAGCCATATTCCTTCCCCAGAGAAAAGACCAAGACATTATTTGATTGGGGTATCATATACAACAAGATCACCCTCCCAACACCTAAGAGACTTGACCAGGCTGTAAATAAGGATGATCCTCCGTACTGTCTATACCATCAAATCCTAGGACATCCTTTGGAAGACTGCTATGTTTTCAAAGACATCATGGAGTCTTTGATCAAAGAGGGTGAATTGCAAATGGGGGATTATAGAGTTGATCCGCCCCAGCCGCATGAGCTACCTGCTCGGTAAGCTGCGATAAATATGATCTCTCTATACCAGCAACTGCCAGAAGAGATCTCCAAGGCTAGCATAGAGAGAACATATGAGAGTCATATCCTTGCCTCGATCAAGGAGCATGAGGAGTGGCAAAAGGTGCCTGGAAAGACAAAGAAGAGATCAGAAAAGAAACCAGCTCCTACGGTACATATTCGGGGAGTGACGCCTCAACCGCCTCCACCGATTGTCACCCCGATATGGTATCTAATAGAACCCAAGGTTGTCATCCAAAGAAACCCTGGCAATAGAAGGCATCGAACGCCTTTACCACTATACAGAGGGGGCAACCCTTCGCTTGAGCACTTGCAAGCGCTAATTGATGAATTAGATGAATATGAGCAGCCGGACAGGCATCCCGTCCGACTACAAGAGTACGTTCCATGAGATGAGCTTGAGAAGCTGATGCTGGAAGCACCCATTGGACAGGAGACACCTCAACCCCAAGAAGAGTTGTTTTGGGGGCAGGAAACTACAAAACCCAAGAAAAAGAAGAAAAGACCTAAGAAAAAGAAGGCAGTTGCGCCTCTCTCCTGCAACACCATTTCATCTTTGCTGGGTTTAACTGAGCATTACGATGAGGAAGTAATCTATTCCCCATCCAATGACGTCAATCAAGTTGGGGCATCAGGGGCTGAATTCATAACAAGATCTGGGAGGAAATGGGGACGCCCTCCTCCGACCAATCAAAATATCATCTTCAGGGGGGAGGCCTCCTATCAAATCTCGGAGCCCGAAGTTCGAGGGATGCAAGTTCCACCTCCTCCGGGACTCTAAACTAGTTAAGAGATTGGGGGCACAATCCCATCTTTTGCTGAATTTCTGACAGCAGAAGAGCAGACCAAAGCACTGTCTGCAGCCCCAAAGGTACAAGAGAAGGCTAGCGACAAGAAAAGCAGTCCGATCAGTGTACTCCAGGTCAAGAAAAACTTAAAAGACAAAGAAGAATTGAAGTTGGATGATGTTAGAGCGGAAAGTAGGATCATCAAGCTGCTGAAGAAAATCCCTACACGGTTCAGTGTTTGGGAAATCCTATCCCTAAGTGAAGAGACCAGGAAGGCGCTGATCACAGCCTTGTAGACTCTGGCGCAATATGAGACCTGCCTGGTAGAAATGCAGGTAGAGGCTACCGTCGCCAATGCGGAGTCTATCACATTCACCCCGGAGGACATGCTCCTCCCCATGACCACTCACAACAGACCCTTATACATGAGGGGGCAGTTAAATGGGCTACCTCTAAATAGAATTCTGGTAGATCCTGGAGCAGCTGTCAACATTCTACCATACAAGATTTATCAAAAGTGTCACTTTGATGTGCATCTTGCCCCTGTACACGATGTGAGAATAGCAGGCTTCAACCAGAAGTTTGAGGTTCCTCTAGGGGTCGCGGAATTTGACCTGATTCTGGGGGACTTCAAGACAAGAGTCCAATTTCATGTAATCAATGCAAATACGTCTTACAAGGCTCTGCTGGGACGGCCTTGGCTCCATCAAAATAGAGTGGTCCCATCGACATGGCACCAGTGCATTAAATACATAAAATAAGGGGAGGAGCAAAGGACTTTTGTCGATGCGCACCCATTTGAAGTGTACGAGTGTCATCTCCTTGATGCTGATCTGTATCTGGAGCACTCGGAAAGTCAAGTCCCTCAGAAAGGCAAAGGAAAAGAGATCATTTTCGCTGATGAGTGGTTTCCACCACCACCACTAGAGATCGCCGCTGCAGAGCCAACACCAACAATAAAGATGGATGTGCAGTCATGTGATGCCTCAGTTTGCAAACATGGTTCAGCTGTGCAAATTGAAGATGAAGAGCAGGAACTTATTCTAGTTCTAGAAGGCCTTATAAAGCCGGCCGTCGAAATAGACTGTCAAACAGTAAGGGCGTTGAAGACCATGGTGATAGCTCACCCGGGTGGCCGCTTCACGGTCTTTTATGCGGCTGAAGAGCAGCCAATGAGTGTAATCACAGGGATTGTGCTTCCCCTCGACACAAACATGGATACTAAAACTAGTAGCATGGAAAATAGGATGTGATCGCCACCTAGCAAGTCGCCTAAGAATGAAAATGAGATAATGGCTGACTTAAACTAGGAAAAGGAGAGAGAACAGAAACGGACCTGATGTCGCGGTCGCCATGGGCGCCGCGATAGACTGGTGTCGCGTCCGCTTTTGTCGATGCGTCTATGGTCGCGTCACCCTCGGCCGTCGCGTTCTCTGAATGCCGGAGAAATAAGGTAAGGACCTTCTTCTCATCCTCCAGCCGGCCGGAGAACCAGAGCTTCTCGTAGATTTCACCTGTTTGCCTGCCAACCAAAGAAAATCACAACAAAACGCCCTATTAGAATACGTGAAGCATAGTATCTATTCTAAAAATGGAGGGAAATGGGAGATCATGGCGGGAACGCACCTGGGGTGGTTTTGAACCCCTATGGGTGTGGGAAAAAACGTGGGTGGATAGGGAAGTGCTCTATCTAAAAATAACGCAAAAATGCATGTAGAAGTAACAGGAGAGAAGGAGAAGAAAATGAGCCCCATTGGGGCGACTCCCTGGCGGGAGTACGGCTCTAAGGATGTGCAAGAGCTCCAGGAGATCGTCGGGGTCGCCCTCTTCATGTTCCGTGCTCCGTTAATGGTGGAAGAGTAGCTTTGGGGAATGGAATGTGAAGGGAAAATGGCAAAATGAGTGGCTGTAGTGCTAAGTATGGGTGAGAGGGAATTTTGGCAACCCTTAGGGGTGGTAATGAGGCTCCCCTCGTCCTTGAGGAGGGGCTTGCTTATATAGAGCTTGGATAAGAATTAGTGATATTATCTCTTCAAAATTATTTTAAAAATCATAATAGGAGATAAAGCCTATAAAAATGGATTGAGAGTCCTTAGGGAGCCTTAGGAAGTCCTAAGGCTAGGATCCCGCCCCAAGGGGTAAGGATAATCCTTAGGATTAAGTTGAGTTCAAAGGAGGATAAATAGGGGGTAGTTACAGAGGCCAGGGGATCGGTCCTTGTCGCGACGTATCGTAGGACCGCGACTAAGACGCGACGGCATGGGAGGGCGCGACAGAATTGCCCACGTACATGGATAATGCATGGACTGTCGCGGCTGCCAGAACCGTCGCGGCTAGAGACGCGGCGCCACGAGGCGTCGCGACAATAAATCCAGATTATTTTGAGAATTATCAGCCAACTATATGATAAGACAAGAGTTATTATGCCCCAAGGACTCTCTCAAAGGATAATTTTCAGGATTTCAAGGCATTTTAATGGCTTAAAGGGCTCAAATCAAGGCAAATGATGGGCTCAAGGTGAGTGACCAATTAGGGGCCCACTAAGATAACAAGAAATGTGGTTCGACCCATTAGTTATAACCGGGTGTCTACAATGAGAGGGGATGATGACTGTAAAATCCTTGAAGAGATTGGAAATCCCTTAGTACCAATCATAGGGTTCTCCGACATGTCCAGCATGTGGACGTCTCGTTCCGCCTCCGTCTTCGAATGCCGACTGATGTGACCTTCTCCGACGGTGGTTTACGGACGTGCCGCTCCTTCGTTCGCGTTGAATGACAGACCGGTTGACCTCGTTGACTCCTCGTTTGACCAGGTTGACCGAAGGAAAACAAGGAGAACTGGAAGGGGATGGGAGATTTCAATGATCGCCAGGGCCTTACCTGTGCCCAAGGAGTTGTGTGATCACGCCGGAGTAGTAGCCTCGCGTCGCGGGTGATGGTGAAGCTCCAACTTCTCCTCCTTCAGCCGGCCAAAGGAAGAGAGCTCCACGGTCCTCTTCAGATCGTTCCTGCCACAGAACAAGACTCTATTAGACTTAAAATAGTGCAGCAAATATTCGAAATGAAAGGTGGAGGGCCCAAAAGGAGAGTCCCGTACCGGTTGCGGACTTGAGAAGAGGGGTGGCCAAGTGTTATGACCACCCTTCTTCCCTCCGTTTTTGGTTGGGAAACCCCTTTCTAGGTGTGTAGAAGGTGACCTACGTGCCTAGAGTGTGTGGGAAGTGTGTGTGACATGCAAGTATCTAAGAGAGAAATAGAGAAGGGGAGAAAGAGGGGGAGGTGATCCTCGTTGTTGTTGTTGCAAGCTCCTTCCAAAGGCTCCTTCAGCTCCTTAGAAGCCTCCTTGGACGTCCCACAGGTTGAGAGGAAGTAGAGGAAGACTTGGTGAAGCTTGAGTGTGATTTTCTCTCTCCTCTCTCAAAGCTTGAGCATATGGACGTCCAGCCTCTTCCCCCTTGTTCAGAGGGACCAAGGGGGAGTTATATAGACAGTGAGCTCGGGGTTGAGAGCATTGGATGCTCAAGTGTGAAGAAACACACTTGCACATGTGACAATTCATGTGTTTAAGCTCCAACCAATAGGAGAGGCCAAATGGGATTTTTACTGGGTCAAGGGACTGCCAAGGTGGCCCATATACCCGTTGGGAACGGCCCCATGCGTTGCATGGCCGAGACAAGGGCGCTAGTGGGCTGGAATCTCGGGTTAGTTGCGCAGACCAGGTAAACGCTCTTGACGTCCAGGGATCAGGCCGCCAACCTCATGCAGACGTCCATCGAGGTGGATGCCAACATGGGTCAACGTCCAGGGGCATTGCCGTCAATCAGTAGTCGGCGGCAGTCGATGCTGCCGTCTACATGGGATCCGAGGCTGGTCAACACATGGTTAAACGAGGCTTAATGGGCCAAATAGCCTTGCGGGAAATGAGCCAAATCTCGCGTCTACACAGCACAGTCACCAGACTGGCTGAAAGACAACAAATCCCTCTCCGTCAACGTCTCAGCCAGAAGGAGATGTTCAAAAAACTATGGTACCCTCCAAATATGGACAGGGATTTGTTAAAAATCACTCAGCACCCAGGACTCGGCTTGTCACTGGGAGGAAGCTATACCGTTGGCATGATCAGCATAGCCAACCAAACAGAAGAGAGCCCATCAGGGGTAGTTTATGATGACTACCGTGAAGAAAGAGACATAGCTGAAACAACTCCAGACACAAATGACAAACCTCCCCAGGGGGCAACAGTGTCTCCCACATGTACTCCCGTGGAGCTCCCTGCCACCCAGGTACTCTTGGTAGCTGGAGAACAGAAATGACAGACTGCCCAGCTGGTCTCAGTGGGCCCAAAAGAGATAAGAGACCAAGAAGTGACAACATGCATATCACCAGATCCAAGTCAAGAGGCCCAACAGACAGAAGAGACTGAAGAGAGTATGTCAGTTGAAGACCAGCAAAGAGAATACGTGGAGGTGTTAGAGGCAGGAGCTGATGAAGAAGGCTTTGTGGACCTCCAGCCAGCACCAGAAGAGTTTGAGGATGATGGCCAAGCCACAGTTGATGAGTTGGTGGAAGTAAACCTTGGCATGAAGGATGATTACAGACCAACCTTCTTAAGTGCCCTCATCCCAGAAGAAGAGAAGCAGTGGTATATCCAGCTGTTAAAAGAATTTCGGGATTGTTTTGCTTGGAATTACAAGGAAATGCCGAGACTCAACCCTGACATGGCACACAACATCTTGGCAATTGACCCAAAAATTGAACCGATCAAGCAATCTCCCAGGAGAATGAGGCCAAAATTGATAAACAAAGTTTGTGCTGAAGTGGACACAAATTGATAGATGTGGACTTTGTTGAAGAAAACCAGTATACAACTTGGTTAGCAAACAATGTCGCCGTCAGAAAGGAGAATGGACAGATCAGGATCTGTGTAGACTTCTGAGATCTGAACAAGGCTTGCCCAAAAGATGATTTTTCGGTGCCAATCACTGAAGTGATGATAGATGCGACCACCGGACATGAGGCCTTGTCATTCATGGACGGATCATCCGGCTATAACCAAATTTGGATAGCGGAGCAGGATAGGGTGCACACTGCGTTTAGGTCACCCAAAGGGATCTTCCATTACAAAAGAATGCCTTTTGGTCTCAGAAATGTTGGGGCTACCTACCAAAGGGCGATGACGAAGATCTTTGATGAGCTGCTTTACAAGAAGGTGGAGTGCTACATTGATGATCGGGTGGTCAAAACCAAAAAAAGAGAAGACCACCTGGCCGACCTCAGAGTCGTCTTTGAAAGGCTGAGGCGGTATGAGCTGAAAATGAACCCGATGAAGTGTGCGTTCGGGGTATCCAGTGGCAAGTTTTTGGGCTTCATCGTCTGATACAGGGGAATAGAAATTGACCCTGTTAAGATTAAAGCCATTCAAGAATTGCCGCCACCAAAGAACCTAACTGAGCTCAGGTCACTACAAGGGCGACTGGCCTACATCCATAAGTTTGTCTCAAATTTATATGGGCGATGTCACCCTTTTCATAAGTTAATGGGGAAAGATTTCCCTTTTCAATGGAACCAGGAGTGTCAGAACGCTCTGGATCAACTGAAGACATACTTCAACACTCCACCAGTGCTGGGTGCTCCGATAAAAGGCCGCCCTCTCATCCTATACATAGCAACTACAGAACACTCTTTGGGAGCTATGCTGGCACAGGAGAATGAGGAAGGAAAAGAATAGGATCTCTACTACCTCAGTCGAAGGTTAGTAGGTGCAGAAGTGAGGTATTCTCCAATTGAAAGAATCTACCTAGCCTTGGTTTTCACAGCCAAGAAGATGAGACACTACATGCTATCGCATGAGGTAAGGCTGATCTCTAGGGCCGACCCCATCAAATACATACTCTCCCAACCGGCGTTTAGGGGAAGAATAGGCAAATGGGCTATTATATTGATGGAGTTCGACATCAAGTACATCCCTCAAAAGGCAATCAAGGGTAGGCAGTGGCTGATTTCTTCGCAGCTCATCCTATGCCAGAAAATTCTCCCTCATCACAGAGCTACTAGAAGATGAGACCCTCGAAGTGAACCAGTTGCAAACAACTACCTGGCAGCTATACTTTGATGGGGCATCAAGAATAGAACTGACTGCATATGGCAGCGCAAGAGTCTGAGCAGGGGCGGGCATCGTCCTGAAATCGCCAGAAGGAGAAGTCACGCACACCTCCTGCTCTATTAACAAGCCATGCACAAACAATGAGGCTGAATATGAGGCCTTAATCATTGGCTTGCAGGTGGCCCTTTTCATGAATATCAAGGTGCTGCAAGTCTTTGGCGACTCAATGCTGATTGTCAAACAAGTGCAAGGGGATTTTGACGTCAAAAAGCCAAAGTTGCTGCCATACCACCGAAAAGTCAAGAGACTACTATCAAAATTCTATCGAATAGAAATAGAGCACATTGGCAGGAGCAAGAATGCACAAGCAGATGCTCTGGCAAAATTGGCCAGCTCCTTGGCAGTGCCACCAAATGAGAAGCTGGAAATTGTCGTCATGAATCGATGGAAAGTCCCCAGCATGATAGAAGATGAGCCCGAAAATGAAGAGAATGGCCAAGAGGAAGTGTTTGTGGCTAAAGAGATAAGACAAGAAGATTGGTGAGAGCTCCTGCTGCAGTGGTTCAAACACTAGCAACTGCCGTCACAAAGAGAAGAAAGGATCAAATTGGTCAGAACAAAGGACTCATATGAGTTAAGAGGCAGAGTTCTGTACAGAATTATGGCAGACTCCAAGAAAAAATCTTGCTGAGGTGCCTGTCACCTGAAGAGGCCTGGAAGGTCATGAAAGAGGTGCACGCCGGAACTGCTGGCGCCCACCAGGCTGGGCCAAAAATGAAAATAGAAATTAAAAAGCTCGGTTATTATTGGCCAACCATGTTTGAAGACTGTGGCAATTTCGCCAAAACATGTCAAAAGTGTCAAGAACATGCGGTCATACCAAGAAGGCCTCCCATACACCTACATCCGACCATTCCAAGTTGGCCGTTTGCACAATAGGGCACAGATGTTGTAGGCCCTCTGCCACCTTCCTCGTCAGGGTGTAAATACATCCTGGATATCACTGACTATTTCTCAAGATGGGCTGAGGCTGTGGCATTAAGAGAAGTAACAGGGGAGTTGGTGGCACGCTTTATACGGCAAAACATAATCTTCGGATTCGGGAGCCCAGACCTGATCATATCAGACAATGGAACACACTTCAAAAAATCAGAAGGTGTCCAAAATGGCTGCCAAATACATAATAGACGGAGGACTTCAACTCCCTACAATCCGCAAGCCAACGGTCTGGCGGAAGCTTTTACAAGACGTTGTGCACCCTACTGGCCAAAACAGTCAGTGCCAACAAAAGCGATTGGGAGGACCATATGTACGAGGCCTTATGGGCTTATCAGACCATCTACAAGACACCAACGGGCTGCTCACCTTTCTCCCTGGTGTACGGTTCAGAAGCCGTGGTCCTGATAGAACTTGAAGTGCCATCTCTCAGGGTAGCCATCCAACATGGGTTAGCTCCTGAGAACCAGACCAACATTGAAAGAAGGCTCGATGAACTCTCTGACTTGGAGGGGAAGAGACTGCGAGCTCAACAGAATATTCAGGTCTACCAGGCCCGCATAGCACGAGCCTTCGACAAGCTCGTCAAGGGCCAGGAATTCAAGAAAGGAGACCTTTTCATGGTCAAGAAAAGAAAAGTCATAGCCGGCAACCCAAAAGGGAAGCTGAACGTGAATTGGATCGGGCCGTACGTGGTGCAGAGAGTCTATGAAGGCGGCGCCTACGTCCTAGTCAACCATCGGGGTGAAGTGCAATTCCACCCCTCAATGGAAGACACTTGAAGCTGTACCATGCGTGTCACCCTCACTTCGGCGACCAGCATCATGAGCAGCAAGAGAATGAGCAAGAGCCAGACCCGAGCAGCTTATTCGATGAATGAACGACTCGACTGCAAAAGAAACTGTTGCAGTTGCAATAGCAGGGAGTCTCTACACCCAATCTCCCCCATGAAAAAAAAGGAAAAAAAGAGCAATGAAATAAACCAAATGCACAAAAAAAAAGAAAAAAATGTTAAACCTTTAAACCCCTGGGTCGTTAGTCACCGATGACGAAGAGCCAAAAGAAAAATGCAAAAAAATGGCATGCAAAAGCATGGCAAGAAAAAGAGAGGCAGCCATACCGCTAGCCGGACCATGACTCTGAGGTGATGAATGTCCCAACAAAGATTTATAAGATTTCTGTGATTTTCCGCTGATGAGAAGAGTCCCTTGTTTTAATTAGCATATCACCTCTTTGTGAGCTTTGTGGAGTTTGTTCGGATTTTCCGCACCTCTCCCCCTATGAAAAGGACCTTTTAAAAGACAAAAGGCTTCATGTTTTTCCTCAAATAAGAGACTTAAAAGAAATTTCTGTACCCTGACATGCAGGATCGACCAATATCTAATTGACCCAATCGCTACCATCTTTTGTGGGCAAGGGGACCTATGGAGCTAGTGTCAACAAGCCCGGGTGGCCGGCATTATCATCAAACATGCCAGAGTCGCAATAAAAGCCGACAATGGCGTCAAGACCAAGAGATCAACATCATTCAAACAGAGAAGTCCCACTGGCGGTCGCATCAACGCAACACGAGGCCACACCAGTAGCATGGTCGTGGGACAAAGAGACATCAACAAGCTCAAGCAGCCGACGTTGATTAGGACGTCGGCAAATTGCACCAATACCCTTTCAAAAAAAAAAGAAAAAAAAAGAGAGAAAAGAAGGAGGCTAAAAATAGAGATGTCTCATCGGACTTGTCCATTGGACAAGGGCAAAAAGGACCAAAACCCGGCCATGGTGAAAACCCGCAAAGGGCGCCATGGGCAAAATCGGGTACCCCGCTACATGAAAACCCGAAAGGGCATATAGGCAAAAGTAAGAGGGGGTCGGATCGGGTGAAAACCCGAAAGGGCGCCCAATTCGATAATGAGAAAACAAAAAATAAAATAAAAAAGGGATGAAGGCAAATGTTAGATTCCAGTAGACACGAAAGGCCAGCAGAAGCCCGTCATCCTAACGGTGAATAGTCAACTAAAGCTTGTCATCCTGATGGTGAACAGTTGACAGAAGCCAGTCACCCTGACGGTGAACAGACAACAGAAGGCCGTTATCTTGACAGCAAAAGTCTCTGTCATACCAACGGTCAACAGACAACAGAAGGCTGTTATCTTGACAACAAAAGTCTCTATCATTCCAATGGTGAGCAGACGACAAAGGTCCCATCATCCCGATAGTCACCTGACGGCAAAGGTCCCATCAACTGACGACAAAGGTCCCGTCATCTCAACAGTCACCCGGCGGCAAAGGTCCCGTCACCCCGACAGTCAACTGACGGCAAAGGTCCCGTCATCTCGACAGTCACCCGGCGGCAAAGGTCCCGTCACCCCGACAGTCAACTGACGGCAAAGGTCCCGTCTCCTCGACAGTCACCCAGATGGCAAAAGGTCCTATCACCCAGACGGCAAAAGATCGCGTCACCTCGACGGTCAGCAGACGGCAAAGGTCTCGTCTCCTCGGCAGTCACCCAGACGGCAAAAGGTCCCGTCACCTTGACGGCAAAGGATCCCGTCACCCTGACGGTTGATAGATAGCAAAAGTCCCTGTCACACCGACGGTCACCAGAAAATAGAAGCCCGTCATCCCGACAGTCAACAGACAACAGAAGCCCCATCATCTTGACAGCAAATGTCCCTGTCATACCGACGGTTGTCAGACAACAGAAGACCCGTTGTTTTGACGGTAAAAGTCCATGTCATACTAACGGTTAACAGAAGCCCCGTCACCCTGACGGTCAACAGACGACAAAAGATCCCGTCACCTCAAGACTCTACCAACAGACAACCACGAAAAGGCAAGACCTGCAAAAAAAAAAAAAAAAAAAAGAGGCTAAAAATAGAGATGCCTCGTCGGACTTATTCAGACTACCCCACCGAGTAAGGGTAAAAAGGACCAAAACTTGGTCATGGTGAAAACCCGCAAAGGGCGCCATGGGTAAAATCGGGCACCCCGCTACACGAAAACCCAAAAGGGCATGTAGGCAAAAGCAAGAGGGGGTCGGGTTGAGTGAAAACCCGAAAGGGCGCTCAATCCGATAATGAGAACTATATAGTAAGTATGTATATTATATATATATATATATATATATATATAATATAGATATATATATATATATATATATACTAGCATAAATAACTGCGACCACAAAGTGTATGAAGAAAATATCAATAAACAAAAGGGAAGTGCTTTTCATTGATAAAAGTCGAGCTACACATCATTGAGGTACTACCTCGGGAATACATGCAAAAAAAAGAAAAAAAAAGGACACGAAGAAATCTATTGTAAATCCCTAAAGAGATCTTCTAAGGGAAAAATGCCCAAATAGAGTGAGGAGGCCCTCTCCTTCAAGCGGCTCTTCTGAGCCCAAATCTCTTCCACCTTCTCCTCAGCTAAGGCAGCTTGGCCTTCACTCAGCAGCAGGGCCTCTTCTGCCTGCTCCCGGGCAAGTTCTACGCCATCCAGTTCAGCCTTGGCAGTGGCTAGCTCGATTTGCAGTCTCGCAATATTGGCCTTTAAGTCTTCCGAGGTGGCATCGAGCTTCGCAATCGTAGATCTTTGATGTTCCTTGCTGGCCTGTAGAGGCTTTGACACTGCCTTATACTCAAATTGCTGCATCTTCAGAGCTGTCAGCTGGTCCGGCATTTCATGGCGAACGTAATGCCGCCACTTTACAAGTTTAAGCAGCATAATGACTCTTTCAGCCCAACCAGCCAAGGGGCATCCCATAAAAGCTAAAACCTCGGTGAGCTTATCTGCCACGTGCTTCATGGCCTCATAGCTGATATCGGGATTTTGACTCGCCATCAAGCGCACTGTGGACATTTGTTGCTTGATTATGGCATCAAAAGAAGATACGACCCTGGAAGAGACAACAGGCGGCACCTCAAAGTTCACCTGGGCATCCACATCAAACCATAGGCTCACGTCTATTTCATATGATGAAGAGGGCAGTGCAGCCACGGTAGCCGTATCACCTATTGAGGGAATATGTTGCACCTCAGCCATGGCAGTGGGGGTTGTCATTACCTCTGAAGAGACTGCACCGCCACCAATGGGTGCAAGCGCCGGTTGAGGAATTGGTGCATGAGAATGATCATCAAAAGAGACTTCAACCAAAGGATCATTGTCCCCAAGAATAGGCCCAGCTGGGGCGCTCAGTGCCTTCGCCAAGGGTGGCTTGTATGGCACCATTGCCATCACAGGTAAAGGGTCAATGCCCGCCGTCGACTGCGTTTCGGAGGTGGAGGTTTGGGTCAGATGCCTACATAAAATGGACAAACTTGTTAAAAAAATCTATATGAAAAGAATGTCAGTGCGAAAGCAAAACAACTGGACTTACAGGAACAGACTCAGCAGGCGTCATAACATCCTGCTCTGAACTGACAGCTAAGGAAGCGGCCACACTGCTACTGGAATCATCTTCAATGCCTTCCAAGGCTGCTATCATTTCCTTTGACTCCCTGCGTTCTTCTATGACTCTGGGGTTGGCGTCCGAAGAGTAGAAAGCATGAGAACCCAAAGAGCTGCCCGAAGAAATAGTCATTGGATTATCAGGGCCTTCAGGTGAGGGTTCCCGGCCACCTCTATGAATCTTCATGAGAGCCAACCTGGTGGCTGCACGGGAACTCACACAGATAGTTCGCAAAGGCCGTTTGGCCCTCCGATCTACAGCCTTCACTGCTGCGCATTTGCTTGTGGTAGAGGGGTTCAAAGAGACGGCGCCAGCTAAAAAGAAAAAGAAGAGTCAATGGCAAAGAGATAAAAGGGTAATCTATGAGAAAACAAAAAGCCTATCTTCACCTCGCTGAGGATTAGCTACCGGAGAAAGAGGCTCTCCAGCCAAACTTGAAAGTTCTGCTGTTTGAGAAGGAACAAATACGTCTCCGGATGCTGCTGTTTCCGAGATAGGAGGGGACACCGGCACCGTCACTAGCACCGTCTCAACCAGGGGAGGCACCCGAGGTTCGGGTTCCAAGCTAAAAGAAGCAGCTGCTTGGGCATCGTCACCTAGCTATGTTTAGCAGAATATTGAAGTCAATGAACAAGCAAAAGAATAGAAAGCAAGAAATGAAAGAATAACCACCTAGGGCTGCATTGTCAGAATGTTGACTGACGAACTCTTCAAAGGAGGGGACTACTGGACCCTCCGGGGCAGTCACCACATCTGAGGACATTGTCTTTCTTCTCTTGAAGCCCTTGTGGCTTCAGCAACAGCCCTCGCCACATCAGATTTTCTGGCCGATGACTTTGTGGCAGGAGGCAGGGGAGGAGCAGTCTCCTCGATGAAGTAGTCTGGCTTCTGGACTCTCAGAATGAGCTCGTGATACCTTCTCCTGTACTTCTGAGCAAAGGGATCTAATTCACAAAAGCCATGAATCAGAATGATGATAAGATGAATAAGAAAGGAATCTTAAGAGAAAATGAGAAAGGCCATACCTGGTATGCCAGTGTACGAACGAAACAGAGTCCAATACATGTACGTGCTCTGCTTATCCCGGGATGCCGGTTCACCCAAAAGATGAACCCCGCTGACTCGCCCTCGCCGGTTTAGTTAAAAGGCAGACCCTGCCGATTGGGGCTCACCGATTCGACCCTGCCGATGCACTTCTACAGAATCAAGAAGAAAAGTTTTCTGCGTAGAATCACCTGAGCAATCACATAGGCCACCCCAAGTGCTGCCCATCTGTGCAGTCTTCTGCCAAGTATCATGAGATCATTAAACGGGCTGACAAGTCGGATATTCCCCGCATTAATGAGACCGGCCCATATGCGGCTATGAAAATGTAAGCCCATTAAGCAGCACCCGCAGGCACTGCTTGCCTCCTCTCGTACCACCTGCGGGTGGGGGGCATTTGTGGGCACCCAAGATAAGCTAGAAGGCTTGCATCAGCCCAGCCCAGCTCCCCCAAAGGGAAAAGACCCGTTAAAATCCCACTAAAAGGACCTCCTCAATAGGCCCAAGAGAGCCCCTCATCCAAGGGCCCATGCACCCCATGCAAGGGGGTCATCCTAAGCTACCTCCACACCTCCCCACTACAAAGAAAAGGTGTTGTCGCAGCAGAGGTGAAGGGGTAGGGAATTTTCCTCTTTGGGTGTTCTCCTCCTCTCTGATCCATCCCCTTTTGGCTGGTTACGGGAGCAGAAAAAGGGAGCTGGAACATTCCTCGCTGGGGGGCTGGGTGAGGGATAAGAGAAGGCAGTGAAGAAAAGGTTCAGGGGCTCTAATCTTGCTGGTTGGCCAGAAGAAAAAAAGGAGCAGTGGGGGGGGGGTCTTCTTCGGTTGGGCTTCTCTCTCCCTCCTCTCATTCTTGCTGACCACGTGAAGAAGGGAGAGCAGGTGGAAGAGACCTCTTCTTCCTCCTCTTGGTGCTGGTTGCAAGCAGGAGAAGGGGAGTTGCTGGTTGCTTGTGTGGGAAGAGAGGGTTGAAGAGAAGAAGAAAAGAGGAGGTAGGGAAGCTTCTTTCGGCTGGGCTTCCACCTGCTACATCAAGAGAAGAAAAGAAGACCAAGCGAAGGAAAGGAAGAAGGGTGAGAAGAGAGAAAGGAGGAAGAGGGGACTGCCGTTGCAGTCCCCTACACTTGTGTTTTCCTTATTTACTTCTTCCCTTCTTATTCCCCATGTAGCAGTCCCCATCTCCAATAGTGAAAAGAGCCCTTTTCTTTCATTCTTTTGGTTGCATGCTCCCCCCTTACCCCTGTTTAGTTGTGTTTTTTTTTTTCTTTTTTTTTGCATGAGACCGAAATGTTCTCCATGTGTATTGAATGAGACATGCTTTCCCTTGTATGTGTTCTTCTTTCTTTTCTTTTGCATGAGACTTTATTCTATCCCCATTTGGGTAGTGAGGAGGGCGATTCAATGCCTCATCCCACTCCCAAGGGAGCCATGTTGTGGAGCCATTGGATACCTCTTGGCCATGGAAGGGCACCCCATGAGAGGTCCATCCATGGCCATTCCCACACCCCAAACCAATGGGACCGAGTGAAGGGATATGGGGGCTTGCTGTTGCTGTGCATGGCTCTCTCTCCCTCTCCTCATTTAAGCTTTAAAAGACCAAATACCCCATCGCTGCCCCCTGTTTCACTGTGTCAAACCTCGCAGATTCACTTTTTCATGAGGTTTTGAACATCAAGGATCAGGTAATCGATACATGGGCCCTGTTTGAGCTCATAGTGTCTATACATGTTGGAGGTTCTGTCCCCTAAATTGGACGCTCAGATCCCTCACGGATCTTGAGAACCACGTCTAAACAGGGTTGCAGAATCACTTTTTCTTGTGGTTTTGAACACAAAGGGTTAGATAACCAATATCTGGGTCTGGTTCAAGCCTATAAATTGGTTCCTCACATGTTGGAGGTTCTGTCCCCCAAATTGGACGCTCAGATCCCTCACGGATTTTGAGAACCACATCCAAACAGGGCTGCAGAATCACTTTTTCCTGTGGCTTTGAGCACAAAGGGCTGGATGATCAATATCTGGGTCCGATTCAAGCCTATAAATTGGTTCCTCATATGTTGAAGGTTCTGTCCCCTAAATTGGATGCTCAGATCCCTCACGAATTTTGAGAACCACGTCTAAACAGGGCTGCAGAATCACTTTTTTTGTGTGGCTTTGAATACAAAGGGCTAGATGATCAGTATCTGGGTTTGGTTCAAGCCTATAAATTGGTTCCTCATATGTTGGAAGTTCTGTCTCTCAAATTGGGCGCTCAAACTCCTCACGGATTTCGAGAACCACATCCAAATAGGGCTACATAATCACTTTTTCTTGTGGCTTTGAACACAAAGGGCTAGATAATCAATATCTAGGTCCGGTTCAAGCCCACAAATTGGTTCCTTGTGGACTGAATGTTCTGTCCCCCAAGTTGGACGCTCAGATCCCTCATGGATTTTGAGAACCGTGTCCAAACAGGGCTGCAGAATCACTTTTTCTTGTGGCTTTGAACACAAAGGACTAGATAATCAATATCTGGGTCTGGTTCAAGCCCACAAATTGGTTCCTTATGGACTAAATGTTTTGTCCCTGAAGTTGGACGCTCAGATCCCTCATGGATTTTGAGAACTGTGTCCAAATAAGGCTGTAAAATCACTTTTCCATGAGACTTTTAGCATCAAGGGTTAGGTAATCAATACCTGGACCCCATCTGAGCTCATGAGTGGTGTCCACATGTGCCACATATCCTGTCCTCCCAATTGGACGTTCAGATTCCTTAGGGATTTCAAGAATTGTGCATAAATAGGTCATATCACTTAGGCCTGAAGATTGTGGTGATTCGGCAAGGCCGATCCGGCACGGCCTCCTGCCGATTCATTTGAACAGAACCCTTGCCAAATCACTTGTGCAGAATTATCAGCCTTGCAGATTCACCAACGAATGAGAAATCCATGAGACTCCGGGTTAGATAATGGAATATCTAGGCCCGGTTAAATGGACTTAAACATTGTTTTGTCACTTATTGGATTGCTTTTGGTCTTGGTATTAATCGGTCTCCCGTTAGGCATGGCTTGGAACCGGTACCGTGTGCCATCCGGGTGATGTCATCTTTGTCATACACCTTGTTTCTGGTGTCATCTCCATTATGGACGGTTACCGTGTTTTTTCCCCATCATCCAATGAGAGGGGAAATGCTGCCGGATTTTCGTTTGAACACTCGAATTGGCGAGCTGTCTTGTTTCTCTCCACTTGAATGAATCTGCAGCCTCTCAATAGTACCCCTGTATAATGACTTTGGCCCTTGCAGATTCACCTCTACAGAATCAGTCTACCCCTGCAGAATCAATCTGTCCTGCAGAATGGGTCCTGCAGAATGAGTCATGCAGAATGAGTCTGGCTTCCGGTTCACCCCTGCCATATCGTTTTGGCTGCTGAATCGATTTGTTTACCGAATTGAATGAAGTGTGTATGTCCCGCAGAATGGGTTATCTACCCTGTAGAATGAGCTGTATTTGTTGCATACAATAATTAAATAACACCGAATCATGAAAAGAACCATGATGACTAAAAGCATGTTAAAAGACATTACATAATAGATAAAAGAGCAAATGAATAAACATGCAACTTGACACTAAGAGATGAAAAGCACACACACACATTCAACTCTCTTGCAAATTTTAACTGCATCCTTGGGGTTTCATTTTGCCCCTTTATCGGATGTCCCGTTTTAGGCCATAAGACCTTCTATTCTGGAGATTAATCAAGGGTTTTCTCTTTCTAAAGAGATGTAATTAATGTCGTTGCACTTAGGCAATGGCGGGATCTTGGTCCCGACCCGATCTTCACTTTCATTTGACGAAGTCAAACGGTACGCACAATAGACTTAAAGCCCTTCGACTCTGGAAGGCAGAACACTTGTTGCCACACCAGTGGCTGGCATGCCTGCGCTATGCAAATTGCCGATTCATCTCATGTCGCCCTTGCTCGAGTAGCACTTGATGGAACTTGGATTAGCAATACGCATCCATGAGAACATGAGAAACATGATAAATAGAATTTAAAAAGATTAGAGATTTATTAAAATCCACTTCCATAGTGTGGCACGCCCGGTGGGACTTCTCTGTTTGAATGACGTTGATCTCTTGGTCTTGATGCCATCGTCGGCTTTTATTGCGACTCTGACATGTTTGATGATGATGCCGGCCACCCGGGCTTGTTGACACCTGCTCCATAGGTCCCCTACCCACAAAAGATGGTAGGGATTGGGTCAATTAGATACTGGTCGATCCTGCATGTTAGGGTACAGAAATTTCTTTTAAGTCTCTTTATTTGAGGAAAAAACATGAAGCCTTTTGTCTTTTAAAAGGTCCTTTTCATAGGGGGAGAGGTGCGAAAAACCCGAACAAACTCCACAAAGCTCACAAAGAGGTGATATGCTAATTAAAACGGGGGACTCTTTTCATCAGCGGGAAATCACAGAAATCTTATAAATTTTTGTTGGGACGTTCGTCACATCAGAGCCATGGTCTGGCTAGCGGTATGGCTGCCTCTCTTTTTTTAGCCATGCTTTTGCATGCCATTTTTTTACAATTTTCTTTTGGCTCTTCCCCGTCACTGGTGCCCTAACGCCTCGGGCGCCCCTTCACGGTCACGAGCACAAGCTCGCCACGCTGCCACGGAACCCCAACGTCGCCGCCGCAGAGGTAGAAGTCCCAGAAGGCCCGCAGCCTCTCTCCTTCGCCGCCGGTCACTGTCGCACCCGCCGCGTCCTACCGACCTCGCTGCGCACCGTGGAGAACAAGAGAGGAGAAGGGGGGAGAAGAAGAGAAGAGGGTGGGAGGAGAGAGGCAGTGCCCGCCTCTTTTCAAGAAAAGGCGGCGTGTGACTCGAGGGAGGACCCGCCAGTTCACAAAAAGGCAAGTGCGCACTGTTCAAGGGAGCCCCCGCCGATTCGCCCAAAAGGGGAAGCTTGCCAGTTTGCCCTTGCCGGTTCACCCAAAAGGTGAACCCCGCCGATTCGCCCTTGCCAGTTCAGTCAAAAGGCAGACCCTGCCGATTGTGCCTCGCCGATTCGACCCTGCCGATTCACTTCTGCAAAGTCGAGAAGAGATGCTTTCTGCGCACAATCACTTGAGCAATTACGTAGGCCGCCCTAAGTGCTGCTCATTTGTGCGGTTTTCTGCAGAATATCATGAGATCATCAAATAGCCTAACAAGTCGGATACCCCCCGCATTAATGAGATCGGTTCATATGTGGCTGCAAAAATGTAAGCCCGTTAAGCTGCACCTGCAGGCACCGCTTGCCTCCTATCGCACCACCTGCGGGTGGGGGGCATTTGTGGGCACCCAAAAACTAGCTAGCCTTGCACCGGCCAGCCCAGCTCCCCAAGGGGATAGGAACCCCTCAAAAGCCCATTAAAAGACCACCTAAAAACCCATCACCAAGAGGCCCATATACCCCATGCTAGGAGGTGACTTTAAGCATCCTCCACACCTCCCCACTACAAAAAAAGGCTGCTGTTGCAACAGAGGAAAAGAAGCTTCTTCTTCTCTTCCTTTTGGCTGGTTATGGGAGAAGGAGGCAAGGGGGTGTGAGGCTTGGCAAGGTGAGGGGCATGGGTAGAAAGGAAGTTGCTGCAGGCCTGCTTGCGTGACAAGAAAAAGTTGAAGAGAAGAAGAAGAGGAGGAAGAGAAGCTCCTTTCAGATGGGTCTCCACCTGCTACATCAAAAGAAGAAGAGAAGACCAAGAGAAGGAAAAAAAGAAGGGTGAGAAGAGAGAAAAGGAGGAAGAGGGGACTGTCGTTGCAGTCCCCTATACTTGTGCTTGTTTCATTCTTCTTGTCCCTTTTCTTTCCTTCCTCATGTAACACCCACTCCCCAACAGTGAAAAGAACCCTTTCTCCCGTTTCTCTTTTGCATGGCATCGGGTTTGGTGAATGTGGATAGGAAAAGAATGTTTAAATACTTTCTTTATACTTGTTTATTGGTATGCATGTGACATGATCGCCCCTTCTACGTGCTCTTCTTCTTCTTCCCCTTTTGTTCCTTTTTTTAAAATTGCATGAAGCCATGGTGTTTTGCCCCATTTGGGTGGTGAGGGTGGCTAACTGATGCCTCCCCTCACTCCTAAGGGGATAATTGTGTGGAGCTTGGGTGCCTCTTGGCCTATTAAAGGGCACCCCATGAGAGGCTCATCCTTATCCATTCCCATATTCCAAATCAAATGAAACCGAGTGAAGGCGTATGGGGGCTTGCTGCTGCTGTGTATGGCTCTCTATCCCTCTCCTCATTTTAGCTTTAAGAGACCAAATACCCCATCGCTGCCCCCTTGTTTCACTGTGTCCAACTCTGCAGATTCACTTTTTCATGAGATTTTGAACATCAAGGGTCAGGTAATCGATACCTGGGCCCTG
Organism: Colocasia esculenta; assembly: GCA_014218235.1. NCBI lineage: Eukaryota > Viridiplantae > Streptophyta > Magnoliopsida > Alismatales > Araceae > Colocasia > Colocasia esculenta. The sequence continues at coordinate 169,228,257 of CM024755.1, forward strand.
TTTGAGCTCATGGGCATTGTCTATGTGTGTTGAAGGTTCTGTCCCCCAAATTGGATGCTCAGATTCCTCACGGATTTTGAGAACCACGTCCAAACAGGGCTGCAGAATCACTTTCTCTTGTGGCTTTGAACACAAAGGGATGGATGATCAATATCTGGGTCCAGTTCAAGCATATAAATTGGTTCCCCATATGTTGAAGGTACCGTCCCCCAAATTGGATGCTCAGATCCCTCACGGATTTTGAGAACCACGTCCAAACAGGGCCGCAGAATCACTTTTTCCTGTGACTTTGAACACAAAGGGCTAGATGATTAATATCTGGGTCCGGTTCAAGCCTATAAATTGGTTCCTCATATGTTGAAGGTTCTGTCCCCCAAATTGGACGCTCAGATCCCTCACGGATTTTGAGAACCACGTCCAAACAAGGCTGCAGAATCACTTTTTCCTGTGGCATTGAACACAAAGGACTGGATAATCAATATCTGAATCCGTTTCAAGCCTATAAATTGGTTCCTCACATGTTTGAGGTTTTGTCCCCCAAATTGGACGCTCAGACTCCTCATGGATTTTGAGAACCACGTCTAAATAGGGCTGCAGAATCACTTTTTCTTGTGGCTTTGAACACAAAGGACTGGATAATCAATATCTGGGTCCGGTTGAACCCACAAATTGGTTCCGTACTGAATTAACTGTCCACCCAGTTGGATGCTCAGATCCCTAATGGATTTTGAGAACCGTGTCCAAACAGGGATGCAAAATCACTTTTCCATGAGACTTTGAATATCAAGGGTTAGGTAATCAATACCTGGACCCCGTCTGAGCTCATGAGTGGTTTCCATATGTGCCAAATATCTTGTCCTCCCAATTGGACGTTTAGATTCCTTACAGATTTCAAGAACTGTGCATAAATACGGCTGTCGTATCACTTAGGCCTGAAAATTGTGCTGATTCGGTAGAACTGATCCGGCAGGGCCATTCCGGTAGGTACCCTGCAGAATAGTTATCCAAAAGCCAAGTGATTCTGCAGGGACCCTTGTCGTATCATTTAAATAGAACCCTTGCCGAATCACTTGTGCATAATTATCAGCCTTGCAGATTCGCCCACGAATTAGAAATCCATGAGACTCTGGGTTATATAATGTAATATCTAGGCCCGGTTAAATGCACTCAAACATTGTTTTGTCATTTATTGGATTGCTTTTGGTCTCGGTATTAACCGGTCTCCCGTTAGGCATGCCTTGGGAACCGATACCGTGTGCCATCCGGGTGATGTCATCTTTTGACATACACCTTGTTTCCGGTGTCGTCTCCATTATGGTGGACGGTTACCATGTTTTTTCCCCATCATCCAATGAGAGGGGAAATGCTGCCGAATTTTCATTTGAACACCCGAATCGGCGAGCTCTCTTGTTTCTCTCTGCTTGAATGAATCTGCAGCCTCTCAATAGTACCCCTACAGAATGAATTTGGTCCCTGCAGATTCACCCCTGCAGAATCAGTCTACCCCTACAAGTTTACCCCTATAGAATCAATCTATCCTTCAGAATGAGTCTGGCTGCCGGTTCACTCCTGCCGTATCGTTTTGGCTGCCGAATCGATTTGTTTGCCGAATTGAATGAAGTGTGTATGTCCCGTAAAATGGGTTATCTACCCTGCAGAATGAGCTGTATTTGTTGCATACAATAATTAAATAACACTGAATCATGAAAAGAACCATGGTGACTAAAAGCATGTTAAAAGACATTGCATAATAGATAAAAGAGCAAATGAATAAGCATGCAAATTGACACTAAGAGATGAAAAGCACACACACACATTCAACTCTCTTGCAAATTTTAACTGCATCCTTGGGGTTTCATTTTACACCTTTATCGGATGTCCCATTTTAGGCCATAAGACCTTCTATTCTGACGATTAATCAAGGGTTTTCTCTTTCTAAAGAGATGTAATTAACGTCGTTGCGCTTAGGCAATGGTGGGATCTTGGTCCTGACCCGATCTTCACTTTTGTTTGACGAAGTCAAACGGTGCGCACAATAGACTTAAAGTCCTTCGACTCTCGGAGGCAGAGCATTTGTTGCCACTCCGGTGGCTGGCACGCCTGCGCTATTGAAATTGCCGATTCATCTCACGTCGCCCTTGCTCGAATGGCACTTGACGGGACTTGGATTAGCAATACACATCCATGAGAACATGAGAAACATAATAAATAGAATTTAAAAAGATTAGATATTTATCAAAATCCACTTCCACGGCTATTTATCATGAAAACAAAACATTTCATGTAATGCATATAACTTACGTTTCCTAAAATATGCAATTGATCTAAACATGTTCCTATGCATAGCATGCAATCAAAATTTTCATGGTATATGCTTACTGTCATGCAACAGGTAAACAATTTCAAGTACTTTTGACTCATATCATGTAACATGCAATTTAGTCATTATGTAGCAAGTAGTCATGTAGCATATAAAACAAATGACATGTGGTTCATGTGGCATGTAACATGTAGACATTTATCATGTAGTCATGTAGTCAATTATTATGTAGTTGCCAAGACATAGCCCACACTATTAATAGAGATCATATAGTCATATAGTCATTCACTTATCACCTAGGCAAAGCAGTGATGAAGTCATGGTCATTGCGCAATACTGGGGAAAGCCCTTCCCACCTTAACCAGTAGAATATGTCTACCTCCAGGATTTCAATCTGTTGCCCACGGATTCATGTAGTCATTTCATGTAGGTGAACCATTACCATAGGGGCATTCCATGGTGTAGTTCCTTGTAGTTATCTCTATCATAGCAATGTCTTTTTGGCCGATTCTTTTCAAATGCAATAATGTATAAAATCATGCAACTACATTTTCATACATTCTATGTATAAAATCATGCTCTTTCATACGTTCATGTATAATTTATCAAAATGACAATGCAATATCACATAGCATGCCTTTCTCAGTTCTGAAGTTAAACTTTACTATAAAACAGAAACCTATCATGGTACTAATTATATCACATCCATTCATGCACATATTCTCATGTTTATTTAAATTCTATATGCATTCTGCCATTCATAAAATCATAGCAATATGTACAAAGGTCTAAAAATCCCGAAATTTTGATAGTAAATCTGATTCAGATCATACCATGCACATGCAAAATTTCATAATTTTCTGAGTTGTGTAAGCATTTTTCATAATTATATTCCATCAGTTTATGCTAACTAACATGATACATTAGTGAGGAAAATCATACAATTTCTATTCTAGAACTAAATACAGCAGGTATGTAGTTTCATCTCACAGTATTACAGTCTCAAGTTTTAACATTCTAACATGAATCATGTTTGCCATCTTTTCACTTTTCTTTTATCAATTCCATTCGAATCCAAAAGAATAACCATTCATAAGTACATATAGTCTACACATCATTGTAATGACCTGTCCATAGTTTAACAATACTGAAACACACAAAACATCACCTAGTCAAAACCTCATATAAGCATGAATCACAGTTAAGTAAATACAATCAAATTTCAAGAAATTACAGTACTGATAAACTTAACGGCCAAATATGTGGCGTTTACATCAAGTTAACGTCCACACATCCTATCGTTAACATCAGTAGACGGCGGCACATAGCGCCGTTAACATATAGTAAATGTCCAAAAAAACATGTTGTTTACTTGAAATAAATGGCAGTCAATGTTTTCATTTATAAAAACTAAACGGCAAACGATATGGACGCCAAGTTCATACGCTCAGAAGACATAGAAACATCATATAAAATGACAGGACTTCTACCCTTTCCCGCACGTTATTTTCATGGTTTAAAAATCTATAAAAATGATAAATCTAAATACTAATCTATCCTAAACTGATCCCTCATGTCACTTGCCTCTAACCCTCCTTCTGGAGTGACGAAAAGAGATCCGAAGAAGCCCACCTTGGCAGTAAGGCAGTCCCCCTCTCCAGCTTCAATCGCTCAGAATCCGCTTCTAGCGCAGCTCCCCCGCTTGGAGAAGCTCCTGACCTCAATGCTGAACGTTCCTCCTTGGTCCAGAAAGCTTCAAATCGCACGAACAAGCTCTGCAAACCCCTTTCTCTCGGCCCTCCTTTCTCTCTTCTCAACTAGTGCGAAAACTCTCTCTCTAATGCCAAATTCGGGTCTTAAAAGGATTCCCACACCTTGCCCAGACCTAATCCTAGCCCTAGGATCAGAAATGCATGGATCTACCCATTAAATGCTTTTGGAAACAACCGATTTCTCTCCCCCAGAATGGTAACAACAAAAATACGCAAGCTAGGTTAACGTCAACCGCAGTAGCCGTTAGCCACGATGTAGACGTCCATCGATCATGTCGTCTACATACTTGCCCGAAAAATTCAATATTCTAGAAAATAATAAACGACACAAGAAACTATCATTAACAAGAAGTAAACGGAAAATGATCTTGCCGCTAACAGTTGTCAACGCCAGCAGATGTTGACGCCAAGTTCAACACAGAACAACTTACAACTACATGCAGAAATATACATACAATTGCAATATAAATTTCAATAAAATTCTAGGGCACTACAACGTAGCACCGCCGAGACTCGCGCTGGCTTCCAAGCACCTCACATACACCATGTGGGGTAAAGAACTTCATCTTCTAGTGCAGTGATGAGGGTACGGCCTTGATACGGCCGATCAGGCCTCTGCCAAGGATGGCATTGTACCCTGGCATGCTTCTGACTACCAGGAAGTCTACCGTCTTGGTTACGCTTTTCGGAATTGTTCCCAAGGTAATGGCAGATGGATCCGACCCACTAGATGTACGGAGACCATAGAGAATCCGAACTAAGGCATTTCTACTGGATATAGTTGTTTGACCTTCAGGCCCATCAAAAGGAAACATTCATATGCTAATACATTTGGTGCACTTCCATTATCCACAAGGATACGATGCACATTACAATGGTTGATGGTGGCCGAAATGACCAACGCATCGGTGTGTGGAGTTGTGACTCCTACAAGGTCATTGTCTGAGAAGGTGATGGCCTCCTCAAACTGTGCGTGTGTTGGGTTCAGTGGATAAGGAGTGGGTCGCAGCACTGGTGACCGCTCCACCTGGTGCACCCTTCAACTATAGTTGTGCCCATTCTGGTTGCCCTCTCTGCCCGCTCCTGGACCTCCCATGATCTAATTGATCTCCTACCCATTTGGCTCATTGTTGATGGGGTGTTCGGGGGTCTACTCTCGGTGTCTAGGGAGGACTTCATTTCGACATACGTACCATCCAAGGTAGCCACGCTTAATCAAGGACTCCATCTCGTCCTTCAGGTAGCGGCACTCGGAGGTGTCGTGGTCGTGGTGGAAGCGACAATACTTCTCTTGGTTGCACCGGCGGGGATCAGAGTGCATCCTGGGAGGCCGCTGAACATATTGTTCATTCTAGATCTCGGCCAAGATCTACTCGGGAGCCACCATGAGGGGAGTATATTCGGAGAAGGTGTGTGGTCGGTGCGGTGAATCCTTTTTGTGCCGACTTTTCTTCTGTTCTCGGTCGGAACCGTTGTTGAAAGCTCTCTTCTTCTCGACCTGGTCACCTTGGTCAGCTCGGCTGGTCACAAGACTCTCCTCGCACACAACATGATGCTGGGCGGTCGATAGGAGCTCTACCAGGGTCGTCAGAAGTTGCACACCCAACATCTTGGAGGAACCCGTCGTGGGTGCCCTGGATAAGGGCGCTGGTGGCAAGTGAGACGTCCAAGCGCAGAATGTGTAGGGATTCACTCTGGAACCTTTTAACATAATTCTAGAGGGCCTCGCCCTTCTTCTACCGCACAACCAGCAATGAGGCCGTTGTGCGGGGTTGAGACCTTCTACCCAGGACATTGTCACAGAATGACTTCTTCAACTGGTGGAAGGAATTGAGGGAGCCCGCTGGGAGGGTTTCGAACTAGGACCTCACGATCTCCTTTAAAGTGGCTAGAAAGGCTCGACATTTCTCCGAGTTTGATGCTCCCTGGAACACCATGTGCGACTCAAACCCATGGATGTGATCCGTTGAGTCAGTAGAGTCGTCGTAAGGGGCGATGGAAGGTAAGGGAAGCTTCGGCAAAACCCGAGCTTCCAGGATCTCTGCTGCGAACGGGGAGTGGAAGTCTAGGTTGTCATCTACCGAAGCCCTACTCCCAGCCCTGTGAACCATCGCGTCCATCTGATGGGCGAGGTCCATTCACCGTTCCAAGTCGACGACGTGCCGGAGGCGTCTTGCCAACTCAAGGTCAGAGCACGGTGAATCTCCCCACCAAGAACTATGGGAATTGGCACCCACAATAGATCGCGGAGGCAACGGAGTTGCAGCGGATCTGTGGAGTAAGTGCACCTGAGGCTCTGGCGATATGTGGTTCGACGGGGCCTGCCGTGATTATTGGACAGATGCCTCACATCGTTCAAGAGAGTGGCGATGCGACTGGACTGGGGGCGGACGTCGGGAGGACTCCGATTGCTGCTCCGGCGTCGGATAGGTCAGTGGAGCTGGTTGCACTGCGAGTTGGGTCTGAAGCCCTTGGAAAACACCAACTAACAGTTGGACTTGCCCTCGGAGCTTCGCTAGCTCCTGAGCCAAGGTGGGAGCATCGGCGGTAGAAGCGTTTGTTGCAAGTCCGGTGAGGATTGCATTGTCTTTAGGAGGAGGGGCTTGATCGTGTGAGGCTCTCCGCGAATGGTGAGACCTCTTCTCCCGGCTTCCGTGGTTCTAGTGAGAGGATCGTTTGCGAGCCATGACAGTCATGGTTCCCACAGACGGCGCCAAAATATGGTGGTGTTTTCCTATTTGGTGACGGGCCGAACGGGCCTCCACTTGAAGAGAGGGAAGGAACGGTCACTGGTACGGATGGAGGCCTGCAAGACCAGAAACGACATCAAGGGAACCCGGTTGAAGAACTGGGAGAACCCTCCAAGCCAAAGTCAGACGTGACTGTTCTAAGAGACCAGAAGGGAAGGTTCTTTTGGGTGTGTGATCTCGCGCATGGGCGATTATGTGAGATGGTTTCACGTACCTTTGCATGAAGGTTGCATGTTCTTTTTATAGACAAGGATTTGAAGGGTCCGGTCATGCCCTTCTCCAATGATATTTGAAGGGATGTGATGGTTGAGTTCTCAAGAAGGGGACGACCATTTGAGGCACCCCTTAGGACTTTACGCTGAGGCTATTCCAGGTTGTGGGGAAGTGTGTCGCGCCATCCCATTAACTACTATTTGAATGCCAAGAGCCGTATAGTGTTGTAGACTATAGAGGTACTGAACAGGATCCAGCAAACCTACTCGGTGTGGCTTCCTGGTGTTCGGTGCTCTTGACGCTGGAACCATAGAGGGTCCGAGCAAGAGCCTTGAGGTTTGTTTGGTGACTCTCTCCTATTCTGATAGGTTTGGAGGTGTCTGCATACTAAACATCCCGAGGCCCTTGCGCATGTGACGACTGGGACGTGTTCGGGAGCACGTAGCTGTTTCCGAGGACACGTAGCTAAACCGCCTTCGCCTCATTGCCTTGTTGGGCCATGATGGGCCTATGGGCCTAGGAGGCTAGAAATAACCTCCACAGACATGTATGTGTTTTGATACATGGACATGGGTACTACACGACATCCTAAAAAGTAGTTTGATAAGAATCCTTTTCCACGATGCATCATTGTATCTTATTGGTTATGGGCCAATAGAGATGGAGATGAGTCAACTCTGAGTGTCTAAGATTGAAACCTCGCATGTTGATAGAGATTGGGAAGCAAAGTTGCGCCTGAGCCGATGTCTGAGTGTCTAAGTTGCAAAAAGTTAAATTTGGGAGGGTTCTCAAGGTCGACCCTCTTACGATCAAACTAGAGATTGGATTGAAAGGTGAAGCAAAGAGTGATAGAGAGATGTGGGTAGTTTCGGCGCTATGCAGAGGTGTGACACTGCTACCTTTTGCTTGTTTACCTATGCCTATAGTTTTACTTTTATATGTTAAGAGGGGAAGAAAGAGTTTGAGACCACTAATATGGAACTAATCCCTAGGCATCATTCTATATGATCACCTTTTTGAGATTTACAGTGGTAGTTTTCAAGTCAGTTCTCGACCACGCATTGATTCCTCTAGTCGGTGTGGGGTTGGCTCCTCGATCCAAGCTTAGGCCACGATCTGTTGAGATTCTAGACAATATTGGTGGAGTTGGCATCTATTTTGGGCTTGAGTCTCACTTTGTGCCTGATGACCTACTTGGGCCAATCTATTTGTACTAGGCATACTATTGTCGTCCTAGGTGGACTATCAGTATCTATAAGTTTCGGCTAGATTAAAAAAAAACACAATAACAGTATTGGATAGATTCCTAAGAATGGAAACTGCATCAATTTGTGGGAGAATAATTGGTCTTTCGGCAAAAGCTTGAACAAGTGGTCGTGGGAGTTTAACTTCTGTGAGATGCAGGATGGAACTAAACTCACCTACCTCTTGGATGGAGTAGGAAGTTAGAATGCGGAAAAAATATGGAATATCTTCCCATGTCAACTTGCAAAGGATATAGAGGATTGCCCTACTCTAAATGCAAATAGATCAGATTAGAGGTCTTGAATTCATAGCAAGCACTGAACTCTTTGAACTCATAATGCTTGTATGTTATTGGATCTGGGCTGCGCAAAGCTCCCCACAAGATATTCCTCCAATGAATTGGGGAAAAATCTGGAAGTGGTTTGTTTTCCACAGAATTAGATTGCTTCTGTGGAAGATTGCTTAGGGCAGAATTCCTACAAAGGCTTACCTTATTCATTGCAATATTCAGGTCACAACCACATGTCATAAGTGTTGGAAGAAATAAGAAGATTTAAATCATGCTCTCATTGTCTACCTTTCAGCTACCCAAGTTTGGAAGGAGATTGCAAATCATATGCAGTGGTCAAGCTATCTCAAGACCTTGCCAGTCTCTGGGGAGAAATAGAAAAACTTCAAGGTAACAGCCTCTTTTCTTTGTTCAACAAATCATTGCTGGGTTATACTATTGACACAGTATAGAGAGAAAGAAATGAGAGTCTTTTCGAAAGTGAGCAAAAGATTTTAAGGAGAAAAAGTGATGATATCATTTAGAAGGTAGTAAACTTCATTAATACAAACTAGAACATATTTGGGGAGGCCGGAGTTGTAAATGGCAATCAAAGGGAATTATTTGTGGACTGGGGTCTCTATACTAAATGTCAAATCAAGAAGCCCAAGGAGAAAAAATCTCATTGGTCCAAACCAATGATATATTGGTGCAAAAAGGCAACTTTGATGGGGATTGTAAGCAAAATAAGGAAGGCGGAGCTGGATACATTATTAAAGATTGGGTTAGTATCTTTATACAAGAAGAAGCTAGTTTCTTAGAATGTATCTATGTCATCAACGCAGAAGCAATAGTTGCATTGCTATGTGTCAAGAAAGTTGTGGAGATGAAAGAAGTAATCAATTGTATCTAGTTCTGGATAGAAGGGGATACTTTATGTGACCTTCATCCTTTGAGCAATTGTTCCATTTTCTTTACCATGCCAGCTATTTCAATAGGTACATCCACATTCCTTTGTAGTGACCTAATCACCTACAAATTATCCCCTTCCACCCAAAGCCCTTGCTCATTCTCTCTCCTATATTGTTCTACTGCTTAATTCTAGACATGTGAGTGCTGCCATTGACTAAGATTTCAAAACTATCATGTCCCCCACATAGATAGCTCCAACCTTGATAATATTCCCTCCAGTACTTCAGATACAGATATCCTACTACAGCTTCGTTCTTATCCCCTGTGCTTAAGCAGGCTCCATCAAAATTCATTTTGAACCACCCCACTAGTGGCATACCCCTTACTATGTGGCCCTTCTTCATCAAATTCTACTTCACTTTAATCTTGAACCCCACTTCACACAGAGGAGGTCAGAATTACTCACATTGATAGAGTGGCAAACATGACAATAGATTGGCTGGCTAGGGAAGCATCTATGGCTAATTTCTCCATCAAATTGGGACTGGATATTCCTTTTGAGCTATTGTAGATCCATGGTCAGGATTCAAACAATTTCACTATCTGGAAACCACCATGATCTTGTGGCAAGGTGAGCGACCTATGTGTGTTTTGGTTTGTAGTTTGCATTTTATTTAGTTGTTGTCTCATGTTGCCTGTTCCCTTCCCCTACTCCTGTCCTATAGTGGGTCTTCATTTGTGAAACCACTGTTGTTTTGTTTTGTTTTGTGTTTATTTTAGCTACTTACAACTACTTGTTATCATATCCTTTTTGGGTTAGTGTTTCTCCTCCTTTTCAAGTACTACCAAAAACAATTCTATAAGTTTGACTATGATAGGCTATTCTATACTGCCCAAGTCAATTCTAAATATGTGTATCTGTAGACTGGCCACCAACTGGCCACCAGCAAAGACATAGGGTCTGGTTGATAACATTTAATGGGCATCTAAAGTCTGAAATGATTAATTTTTAACATTTCAGACTGTTTGATAAAATATTTGAATTAATATCTAAATTAATCACTTAAATATGAAAAATCACTTAAATTTTAAGTCAAGAAGAATCATTTTTTTAAGCCCATCAATTTTTGAACTCGTGGTCGGCTAATGGCCGCTCCACCACACCACTAGCAGTCGTTGGAATCCAGCCAGACGTGTAACAATGGGGTCGTTCGGATCTATGTTTATTGGTTCTGGTGTGGTGCTCATGACCAATGTGGCATCATTGAGCCTTGGTTGTGGCCTCCGTGTGTGGTGTGGATGTTGTGGGCCGGAAATTCGGACCCAAATAGCCCATAGGTTTACTGGTTGTGAACGCGATAGGGTGGGACATCGCGTTTTGAACGCGACGGTCTCATGCGTCACGTTCTCCGCACTGCCTTTCTGACGCGTGGAATGGCAAGTTTTTAGAAGGTGACAGTTAGGTGTGTCGCATTCTGATGGCAACAGGATGCTACGTCACGTTCTTGTTTCTAGTTGGGATAAGTTTGGCCCTCTGGCCAAACAAAGTAGGAAGCTCTGTTCGATCGGGGAGAGGCTTGCTGTGGCGATTTCCGGCGGACGTGGTTTTGGCGCGTAGAAGCTACTCGGAGCATGGAGAACACTGATCGAGCCTCATTCTGCGAGTTCTTCTTGTTGGTAGGAACTTTCCTTGTCTTATTCGCATTATTTTATTGATTAAACCATCTTTAATATGTATCGATGTGTGTTTGTGTTTCCAGTATAATGTAATTGATTTGTAGAAGCTTTGTATGCATGGAAATGAGGATTTGAGCTAGTTTTTGTCTGAGAACCGCAATATAGGGTTTCTGTCTGAGAAGGCGACGGGTTGGACTATTGCGTTCAGGTCGCGACCCCTAGCCTCGTCGCGTTCTTCTTTGTGAACGCGGCCTATCGAGTCGTCGCGTTCTTAACGCGACGGTAGACTCCGTCGCGTTCTAGTGTGGGTTTGCGGTTTGTCGAGCAGTCGCGTTTTTAACGTGACAGTGGCCCTCGTTGCGTTCTTCTATTCGAAATAAGTTGTTGAGACTTGGGCAATGAGGGTCCTGTGTGGACCTAGCTCAGGTCGTTTAGGGTATTTTAAGTTGTTCTGAGTTGATTAATGATTAGTAAAGCATGTTTAGGTTAATGGTTATGTTAATCATGTTAAGTATGTTAAAAAGGTTATGCAATTCATATGTGTGGTTTATGTGCATAGTGGTGTGTTGCTATGGAGGTCATGAAATGACCAATGACAGGCAAGATTGTAATGTAGTTTATGTCTTTAGCAGTGTGTAGTTGCTTGGAGGTTACGTGGTGACCAATGACGAGTTGATTATGATTTGTGTATCGTGGTATAAGTTTTATGGTTGTGTTAAGTAATCGGCGTGGTTTGTGTGCTTGCCGAGTTTGGTGATTCGATGCCTATTCCGGAATACCTCTCTAGTAGGGTACCCCAGGTTTTGTGTGAGCCAGGCACCTTAGTGCTCGGGGTTTGTCCTGGTACTTTGTGTACCATTGAGGTCTGTGTCATCTTCCTGGACACCCTCACTCCTGTGTTTGAGTTGTACATCTGGCTGAGGGAAAGACGACAGTGGGCAGCGACTCGTGTTTATGGATGTGCAATCGCTTGTAGCGTGCTCGTGGTTGGGGGTACAGACACCAGTAGACATACTGGGCCCCATCTAGTCCTGTTTTCCAGTTCATCACTTTAGAGAGCTTAGGCCAGAGTCCCTAAAGGTGCCGACATGGACCTACCGTTGTGTACGGTCTGCAGGTGTCGTGTTGGTTGGTCTCCACTGTTCTTTGGGTTTACTGTGTGGTTGTGGAGCAGTAGTTGGACCTTTCGTCTATGGCTGCGAGACTAAGAGGTAGTTCTTGTGTTGTGTTGTCCGGGTTGGATACTAGCATTATGAGCCATTAGTCTATTCTTGTTTTGTGGCGTCGTTCCCTCTAACTCGTGCCTTGCTAGCAGTTGTGGATTGTGAGTGGTGACCCACAAGTTGTGGTTTGACTCTCTGTGGTGTGCCTTGTAGGAGGCACAGTTGTGTTGCGATTTTGTGTGTGGTGTTGGTTTGTTGTGGTACCTCGTGGCTTTAGGTACCTGTACCCTGTGTGGGTTGTTGGTTATTGTGGCACGCAATGTGCTAGCCTTTTCAAGTGTTGAGGTGGATCGGTTTATGTGGAAGTCACGTTGTGTGACCTTCCATTTGTGGTGTTGTACACTTGTGTGGGTAGTTCTCTAATGTGTTTGCTATCGTGGGTATTGTGATGGACTTGTTGGATCGAGATGGCACTAATGATGTCCTAGAGGGGGGTGAATAGGACTTCTTGTGCTTTAAAATTTTTATCTGAAATTAGACAACACTAAATAAAATTGTTAGTGTTTAGTGTAGTGTGTGAAACAAGTGTAAGTTAGAGGAAACAATCACACACATGCACAAGAAATTTTATCCTGATTCGGCCCTTCCCACATAGAAGTCCTACGTCCAGTCCTCAAGCAAACCACTTGAGATTTCACTAACTGCCAACAAAACTTGGCCTTCTCTCACCCTTGAGAGGAATTATAAGCCCACTTACTCCCAAACAAGTCTTCCTTAACAGGGGTACAAGAACTACCTTCAACAAGGTCTTCCCTTCACAAGAGGGGTACTGTAGGAACAAACCTCTTGCGGGTTGTACAAACAGAATTGAAAAACACTTGTGTGTTTACTCTGAAGGATGAGCAAACATAGCGAATCCTGAAAGGAAAACTAATAACAAATTACAGCTCTGATCCTTTCTGAATCAAAGAGGGTGGACTAGAGAAGTGATCTAGTTACAAAGATGCCACCCAACACAAACAAGACTTCCGTGAAGAGGAGAGCTTGGAAATTTTCAGACTGTGGAAGCTCTCTATCTTGCAGCTCAGTAGAAGGCTTGTGAAGGCTCTTACTAGCAGAATGCAGGTGTGAGTTGAATGTGTTGCTAACAGGTTTGCACACACTAAGTGTTGTGTCTTGTTCAAAAGTTCGGCTTCTATATATGCTTCAGAAGATATTTTCATTTGAAACTATCCGTTGGAGATCTAGCCGTTTGAGGAGTGATCTTTGATCCTTTGGATGTTGTTGACATTTTGTTATCCATTAGTCCTTCAGCTTTTTAGCTTCCCAACGGCTTTAGACCATGTTGTAGCTTCACAGCTTGGAAGACAGCCTTCAATTAATGTTCTGTAAAAGCTACATGTTGAAAATGTGCCTAATAAATGTTCTGCAATGAGGACAAGACAAAAGACAAGATACCTCCATACTTTCTGATGTAGGAGAGTCAAAAATATGTGTAAAGTATAGAAACCTTGGATAGACAAAAGTTCAGTACAATAAAAGACAGACAGATAGTTGCATCAAACAGTAAGAAGAGGTTTAGACAGTGGTAGGTGAGCCTCTGTCAGATATCCTATGCGCCTGATGGCATTAACTGTAGGAAAACTGCTAAGAAAAGAAAATCTAAACTTCTGGCATAAAGTAAGAGGCCAGTTTGTATAAATAATTCAGATCTTTTGAAAGACAATTTTTTGTGGTTATTTTGAATATAATATATCCTACTTGTCAGAATACATTAAAAAAAACAGTGTCAAGACAAAGTATTGACCTGTAGGATGTACAAGCATTATATATTCTATAAAAGATCTCATTAGACAAATATCAAACAATCAATATCTCATGAAATTTATGAAATAATATTTTGCATAGAAAAAGTAAAGTACAGAAGTTGTCAGAGAAGTCAGAGTCATAATGATATGTACTTTGACTCTTTTGGAGTCAGAGTCAGAAACAAGAGATACAAACTAAAATTCGACTCTACAGAAGTCGCAGTGAGACTGGCCATGACATTCAACTTCTTGAATGTCGGAGAGAAAAGCATCAATCGGTCATACTTCGACTTCTTAAGGAGTCAGAGTGTACTTCGACTTTCAGGGAGTTGAAACTGAAGTCGGAGTGATGACTTCGACTTCTCAGGAGTTCATCAATCGTTACCTTGCTTCGACTCTAAGGAGTCGGAGTCAAGACTTCGACTTCTCAGAAGTGTTCATCAGAGTCGGAGTCAAGACTTCGATTTCTCAAGAGTTGGAGTTCAGTAAGACTAGTTCAACACTACGAATTCTTATAGAGTCGGAGTCCAGAGTCGGAGTTAGTATGATACATAGTGTACTCTATGGACTTAGAAAATTTGAAGATAGTGTTGATACAGTATTATACAAGTTATGTTCACTGTGATATATGCCAGTAGATTTGTTTGCAAAAAGGTCTTTAAAAGGTTTTGTCATAGTAAAATCACCATGTTAAAATAGTTTAAAAACCTTAAATAATTTTCTTAGGGATAGTTGCTCAACAATTCTCCCCCTTTTTGTTAATGATAAAAACTTTTAAATAGACAGTGAAAAAATAAATTTAATTTTGCAAAACTATGGTCTCCAGTGGATTGATTTATTTGTTTCTTACTTCCTTTCTCCCCCTGTGTGACATTAATAGAAAAGGTAAGATATAAGGGGAGAGAGAGAGAGAGAGAGAGAGAGAGAGAGAGAGACATAGAAAGATAGAACAGAACTATATGTATATATAAAGTGTTTAGGGACAGATTACATCTAGGAAGCTGATAAAGAACTTGGTAAATACAGAGGAGGAGGGATTTTGGCAAGGAAAGGTTTAATAAGAGCCCATAGCTTCTTCTCATTGTCAGGGAAGAAGTTCTCAAACTTAGCATAATCTATCTTGTGGGAAGGTCCTATGGAGGAGATTTTCCTATAAGACTTGACATGTCTACAGTGGAACCAGCTAAGCCTCTTATGGTAATTGGTAGGGAGCAAAAGAGACCTTAGAGGGATAAACTTCTTGCTGGCTACTAAGTGGAGGAACTCATGAACGGTTATATTCCAATGCAGACCCTGATTGATAGCTGCTTCCTTGGCCTAATAGTAGACTAGGTACCTCTGCTTCTACTTATGAGCAATAGACTTCCAAAGATTTTCATATCCTCTGCAGAGATACTCAAGAATAGAAAGCTTCAATTTCTGACAGTCTGTGTGATCTTCTGGGTATGCAACTGCCCACTGATCTTCCTAAAACCTTTCAGATTCAGAAAAAGAGTTCTAAGAATCTGCCATGTACTGAGAGTTCTGAGGAGCTTGCATGAGAGCAAACCTATGGAAATACAAGCTCATGTTGTACTTGATTCTGAACCTTGTATCTATTCTGATATGCCTATTGAAAACTAGCTGAGCAAATTCCTTCCTAGCAAAAATGGCTCCAACAAGGCTAGGATGTAGTCTAGAAGATAATCCAATTGGCATAGAAAGGGTGATCTCTCTTTGACCATGGATGATCTGCTCCAATTGCCCTTTGTTCACATCAGGCAAGCCCAATCTGAATCTTGCTTCATTGAATTCCTTCATCCTTGTGTATTTGGCCTGTGACTCTCTAAGGAGGGTACTAAACAGGTCATAAAATCTAAGGTTCAGGTGAAGGTAATATCCATAAACTGGTTTCGAGCCTGAGTTTGTTGAAATTTGGTGGCTTCACTAGGATAGAGTTCTAGGAATTCTTTAGAGGATAGACTGTGTCTTTTTCTGAGTGATGAGGTTAACATCAGCCAACAGTACTTAGGATGTTTGGAGCAGAGAAGGAAGCCAGTCTTCAAAAGTGTAACCTGGCATTTCATGAACTTCAAAGAAGGCTTTGATAGATAAGAATTCCTTCAACAGGTTCATATGGTGTTCAGAATGATAGACAAATGCATACCAAAATGGGAGAAGTAGTTTGGCCGGGTTGTCTTTTAGTTGGAGTCCACCTTTGGATGAAAGTACCACACTAGGTACAATCTCTGCAAGGGAAATGGTGGATTTGCCGGATAAGGGTGTAGAAGATGTAGGAAGAGAGTAAAATAAATGAGGAGCTGAGATGTGAAGTATGGGTATGGTAGCCTTGGAGGGTTTTAGACTGTACTTCAAAGGATAAATTGAAAATTTTATGTTGTCAAAAGCAAGGGGCTAATCCTCTGGTAGAGAGGTAGAGGGAGGAGGATCAGATGAAGTAGGAGGAGGAGGGGGTGGTTGTTCATCAGTGGGAGCTGGAGGTGAAGGAGCAGTAGGGTGAGAGGATAGTGGAGGAGCTTGTTCAGACATAGAGGTATAGGAGCAGTGACAGTGGTAAAAGTAGGAGAAGTTGGATCAGTGGGAGGAGAGGAAATGGTCAAAGGTTGAGGAGGGAAAAACAGGCTGACCATTCTTATGGAGTTTCCTTCTAACCTTTCTCCTAAAGGTTTTGACCTTGGACTTGGTATCTTTCTCCAAATCTTGAGACTCTAGAGTCGCTTAGACCCAGACTCCTTCTCCTTGGGCTGCTTCTACTGCTCTGGCTCAACTTCTACTGACTGCTCTTGCTGTTGCTCTTTCTGCTGCTGATTTTCCTCTTACTGCTGCTCTTGTTGTTGTTGCTGCTCTGTCTCTGGCTGCTGGTGCTGATGCTCTTGCTGTGGTTGTTGCTGCTGCTCTTCTGGCTGTGCAGTGGAGGGAGCAGAAGGCTTTCTTGTGCCCTATTGGCACACCAACTAAAGTAGAAGATCTTTCATCTGCTGGACCTCCTCAGCCAACATATCAAACTTAACATCTACTTGTTGGACTTGCATATGTAGAGCTGACAAGCCCTCTTGTTGCTTCATCATCATATCCATCAACAAGTTTGAACTGCTGCCACTCTCCCCCTGAGTCCTTGGCCAGGTCTCAAAGTGAGGAGGAGAGTCATGATGCTCTACTTCTTCAAAAACTTTCTCAAATGGAGTAGTTCTTGGAATTTCTTCTTCTTGTGCTACTCCTTTGCCCCTTAAATCTCTGAGCACCTGACTGATAGTTTCTTCTGATGCTTCATGCTCAGGAGATGGGACAGGAACATGCTCTTGTTCTTGCTCTTATTGTTCTGGTTGTTGTTGATCATGTGCAGGGGCTTCTTCTTTTACTTCTCTTTCTTCTTCATGCTGTACTTCAGGAACAGATGATGAATTTTGTGCCTCATCAGGGAAGATTTCATGAGTGCACTGTGACACAGAGTCCTTTGTCCAAAAATTTTGTGCCTTGCTTTCCAAGTTATAGTGGCTTCTCCTTAGTGTAGGTAGACCAATCTTTTCTTTCACCGCCACTGAAATTTCTTCACTTAGATCTACTGAAAACTTCTTGAAGATCAGGGTCAGCAGTGGTTCATAAGGAAGGGACTCCTGTAGATTTATGGATCCTTCCATCCTTTCCAAAATGATTGAAGGCCCCTATGTCTCTGAATAGCCAAAAATAATAGGCTTCCATCTCTTGCAGTTATGGAGGAGTGAGTGCCAGCCCTAGGTGTGATGATGTTGGTGATTATAGAGTGGATGATTATCTATTCAGCAGGCAACTCATTTACCAGGAGTCCTTTCTTGCTAACGGACCCTAGACTTCCAATCACACCCATCTTTTGCTTCTCCATGGGTACTATCTCACTGATTATGTGCCTAGAATTGGGGCAATCCAACATTTCAACCAAAAGATCTTTCGAAAATTGTGATTCTGGTGCCCTTCACTATCCCTAAGACTGATCCTTCTGATGTAACTTGAAGGGACACATAAAATGCCTTGAGGGCACCTTCGAAGGTTGGTTCTGCAATCTGACACAGTCTGGACCAGCCCATTGTTTCTAGGGTTTCTTCTACCCAAACTAGCCTACCATGTAACTAGCTGAAATCTACAACCTTCCCGGGGCAGATGGAGACTTTAGCAGAGGAGAGTCGTTGGAACTGTTCAGGTGTGAACATGGTTCCTTTCGGAGCCCTAGAAGACGCCATCTAGACAAGAATGACAGAGAAGACTGAGAGGGATATCAAAGGAGTAACATAAATGATGTTCAGAAGTTAAGAAACCTACCTTGCTCCGAAGAAGGTTCCGGTGGGGATGAACAGTGCGCGCTGGAAGAGGAAGAAGATGACAGGAGAGTCGGAGAGGAAGTTTAAACGGGTGGTTTTGAAAAGGAGGAAATGTCCTAATATAGATATCGGAAAAGTAACAGACCAAAGATGAGGAGATGAACGGCTGTGATTAAATGAATGAACCATTATTGTAATAAATTCCTCCGTAAATTTAAAAATATTAAAAAAATAAATTACCATGAAATCCGACTTCACAGACTCCGACTTTGAGGAGTCAAAGTGCCTTCTCCGACATCAAAGAGTCGGAGTGCACACTTCCTGCTTCATGAGTTGTGGTAGACTCCGACTTTGAGAGCCACAGTCTGCACTCCAACTTCATGACAGCCGCAGTACCAGGACTTAGAAAAAATTTGCAATGAGTTTTAACATACACTTCAGAAATTTAGTCATGGATTTATCATAGCATTTCAATCAGGGTTGCACATACCTATTTCTCTTCAAATTGATGTAAATCTATCTTCAGGAAGAGGTTTGGTAAATATATCTGCTAATTGATTATCTGTAGAGACAAAATCAAGTAAAATATCACCATTACTTACATGGTCCCTAATGAAATGATGTCTGACCCCAATATGCTTTGTTCTTGAATGTTGAATAGGATTTTTGGTCAAGTTGATTACGCTAGTGTTGTCACACAGCATTGGAATCTCGTGAAGAGTTTGACCATAGTCTTCCAGTTGATGTTTGATCCACAATAGTTGAGTGCAGCAACTTCCAACTGCAATGTATTATGCTTCTGTTGTGGACAATGCTACTGAATTCTGCTTTCTGGAAGACCAGGAAATCAAGCATCCTGCAAGAATTTGACAAGTACCACTGGTGTTTTTTCTATCTATTTTGCATCCAGCATAATCAACATCACTATATCAAATCAACTTAAAATCAGAACATCTAGGATACCATAAACCCAATTTACTTGTGTTTATAAGATATCTAAAAATTCTTTTAACAACATTAACATGTGATTCTTTAGAATCAGCTTGAAATCTAGCACACAAACATACAGTGAACATTATATCTGGTCTACTGGCAGTAAGATAGAGTAATGATCCAATCATGCCTCTGTAGATCTTTTGATCTACTTTCTTGCCAAGTGGATCACTATCTAACTTAATTCCTGAGCTTATGGGTGTTCCTAAGGGCTTACACTTGTCAAAACCATATTTAGAGAGTAAATCTAAAATGTATTTGGTTTGACAAATGTGAGTACCTTCCTTGGTCTACTTGATTTGCAACCCAAGAAAGTAATTAAGCTCACCCATCATACTCATTTCAAACTCACTTCGCATAAGGTTTTCAAAAAATTTACAAAGTGATTCATTAGTAGAACCAAAAATAATATCATCAACATATATTTGAACTATCAAGATTCCTTTTGAAAATTTCTTAATAAATAATGTCATATCTACTTTACCTCTTATGAAATCATGTGACATAAAATAAGCACTTAGTCTTTCATACCAAGCTCTTGGAGCTTGTTTTAGATCATACAATGCTTTCTTTAAATGAAAAACATGATTTGAATATTTAGTATCTTCAAAGCCAGGTGGTTGCTCAACATAAACTTCTTCTTTTATGAAACCATTCAGAAAAGCACTTTTAACATCCATTTGAAATAAATTAATGTTGAGAAAGCATGCATATGCTAATAAAATTCTAATTGCCTCTAATCTAGCTACTGGGGCATAAGTTTTATCAAAATCAATGCCTTCCTCTTGGAAATACCCTTGTGCTACCAATCTGGTCTTGTTCCTGGTGATCACTCCTGATTCATCCATTTTATTTCTGAAGACTCATCTGGTGTCAATAACTGGATGGTCAGAAGGTCTAGGGACAAGAGTCCAAACTTAGCTGCGTTGGAATTGGTTAAGTTTCTCTTGCATAGAAATGATCCAAGATTCTTCAGCCAGTGCATCATTGATTGTCCTAGGCTCAATTTGAGAGACAAATGCAGAAAAATCACAAGGAATGTTCATACCTCTTGCTCTTACCCTATCTTGAGGATCACCTATAATGTTTTCTCTTGGATGATCTCTGTGATACCTCAATTCTCTAGGCAGTCCTTCCTATGGTTCTTCTAGTTGTTGAAGTTCCTCAAGTGGCAGATCTTCCTTTTCTTCTTCTTTCTCTCCTTCTTCAAGAGATGTCTGTTCTAGATCCTTGCACAGATCTTCAACACAATCTTCTTCTTCTTCTATTTTATTAATAGAAGGGTTAGTCTCATCAAATAAAATATGTACTGGTTGTTCTGCAGTTAAGGTTCTTCTATTAAACACTTTATATCCTCTAGGTTTTGAAATATATCCTAATAGAAATCCTTCATCACTTTTAGCATCTAACTTTCCTAAGTTGTCTTTACCATTATTCAAAATAAAACACTTACAACTAAAAGGTCGAAGATGACTGATGTTGGGCTTTTTCTCCTTGTATAGCTCATAAGGTGTCTTCTTTAGGATTGGTCTGATCATGCACCTATTGATGATGTACCAGGCTATGTTGACTGCTTCTGCCCAGAAGTATCTTGGTAAATTATACTCTGTAAGCATAGTTCTGGCCATGTCCAGCAGTGTCCTGTTCTTCCTTTCTGTTACTCCATTATGTTTAAGTGTTCTTAGTACAGAGAAGTTGTGTTCTATTCCATTTTCTTCACAGAACTGTACAAAATCTTCATTCTTGAATTCTCCACCATGATCAGATCTGATGCTAATTATCTAAAATTTCTGATTCTCTTGTACTAGTTTGCTGAACTTTAGAAAAGCTGAAAATGTTTTTGATTTGACTTCCAAAAAGGACACCCAAGTGTACCTTGAGTAGTCATCTACAATTACATAGCCATACATTTTTCCTCCAAGAATTACTGATCTTATAGGTCCAAATAGGTCCATGTGAATGAGCTCCAAAGGTTTGGAAGTTGTAACCACTGTTTTGGATTGAAATGATGTCTTGGTTTGCTTTCCCTTTGCACAGGTTGTACAGATTCCAAACTTCTTCAGTTTCATCTTAGGAAGACCTTCAACTAGATCATGCTTGATTAATTTCTTGATTACTTAAGTGCTTGCATGTCCTAGTCTTTTGTGCCATAAATTAGTTTCTTCACTCTTGGTGGTTGCAAGATATAGGTTTACTTCTTTTAATTCTGCTAACTGTAAGGTGTATAGATTTTTGACTCTTTGAGCTTCAAATACTGTTTTTCCATCCTTTTGAATAATGCACTTGTCATTCTGAAATTTTACCAGGTGACCCTTGTCACATAGTTGACTGATGCTAATGAGGTTGTGCTTTAATCCTTTTACATACATGACATCTTCTGTTAGATTCTTTTCTTTTGTTCCTATTGTTCCACATCCTAAGACCTTCTCTTTTCCATTATCTCCATAGGTGACCTGATCAATCTCATCACTAAAACTTGTAAATAACTTCCTGTCACCTGTCATATGCCTTGAGCACCCACTATCCAAATACCATTTGGATGCTCTCAGGTGACCCTGCAAACAAACTTAAGTTGTAACTTTTAGTACCCAAATTTTCTTGGGTCCTTGATGGTTAGTCTTAGGAATCCAGCGCAGATGTCTAGTTGTACATGTGCTGATATTGTGTCCTAGCTAGTTACAGTGACTGCAACATAGATGAAAAGCATTTTTCATGTATGTAGTATTGTTATATTTCTGCTTTTGTTTGTAAACATGTTGGTTTTCTAGGATTTTTAATTCCTTTTTCTTTTACAAACTATGGAGTTAGATAATTTTTAGGATACACAATATCTTCTTCATTATGTGGAGGTGTATATCCTACTCCATATTCCTTTTTACCTGTCCTAGAACCTTTTAGTCTTACAAATAGAGATGTTTTACAATTAGAGATTTTCTCTATGGTAGCTCATAAATAGTTATTTTCTTCTCTTAATTTTTCTTCATCCTTTAATTCTTTTAGATTTGATTCTATTTCCATGATTTTGCAGTTTTTATTTTTTAAATCTTCACACAGTAGTTCATTTGCTCTTTTAGTTTCATTTAGATTTTGTCCTAATCTTTTCACTTTATTTTTTAGGAAAGTATTAGATTTTTCTTGTGTAAGCAAATTTAGTTTAACTATTTTTATTTGTTTGACTACTGTTTTATATTTTTCATATAATTCATTGAAGACATCTTCAAGACTATTAGAATCAGATTCAGAACAAGATGTAAAAGAGGTTTCAGAATTTACCTGATCCAGTCCTGCCATGAGGGCTAGATTTGCCTTTTCTTCTTATTCAGATTCTGAGCTTGAAGAGTCTGAACTGGTAGCTTCTTCATTATCCCATGCTGATGCCATTGCCTTTTTCTTGTACCTTCTTTTCTATGCCCTTCTTCTTCTCAGATCTTTCTGCTTGATCCTTCTTCTTCAGCTTAGGACATTCAGATTTGTAATGTCCTGGTTGATTGCACTTGTAGCAGGTTGGTTCCTTCTTCTTGTCCTTCTTGAAGAATCTCTTTGAACCAAACTTCTTTTTCTTGGCAAGGATCCTTTGCAGTTTTCTTGATAGGATGGCTTCATCATCATTGTCATCTGATTTCTTCTTTGAGTCTTCTTTAGATACAACACATCATAGATAATTTTTAGCTTTGTAATTTAGAGATGTGTTTCTCTTATCAACTATGGAGAGAGCAGAAGTAGCTTCACCAAGTATAGTAAAATCACCTTGTTCTATTACCCGCCACAAATCAAAATCTGTGTCTCTGATGAAGCATTCCATCCGCATCTTCCAGTACAGATAGTCCTCACCATCAAAGAATGGTGGCCTTGTAACAGACTGACCTTCATAGTTATGAGTTTCAGCTGCCATCTCTTCTCAAATCTTTTAATTCTTCTGAGAAGACCTCGCTCTGATACTACTTGTTGGATCGAGATGGCACTAATGATGTCCTAGAGGGGGTGAATAGGACTTCTTGTGCTTTAAAATTTTTATCTAAAATTAGACAACACTAAATAAAATTATTAGTGTTTAGTGTAGTGTGTGAAACAAGTGTAAGTTGGCGGAAACAATCACACACATGCACAAGAAATTTTATCCTGGTTTGGCCCTTCCCACATGGAAGTCCTACGTGCAGTCCTCAAGCAAACCACTTGAGATTTCACAAAGTGCCAATAAAACTTGGCCTTCTCTGACCCTCGAGAGGAATTACAAGCCCACTTGCTCCCAAGCAAGTCTTCCCTTAACAGGGGTGCAAGAACCACCTTCAACAAGGTCTTCCCTTCACAAGAGGGGTATTGCAGGAACAAACCTCCTGCGGGTTGTACAAACAGAATTGAAAAACACTTGTGTGTTTGCTCTAAAGGATGAGCAAACACAGCGAATCCAGAAAGAAAAACTAATAACAAATTACAGCTCTGATCCTTTTTGAATCAAAGAGGGTGGACTAGAGAAGTGATCTAGTTACACAGATGCCACCCAACACAAACAAGACTTCTGTGAAGAGGAGAGCTTGGAAATTTTCGGACTGTGGAAGCTCTCTATCTTGCAGCTCAGTAGAAGGCTTGTGAAGGCTCTTGCTAGCAGAATGCAGGTGTGAGTTGAATGTGTTGCTAATAGGTTTGCACACACTAAGTGTTGTGTCTTGTTCAAAACTTTGGCTTCTATATATGCTTCAGAAGATATTTCCGTTTGAAACTATCCGTTGGAGATCTATCCATTTGAGGAGTGATCTTTGATCCTTTGGATGCTGTTGTGATTTTATTATCCATTAGTCCTTCAGCTTTTTAGCTTCCAACACCTTCAAACCATGTTGTAGCTTCACAACTTGGAAGACAGCCTTCAATTAATGTTCTGTGAAAGCTCCATGCTGAAAACGTGCCTAATAAATATTCTGCAATGAGGACAAGACAAAAGACAAGATACCTCCATACTTTCTGATGTGGGAGAGTCAGAAATATGTGTAAAGTATAGAAACCTCAGATAGACAAAAGTTCAGTGTAATAAAAGACAGACAGACAGTTGCATCAGACAGTAAGGTGAGGTTCTGATAGTGGTAGGTAAGACTCTGTCAGATATCCCATGCGCCTGATGGCATTAACTGCAAGACAACTACTGTGAAAAGAAAATCTGAACTTCTGACATAAAGCAAGAGACCAGTTTGTATAAATATTTCAGATCTTCTCAAAGATAATTTTTTGTGGTTATTTTGAATATAATATATCCTACTTGTCAGAATACATTAAAAAAAATAGTGTCAAGACAAAGTATTAACCTGTAGGATATACAACATTATATGTTCTATAAAAGATATCATTAGACAAATATCAAACAATCAAGATCTCATGAAACTTATGAAATAATATTTTGCATAGAAAAAGTAAAGTACAGAAGTTGTCAGAGAAGTCAGAATTATAATGATATGTACTTCGACTCTTTTGGAGTCGGAGTCAGAAACAAGAGATACAAACTGAAATTTGACTCTACAGAAGTCGCAGTGAGACTGACCATGAAATTCGACTTCTTGAAAGTCAGAGAGAAAAGCATCAATCAGTCATACTTTGACTTCTTAAGGAGTCAGAGTGAATACTTCGACTCTAAGGAGTCGAGGTCAAGACTTCGACTTCTCAGAAGTGTTCATCAAAGTCGGAGTCAAGACTTCGATTTCTCAAGAGTTGGAGTTCAATAAGACTAGTTCAACACTACAAATTCTTATAGAGTTGGAGTCCACAGTCAGAGTTAGTATGATACATAGTGTACTCTGTGGACTTAGAAAATTTTCAAGATTGTGTTAATACAATATTATACAAGTTAGGTTCTCTGTGATATATACCAGTAGATTTGTTTGTAGAAAGGTCTTTAAAAGGTTTTGTCATAGCGAAATCACCATGTTAAAATAGTTTTAAAACCATAAACAATTTTCTTAGGGATAGTTGCTCAACAGGACTAACCCTTGTGGATAGCCCCGTTACCTTTCGTTGGTTGTTGGTCTGTGTGGCCTTGCATCACTCGTTTGTTTTGTGGGGAACTGGCTCTTTGTTGTCAGTCTCGTTACCGTCGGTCAGTGGTTGGCCTATATGGCTTGTGGCGTGGTTCTTTCAGCTATCATGATGGACTGGTGTGTCTACACTAGTCCTGTTGCTTCTTTTATTTTCTGTAAATCGTGACAATTATTGTGTTCATATTTAATGCAGTTCCATTATATTTATTGTTAGTACGTTTTACTTATGTAGTGCATTAGTTAGTGCTGCCAGTGAGACCCTTAGGGGTTGAGGACTTGGTTTCTTCTTTCAGTTGTTGGTTGTGGTTGTTTTTGGGAGGTTCCTACTGAGCCTCTGACTTGTTAAGGCTCACTCCCCTACAGTTCTTTTTAGGGCTTGCCGTGTGTTTGGCTTGCAACGGTGTTGTGGCAGACTTGTACCACCAATAGTTGAGTTGTAGTCATGTATAGTGTGAGCTTTGCTCCCTTGAGGTATGCCCAAAGTAGTTGTACTTTTCTCTTGGACATGTAATAATGTATTGGGACAATATAATTGTGGAAATGAGTATAATTACTTGTTCTTTCTTGTATATTATACTCTGTGGTTGTCTTTTATATTCTAACTGGACACTTGTGTGAGATATCCTTTGCGAGACTCCGGTCCGATCGCGGGAGGCGGGCTTGGATATGGAGCCTTATTGGGCATAAATATCCATGGTCACTATAGTTGGTATCAGAGCATGGTCCAGTTAAAATATGAAAAGACATTGAGGTTACAATGTCCCAGGACATGGTTTAATGTCCACTGCTGGTAGTAAGTATGTGGTTTTGTGTGATTTTCAGTGTAGTTTTCATGTGAGTTTTTGGCATGAGTATTGTGTGCATATGTTTGTCAAATTGGCAGTTGCTAGTAATGGCAGAGAAATGGTGTGGTTGGTAATGATATAGCTGCTTGGGTTACGCTAGTAAGTTGGGCTATTGTAGAAAGGTATGATTGTGTAGAGGTTTTCAATTGTGGAGAATTGAGGGAATTGGTAAGTTCAATGTGATAATTAGTAAAGATAGAGTCCTGTTCTGAGAAGGATATGATTTAATGTTATGAAAGTGTTTTAACAAGGTAGAGAATCAACAGAGACAAGTATAAGGTAATGATTGTGGATGTATAAGAGGAAGTTATTGCATAGATAGTTGTGTAATAGAGTTACAGCGGAAACAATGTTGTAATGAAAGCAGTGTGTGTTAAAGATTGACAAATGTAAGGATTACGATTGAGGAAGTCAACAGAGATAATTGATATGTTTGAGATTTATGTCAGTAAGTGTTAAGAAGCAGTTTAAATGATAATGTGGCTAGTGATATGGATGATTTGGAATAATTAAGTGAGTTAGATCAGTTTCAGATAAGGTATTACTAAACAGAGTAGTGATTTGTGGCAGTAAGGTTAAGTGTGTTTTGTGATCATAAATGGTTACTGTAGAAAAAGTTTGAGAGTAATGTTACTATAAGTGATGGTGGTAACATGAAGTTTGATATAAATATCAATATAAGTGTGTGCAGAGGTGAACAGTTGGGTGTAGAGAGAGTAAAGGAAGATCAGTGTTCAGTTAAATTTTTTGAGAATTTTAAAGCAAAGATATTTAATAGATAAGTGTCAGTTTGTAAGGATTCAACAGAAGCATTTCTTTAAAGAATTGCAGTGTTAAAGACCAGATCAGTAGTATTTAGCAGTTGTGGGCAGTATGAGGAAAAAGAGAGGTAAGTTAGTTGAGAAGCTTATAAGGGAATGTCAGGTTGAGGAGAATAGAGAGCCTGATTGTAAAAGAATTAGAGTAAAGGTTTGAATGGAAGGAGTAGTAATGAGTAAGTTGTAATAGTGGTGTTTCTAGTTCTTAAGAATAAAGCAGTTATGGTAAGGTAATTGGAAAGGCAGATACTAAGATTGTAAAGCAGCAATGTGGAACAGAGGATCAGGCAGAGTAGGTTATTGTGTCTAAGAAAAGGGTATTCAGATTCTGGTTTCAGCAGTGTTTTAGTGAATGGTAATTTTGTGTTAAGAAGGTTATAGTGTAAGTGGTACAGTGAGATTAGTCAGATAGTGGAATAATTAGAGGGAAAGTTTTGCAGAAATAGTATTATATTCTATATGATTGTCAGTATAGCTTAAGCTCAGTGTTATTGATTAAAGAAAGAAAGAATGTGCCAGATTATAAAATGATAATAGTCAGATGATTCAAGAAATGTGCAATAAGAGTTTATGTGGCAATATACAGTAAGTGATTCAGATGAACAGAAGAGTTTTACTATAAAGGTATTTCCAGAATTTGATGTGAAAGCTATAGCAGATCAGTTAAAGAATAGTAATCAGATTAAAGTATGGCAGAATAGAGTGGAAAGAGTTGAAAATGTATAGAAATTGGAATTGTTAAAGTTAGTATATTGTAAAATATAGAAAATAAAAGTGTCATCAGTTAAGCATCAACGTATTTTGGGTCAGATGGCACCTGATTGAAAAAGAGTTCAGTAAAATTAAAGGTAAAATATGTGTAGAATTAGTTGAGCAGTTTTGTTTCCCAGTAAGAGAGTACAGTGTCACAGCAATGAGAATGGAAATTGTGAAGAGTTATGATTTTGGTTTGTTGAGTCAGTGAGAGAATATTATTTGAAGTAAGGTAAGTATGTAAAGAGTGTTGGGTTGAGTGTGTTTTGAAATTTCCTAAAGTATGTTTTGAAATTTCCTAAAGTTGTATTTTAATGATGACCAATGAACATCTCTCATACCTTGATTTTGATGATGACATATTGAACATGTTACACATTTTATACATATCACAACAATGCTTAAACAAAATGTTTTTGATGTTTAATATCTCACATTTTAATGATAATATCTTGTATTAATAGTTTACACTTTATATTTTCAGGTTTACACAAATTTGTCACAGTGGTGTCGACACAGTCCACCTGTGTGTCGACACTAGTTCACTGTCCCAGAAGCCTGTTCTGAAGCAGTAGCCAGTGGTGTCAACACAGTCTGCCTGTGTGTCGACACAGTCTGCCTGTGGTGTCGACACAGTGCACCTGTGTGTCGACACTAGTTCACTGTCCCAGAAGCCTGTTCTGAAGCAGTAGCCAGTGGTGTCGACACAGTCTGCCTGTGTGTCGACACACTTCGACTGAAGCTCAAAAATGGGAATTTTTCTGGACACGTGGCTGCTTAGGAATCAAGGGATTTGACCTAGATTTCTGTGCCCATGCACCCCAAGGCACCTCATGGACATATGGGGCTATAAATACCGATGATCCTCATACCCCAAAGGCAAGCAAGCCCATACAACTCCCAGAAAAATTTTTGGCGGCAAAAGGGGCTCTTCCAGGTCTTGCTCCATCTCCAAAAGCTGCAGGCCATCCTTTCAAGAGAAAGGATGTGGGATTCAAGGCCAATCTCTGGAGAGAAGTGTGATGTGCTGAGAAAGGGAGCAGATTCAACTGAAGAGCAGCAGCAGAAGAAGAGTTTCTGGCAATTCAGATGCCAGTGGAGCAGAGCATAGCAAATTGAAGGGGATCTTCATCGAATTCTTTCAAGTCTCTTCAATTCGA
Organism: Colocasia esculenta; assembly: GCA_014218235.1. Lineage (NCBI taxonomy): Eukaryota > Viridiplantae > Streptophyta > Magnoliopsida > Alismatales > Araceae > Colocasia > Colocasia esculenta. Next base: position 169,257,266 of record CM024755.1, read on the forward strand.
GCTTCTGCAAGACCTCTTCACCAAGGAACATCCAATCTACATCTATTTTACCCATTTCTTGGATTGTTCTTCTTATTTTCGTCAGTGAGATCTGTGCATGAAGTTATGTGCAGATTTCTATATACAATTGAGTCTGTGAATCAGATCATTGCTAGAGGATCTGATTTCTTTTGTGTTTATTCTAGCCTTTTGTGGTTTGAGCCGTCGTGCTCAATTTGGAGTCGTTGTGCTCCTTGTGTGGTTTGAGCCGTCGTGCTCAATTTGGAGTCGTTGTGCTCCTGTTGTGGTTTAAGCCGTTGTGCTCAGTTTTTGGAGTCGTTGTGCTCTAGGTTGTGTGTTTGAGCCGTCGAGCTCAAGGGTGTTTGGAGTCGTCGTGCTCCGGTGTGAGTTGTACTCTTTTGAGTAGTGGAGCCTCACTGTGTGAGGGGTGGATGTAGGAATCACTGGTGTGATTTCCGAACCACCTAAAAATCCTTTGTGAAATGGTTTGATCTGCTTGTTTGCGCTAGATGCTTGCATAGGATTTCGCTTTCACACTAAGTGTTTAATTGCTTCACACATCGTCTACACACACCCACACTTCAGATCAGTAAATTGTTTGTCTGAATTGATCTCTGATTCAAAGTAATTTTGAATTGCTTAAGCTTCCGCAGTAATTGGTATCAGATCTATTCAACCCCCCCTTCTAGATATGATACATCCACATATTCAATCCTACAATTGATATCAGAGAAGGTTCTCTGTTCATTGGTTGTATTTTGGGAGATTTGTCTTTGTATGCTTAATCGCTCTGATTCCTACAATTTGTATCAGAGCGGGTTAATCACTCTAATTGTTAGATCTAATTCCTTGTTACATTGATCCACTGTGATTAGATCTAATAGTCTTTTGAGTTTTTGGTATAATGGCAATTGCTTTAATCTGCATGAATTTCCTATTATAATATTAGAGAAATCCCCAAACTCATTTTCATCAGATTTTTCAGAGGATTCACAAAGAAAAGGAGCAAAAGAAATTCACAAGTACTTAATGGCAAAGAAGAGCTTCAATGAATTCAAAAAATCAACAATTCAAAAGACTTTGGCTCTAACAGCACATTCCATGAGCTCAGAGCATTCTTCATCCTCTTCAGAACACAAGAGTTCAAATGGGTCTACAAGGTCAAGTAAATCAATTCCAGATCCATTTATGTATTCTAATTCTGATTCTGATGCAGATGAAGACATGTCTTATGTTGAATTAATTGAATTATGTGAGAAGATTCAAAATCTTAATGCAAAGCTGAACACTAAAAATAAAGATTTGAAAAAGACTTTAAAACATTGCCACAAAGAAAGTGAAAATTGAAAAATACACTTGAATTGCTCCAGAACAATGATAAAGATCCTTTACAAGAAAATGAGACTTTGAAAATTGAAGTTTAGAAATTGAATTCTGAAAAAGAAAGTTTGAAAGATAAAATCAAAATTTGTGAAAACAAGTTGTCCAAGTTGAAAAAAAATCATGATCAGTTGGAATATGAAAATCTTGATTTGAAAGATGAAAAGGAAAAATTGATTGATCTCAATAAAAACTTCAAATTTGATAATGATCAATTAAACAAACAGATTTCTAACATGGCTTATGATCATCAAATAAATGAAAGATGCAAACAACTTGTTGACGAAAATAGGCATCTAAAAAGAAAGATTGAATACTTGTTGCATGAAAAAACCATTGGACAATGACTGTAGCAATTTAAGTAATAAAATTACTGATTTGGAAAAACAAATTGCTCAATTTGAAAATGAAAAGAACAAGATGAAAAATGGTTTGGATGTCAAGCTAAATAAACTTCAAATTTCAGAAAAAAAGTTGTTGCATTAAAAGCAGAGAAACAAAAGTTTCAAGATGAATTGAAGAATACTACAAACACAAGTCTTGCTTCTGTAAAAAATAAGGAAAATGAAAAGAAAACCAAAGTAATATTTGTTAAAGTTGCTGCGAACAAGAACTTTGATATCTCTAATGAAAAATCAGTGAAAGTTCATGTTCAGAAAAATATTCAAAAAAAAATGAGAAAAATGGCAAAAATACTGCTAAGAAGAAGAATCTTGTTTCTGTGAAAAACAAGAAAATTGAAACAGAAAAACAGAACAATTTACACAGGATTCCTCCATCTCTTCTACACTTCAGAAGTGTTTCAAAGAAAGTTCAATATTCACATCATGCCAAAAGCCACCAAAAGGTACCTCCTTCTCCTCATGGTAAGCCTCCTCACATGAAAAGGAGATTCCAGCAAATACATACATGCCAAGGTAAGTACCAGGTAAGAAATGATCTCATTTGCTTTAATTGTAATAAACCTGGTCATTTAGCCTAATTTTACTGGAATAGAGATCAACATTTCCATAAATATGCCAAATCAGTCCAGTGCTTCACATGTCATAAATTTGGGCATACTTCTATGGAATGTTGACACTTATACCATGGTGCGTCGCGACCTCAAAGTCGTGGCCAGAATCTAAATTTGCACTTATACCCTGTTGATTATATCAATTCAGCCATGTTTAGTTTTAAATTAACACTGTCATGCATAAATTTGATTTGTTAATTTATAATGGGCAATATTATGTGAAATTAATTAATTGTAAAAATTGTGTGCACAATCATACATGTCCTCTTGATTTCTTACACATGCAAACACTAAACATTCATGTTTGCCATGAGACCTTATTAATTCACTCAATAATATATCTGGTAATTTAGCAAAATGAATTACTAAATTTCTCTATTAAAATAAATATACTTGTCTTCGTTTCACTCGCGTGTTTTATACACCGTTACCGTTTCTCTCGGCCTTCGAGCACTCGAGGCACGACGGACCAGTTTCTACACACTTTCTCTTGACATGGACCACCTCTCCGTTGGAATACTTCTGACAGGACCAGGGACTCCTTGTCAAGGCCTCCGTAAGTCTTCTTGGCTTTGACGCATGTTCTTAGCCGATGAGCTGGTTGTACCCTTAACACCCGTTACACCCCTAGAGATCAGCACGATCCATACTGCCTTAGTGTTTCCTTCTCACCTCGTGATCACGCCGAACCATTTAGTCTGTGTTCATAGCACGGCTAGTGGACGGTGGTGACTTCTACCAGACTGCCGGTACCCGACCTGGTACTGTGCAACTGTTACTATCGAGGTTTAACGTTGTTTTATGATTGTATCCATACCTCGTCTACTATCTTGTTACTCTCATCTGTTCACTTTCACTCTATACTCTCATCTATTTCATCTATTACTCTCATCTATTCTTGGTACTCTACTTGGCCATCAATTGATTGTCTAAGATAACAAACATGACTATCGCAACATTATAAGGGCCCGATCTGGTCCTTGGGAGGAGCACCCGAAAGGCTATAACTCGCGGGGGTCTAATGATCTGGATGATGGCATACACCTAATGCATGACATGCAAGATTTAATCTATGACAATCAATCATACATTTGTTTGTTACTTGAACTCGGGGTTGAAAGAATACCGACCCATACTTGCTATCGTGACCAGTTTACTTGCTATCGTGACTAGTTTACTTACTATCTCATGATGTGGCCAAATTCTTGTGATGTTATACTCTCGTGAATGTGCTATTGTTCATGTTACCTTTTTACGTCGTTCTCTTGACTATACATGACTACTCGTTCTCGTATCCTGCCTCATAAAGACATTAATTACTTAAAGTATGTTTGTTCTCATGAGATATTAAGTCCTACTGGGCGTTATTCGCTCATCCTGCATATTTATTTCATGTGTTCAAGTGAGTCAGATGGAGATGACCACGCTCACGAGGATATTGCTCAAGAGTGACCCGATCAGCTATTATGGCATAGTAGTTAGTTTGATTAGTAGTCATTTAGTCAGTATGTATTAGCTTGGATTTGAATAAAGTACTCTGGGCCCTAGTTATGGCTCTGATACGTTGATGTATTAGATATTTGATGGATTATTAATGAAATTGGAGTTTATTTAATATTATTCCAATTGTGCAATAGTTTGTCATTCATTTCTCGCTCTGTACTATTTAATAACTGTAATTCCGCTCTGATATTCCGCGTCGAGGCGTTACAGTTTTGTGTTATCAGGGCCTAGGTTATTCTTAAGTATAGGATGATCTAGGTTTGACCTGCCTTGACTTAGAGTCTAAATTCCGTACCTATGTGAGAGGGGTAGAACCAAGGGTAATAAGATAAAATCAACTCACACACGCACAAACCTAGTGCAAACTCAATATCTTACATTTAAATTCTCTTTTGAAGGAACTTAAACACTAGCAATGGCAGCGGAGCATGCTCAAGTCTGTGACATGCAACACACAATTCAGCAACTCACGCAGGCATTACTCTAGGCTGCTGGAGTGAATAATAACAATAATCAAGGAGTTGGTGAATTACACAGGAACTTACGCAACTTGAACCCACCTCGATTGAGTGGGACCACCGACCCTGATGAGGCAGAGAACTGGCTCAAGGAGATAGAGTGCATTTTCCGTGTCATGCAATGCACGGACGGAGGGATGCCCGCGAGTGGTGGGAGTCCGTTGAGGCAACAAGGGCAGATGCACAGTTCACCTGGGATGAGTTTAAGGAGCACTTCAACCCCAAGTATTTTTCTGAAAGAGTCTAGGAAAGAAAGGTCTCAGAATTTGCTGCATTGAAGTAGAGGCATCTTACAGTCACCGAATATGAAGCGCAGTTTTCTCGATTGTCCCAATATGCCAATCACCTTGTCAGCACAAAAAAGATGAAGGCGAGGTGATTCCTTAAAGGGCTTAAGCCATCTTATATTACTCAACTGGAACCGCTGGACATTCAGACATATGCTGAAATGGTCAAGAAGGCTCAATTGCTGGAGAATGCAACTAATCTGACCGATCGCATCAAAGGAAGGCTGGTTAAGTAGGAACCAACATTTGGTTCCTCAAGCAAGCCCACAAATGGCAAGAAGCGGCCGTTCAACATCACTGGAGGGCCGAACTAGGAAAGGAAGCCCAAGATTCCTACTCCCCCGAACACCAACAAGACCAACTGCGAGCATTGTGACAAGCCTGGTCACACTGCCGCTGAATGCTGGAAGAAAGCAGGCGCTTGCCTACGTTGCGGAAATCGCAACCATCGCATTTCCGAGTGCCCTGTGCTGAAGGAACAGGAGAAGGAAAAACGTCCGATGGGACAAAGGAAGCTAGGCAGATTGTAGGCCTTGCAGGAAATGGAGACCATCGAAGAAGGTGGAGTTGTCGAAGGTACTTTACCAGTCTTTTCCCAATCAGCATTTGTTTTGTTTGATACTGGCGCAACCCATTCATTTATATCACAAGCATTTGCTGATACATTAAATGAAAAGCCTACATCTATGGCATTTCAATTACTGTTACTACCCCACTCGGAGAAAAATCTAAACTAAATAAGTATTTTCCATTAGCTGATGTAAGGATTGGTGAACTCAATCATAGAGCAGACCTTATCTGTATGCCCATGGAGGGCTATGATGTCATTCTGGGAGCCGATTGGCTATCCACGTATGGGGCTATCGTGGATTGTAGAAGAGGGAAGATCTCCTTTAGTGAATTCCCTAAATTGACCTTCACGGGACTTAGACACAAGAGGCACTTGTCTCTCGTCTCTGCTATAAAAGCATAGAATATGATAAGAAAAGGATGTGTGGCATTTCTTGCCGCCATAGTTGTTGAAAAGAAAACAACTAAGATATTAGACATCCATATAGTGCAAGAATACCCCGATGTATTTCCCGATGAGCTGCCAGGCATACCACCTGAAAGAGATGTCAATTTCTTAATTGATCTCATAGCTGGAGCTGCACCGGTATCACGCCAACCCTACAGGATGTCCCCGGCTGAATTGAAAGAGTTGAAGGAACAATTGATGGAGTTGCTGGAAAAGGGTTTTATCAGACCAAGTACTTCTCTTTGGGGAGCACCGGTGTTGTTCGTCAAGAAGAAGGATAGATCTTTGAGGCTATGCATCGACTACAGGCAGTTGAATAATCTCACTATCAAGAACAAGTACCCTCTGCCTCATGTTGATGAATTATTTGATCAAATATCAGGAGCTGAATATTTCTCTAAGATTGACCTTAGATCGGGATATCATCAGATGAGAATAAAGGATGCAGATATTTACAAGACAGCTTTCAGGAGTAGGTACGGTCATTATGAATTTGTAGTCATGCCTTTTGGACTAACCAATACTCGTACAACTTTTATGCAATTGATGAACAACATTTATCGTCCCTACCTTGACAAATTCGTCGTGGTATACATTGATGATATTCTCATATATTCCAGGACCAAGGAAGAGCATGAGGAGCATCTGAGGATTGCTCTACAGATCTTGAGGGACAACTAACTTTACGATAAATTGAGCAAGTGTGAATTCTGGCTCGAGGAGGTGTCATTTCTAGGCCACGTTATATCCAAGGATGGTATCGTCGTCGATCCTTCCAAGGTAGAAGCTGTACTCAACTGGGAAAGGCCAACTAATGTCACTGAGATCAGAACTTTTCTTGGACTGGCTGGTTATTACAGACGGTTCATAAAAGACTTCTCCAAGATAGTTGTACCTCTTACTCACCTTACGCGAAAAGAGAACCCCTATGTTTGGAGCAAGGAGTGCGAGAAGAGCTTTCAGACACTCAAGCAACTCTTGACATCTGCACCTGTCCTCACATTGCCAATCGAGGGCGAAGGATTCTCAGTCTACACTGATGCATCTGGAATCAGTCTAGGCTGTTGTTAATGCATAATGAGAAGGTGATAGCTTATTTTTCAAAGCAGTTGAAGCCTCATGAAGTCAATTATCCTGTCCATGACTTAGAATTAGCTGTTGTGGTATTTGCACTCAAGATATGGAGGCATTATCTATATGGGGAATAATTTATTGTTTACTCCGACCACAAGAGTCTGAAGTACTTGTTTTCTCAGAAGGAGCTTAATATGAGACAAAGGAGATGGCTGGAGTACTTGAAGGATTTTGATTTCAACATTCAATATCACCCAGGCAAAGGTAATGCAGTAGCTGATGCACTTAGTAGGAAACCAGTAGCATCTTTATCTTGTTTAGTCATGGGCGAGATGCAATTACTTGAACAGTTCGCCAGTCTGGATCTGAATATTGAGCAAAGAAGTGATGAGATGATAAATGCCAACCTTAGGGCACAACCTGACATTTTTCTCGAGATCAGAGAGTAGCAGGCTAATGATCCATTCCTAGTCAGAGTCGGGGAGACCATAGCTGACAAGTCGGATTTCTCCATCGCTGAGGATGGAAGAATATTATTCCAAGTCAGAACATGCGTGCCTGACAATAAGGAGCTGAAGAGAAAGCTAATGGATGAAGCCCACAAGACCAAGTATACCATTCACCCAGGCGCAACCAAGATGTACCAGGACATGAAAAGGTCATTTTGGTGGCCAAACATGAAGCGTGAGGTGGCTGAGCATGCCGCGCACTGCCTCACATGCCAATAGGTAAAAGCTGAACATCGTCGTCCTGCGGGTGTATTCAGACCCCTGGACATACCTGAGTGGAAGTGGGAAAGTATTGGCATGGATTTCATCATGGGTTTACCCCGAACTCGTGGTGGACTCGATGCTATATGGGTCATTGTGGACTGATTGACGAAGTCCGCACATTTCTTGGCATTCAAAAGCACTTGGAGTGTTGATGTGTTAGCAGCCCTCTATGTGAAAGAGATAGTAAGACTGCATGGAGTCCCCATGTCTATAGTCTCAGACCGTGACCCCAGATTCACTTCTAGATTCTGGAAGGGACTTCAGACTGCATTAGACACTAAACTCAATTTCAGCACTGCCTTCCACCCACAGATGGATGAACAGACGGAAAGGACAAACCAGATAGTGGAAGACATGCTACGTGTCTGCACTATAAATTTTGAAGCGTATTGGAATGAACAACTATCCTTGATTGAATTCGCCTACAACAACAGCTATTAGGCGAGCATTAAAATGGCGCCATTTGAAGCACTGTACGGAAGAAGCTGCAGATAGTCAGTCTATTGGAATGAAGTAGGAGAACAACAATGGTTGGGACAAGACATGGTACAGAGCACTAGCAGGGATATACAGATTATCCGAGACAGGATTAAGATAGCTTAGTCCAGGCAGAAAAGGTATGCAGATAAGAGAAGAAGAGATTTAGAATTTCAAGCTGAAGATCATGCGATGCTGAAAGTATCCTCGACCTGAGGATTTCAAAGGTTTGGCATGAAGGGCAAGCTAAGACCAAGATTCATAGGTCCATTCGAAGTTTTGGATAGAGTTGGCGAGGTGGCATATCGACTGGCACTACCTCCCAAATTCTCAACAGTACACAATGTTTTCCATGTATCAATGCTGAGGAAGTACGTATATGATCAGTCACACGTAATTAGCTATGATGACATTATTTTGAACAAAGATATGACCTATGAGGAAAGGCCAGTGAAGATCTTGGACAAGAAGATGCAACAGCTTCGGAATCGAGCTATACCCGTGGTCAAGATACTTTGGAGAAATCACGAAGTTGAAGAAGCCACATGGGAGCCCGAAGCAACAATGCGACGAAATTATCCAGACTTATTCGGTAAGTCATTCTTCCTCTTACGATCTTATGAATTGGGAACCAAATTCTTTTAAGAGTGGGAGGATGTAGCAACCTTGATTTTTAAATCCAAAAAATAAAATTTTCAATTTAATAAATAAGATAAATAGATTTAATTAGAATAAAAAGGGAATAAATAGAATTTAAGTGAATTAAATCAATACCCATTAACCAAAATTAGGAATGGGTTATATTAATGGCCCAAACATGATAGAGTGGGCCCAAAAGTGGAGAGCCCATCATGAGATGGGAGCTAATTAGGTGAAATTCGGATTAAAAATAATAGTAAATAATAAAAGGGGTAAGATAAGTATTAAATAAGCTATATATATCCTAAAAAGGAGTCATAACCTTACCATAACCCTTTACCCACGAAATTAGACCTCTCATCAAACCTATTAGGTGGATAACCCAAGAAAATTGGGAGATAATTAGGAAATTTAGGAGTTTAAAAAGGATATAAGAGTTTTAATGCATTAGGACTCTTAAACCACCCTATACACCTCTAATTCGGCCCTACCAAGTCTCATTTCATTGCTGGGACTTTGGAGGACGAGGAGAGGAGGTTGTGGACGAGGAGCAAGGAGGGAAGGAGCTTGGAGCAAGGGAATTCACCTTGTTCTTCGTCCAAAACCCTAACTTTTATTTACTACAACGAAAGGTAGGCAATCTCTCAAGCTTAATTCATGTAAAAATTACCTTAGGTAGTCTTCATAATCCCTTTTGAAAGCCCGCTGATTTCGCTCCATTTTGTTCATCCCCGAGAGCGAATTTAATGTTTCAATCTCTGCCATGTTCATGTTCTCGAAACCACTTGTTTACTTTAAATCCTTGCATGTACTCGATCTCATGCCTTGAATTTATTCACATAAATACTACTTGATACTATCTTTTGAACGCCTCTATTTGCCTTAATTTTCATCTTGTATTCATGGCGAATTAATTCATTGTTCTTTGACTATGCAAGTTTAGGTTAACGAAAAGTAACCTAGTCAAGCATACTCTATACATGACTGATTTCTAATTAATCGTGACCAGTGATAGATCTCCATGTCTACTCTTGTTTAAAATTAATTTCATGATTTATGGATCACTACATGATTAAATATTGATTTTTGAAGTGACTGATGTCATGAAAGGAGGGATGGAACCCACCTGGAAAAGGGGAAACAGCTCTTTTCTGGGCTCAGGCCACCTTCTGGTGTCGTGACGGCCCGACCCGTCATGATCTCAGAGAGGGTCGTGACAAGGGGGTCCGTCGCGATCTGAATGCGAGGGTCGACATGTCCCGACCTGCCCCCGGTTCACCCCAGTGCCCGGTTCAGCTGAACGCGACCGGACATCTTGTCGCGACCTGATTGCGACCTTTAAACCCGTCATGATAGGATCCCTGAACGTGCCATGCAAGGGCGTCGCGATGACCTTAACGCAGCACCCTTGTGCGTCACGACCTGACTCTCTGATCATGCCAGTCACTGGCGTCGCGACCTGATTGTGCCACCCCGGTGCGTCGCGACCTCAGAGTCGTGGCCAGAACCTTAATTTGCACTTATACCCTGCTGATTATATCAATTCAACCATGTTTAGTTTTAAATAAACACTGTCATGCATAAATTTGATTTGTTAATTTATAATGGGCAATATTATGTGAAATTAATTAATTGTAAAAATTGTGTGCACAATCATACATGTCCTCTTGATTTCTTACACATGCACACACTAAACATTCATGTTTGCCATGAGACCTTTTTAATTCACTCAATAATATATCTGGTAATTTAGATAAATAAATTACTAAATTTCCCTATTTAAATAACTACACTTATCTTCGTTTCACTCGCGCATTTTATACACTGTTACCATTTCCCTCGGCCTTCGAGCACTCGAGGCACGACAGACCAGTTTCTACACACTTTCTCTTGGCATAGACCACCACTCCGTTGGGAATACTCCTGATAAGACCAGGGACTCCTTATCAAGGCCTTCGTAAGTCTTCTTGGCTTTGGCGCACGTCCTTAGCCGACGAGCTGGTTGTACCCTTAACACCCGTTACACCCCTAGGGATCAGTACGATTCACACGGCCTTAGTGTTTCCTTCTTACCTCGTGATCACACAGGACCATTTAGTCTGTGTTCATAGCACGACTAGTGGGCGGTGGTGACTTCTACCAGACTGCTGGTACCCGACCTAGTACTGTGCAACTGTTACTATCGAGGATTAACGTTGTTTTACGATTGTACCCCTATCTCATCTACTATCTCGTTACTCTCATCTATTCACTTTCACTCTATACTCTCATCTATTTCGTCTATTACTCTCATCTATTCATGGTACTCTACTTGGCCATCAATTGATTGTCTAAGATAACAAACATGACTATGCTACGCAACATTATAAGGGCCCGATCTGGTCCTTGGGAGGAGCACCCGAAAGGCTATAACTCGCGGGGGTCTAATGATCTGGGTGATGGCATACACCTAATGCATGACACGTAAGATTTAATCTATGACAATCAATCATACATTTGTTTGTTACTTAAACTCGGGGTTGAAAGAATACTGACACATACTTGCTATCGTGACCAATTTACTTGCTATCGTGACTAGTTTACTTGCTATCTCGTGATGTGGCCAAATTCTTATGATGTTATACTCTCGCGAATGTGCTATTGTTCATGTTACCTTGTTACGTCGTTCTCTTGACTATACATGACTACTCATTCTCGTATCCTACCTTATAAAGACATTAATTACTTAAAGCAAGCTTGTTCTCATGAGATATTAAGTCCTACTGGGTGTTATTTGCTCATCCAGCATATTTATTTCATGTGTTCAGGTGAGTCGGATGGAGATGACCACACTCACGAGGAGGGAGACGAGGATATTGCTCAGGAGTGACCCGATCAGCTATTATGGCATAGTAGTTAGTTTGATTAGTAGTCATTTAGTCAGTATGTATTAGCTTGGATTTGAATAAAGTACTCTGGGCCCTAGTTATGGCTCTGATACGTTGATGTATTAGATATTTGATGGATTATTAATGAAATTGGAGTTTATTTGATATTATTCCAATTGTGCAATGGTTTGTCATTCATTTCTCGCTCTGTACTATTTAATAACTGTAATTCCGCTCCGATATTTCGCGTCGGGGCGTTACAGTTTGTTTACATTGGAAGGTGATATTGCAATAACATTTTGTAAGTTGGAACAAAATTTTCCACCGTCTACTTTTAATGTCATGGTTCATTTGATTGTACATCTTGCATATGAAGCGAGAAGTGCCGGACCAGTTCAATATCGATGGATGTATCCTATAAAGAGATTTTTGAAGAAATTGAAAGACTATGTTTTAAATAGGGCACATCCAGAAGGTTGAATTGTTGAAGGCTATCTTATGGAGGAAACAATCTCATTTTGTTCAATGTATATGAACGGTATTGACACTCGCTTTAACCGAAGGGAAAGAAACTATGACGGCCCCTCTGAAGATAATAATGAAGGAGGTTATGTGATATTCAAATCTTCAAGATGTTTCTTAACAGGAAATGATAATAGCCGTATATTGTCTGAAGAAGAAGTTGAGAAGGCACAGTTGTACATTCTTAAACAAATTGAAGATATCGATGAATATTTTTTTGAACACAGGAGATGTGTTGAGAGTTCAAGCCATACAGAAATGAATTTCTTGAAGTGGTTCCAAAGTTATGTGAAAGATTTGTACGATGCAAATGATCCTCGGTGTACTCCTGATATATACTGTTTGGCACGAACACCTTCAAGGTTTGCACGTTCACACTCGAGCTATATTGTCAATGGATTCAGGTTTCATACATCATCTATTGATGCAACAAAGGTCACTCAGTTGTCTAGAGTTATTGTTAATGCAGAACTTGAATCCGAATGTGATGGTTATTATGGACGTCTAAATGATGTATTGGAAATATGTTTCGATAATCAAAGATGTGTTGTTTTATTTGAGTGTGACTGGTGGGATGTTTATAGAAAAGATAGAGGATTTAAAATAGATAAATATGGAACTATCAGTCTGAACACTCGTCAAAGGCTTAATACAGATGAACTATTTGCCCTGGCAAGTCAAGTGGAACAGGTGTTCTATGTAAATGATAACACAACACAAGGATGGATCATTCCTGTCAAACACGTCTGCGTGGTTACTACGACTTGCAAGATAAGTCTCCTGAGAATGATATAGAACCAAGTGATGAAGTGTTTCAGGACAATCTGATTGATGTTCTGATTAGAGGAGAAATTCAAGATGTGGATCTATGTCAAGAAAGTAGCATAGGAGTGGTCGATTATATTGATATTTAGGTGATTTATTTACGTTAGTATTTATATTTCATTTTTAACATAAATTTACATAGATGTTCAAGATTGAAATTTTTTAACTTGTTATGTTTACATATTTACTGCGCTCTTCTCGTCATGGCTCACGCCTATAGAGGCATCGGACTCTGTCGGTCCCTCTCCCTCCCACCTCTCAGTCGATCCCTATCCCTCCCACCTCTCAAGCGATCCCTCCCCCTCCCACATCTCAGGTGCTCCCTCCCGCTCCCACCTCTCAGGAGCTTCAGCAGATAGCTCCCTCTTCCAGCCCTCAGGGCTCTTCGATGGCATCTACATCTTCTGTAGAAGGTTCATATATTAATTGATGTAATTTTTATATTCATTGTTTAATAGATATTCTATGATGATGTTTAATGTTTAAATTTCAATAGGTCCATCTGCACCATCTTGGGGGAGGGGCATTGGCCCTCGAGGGCTGACTAGGGGGAGTTATAGAGAGGAGGCTGCCAGATGGACAACAATGGAATGTCTCCCTCGTTCGAGGATAGGGCGTGGGCCCTGCTATAGATATTTTTACGAGTCGCATGGGCTTTATATCAAAAATATATTGTAAGATTTGGCAAAAAGATTTTGCAAAGCTTCCTGTTGCGACTAAGGAGTTGATATTTAGAGATCTTCGGGTAATTATTATTTAAATTGAATAGTATATATGTGTATAATTCTTATAATTGAGTGACTTTGTTTTGCATTTGACGTATTAGTGGGAGCGAACAGACAAAACAGATAGGGAGATGCTTGCTCACATGAGCGCCATGCATCGCAGTTGGCGTAGCAAGCAAAAAAAAAGAGTAAGCTAATATACTATTTCATTTTCATATGTAATTTATTTTTTTCACTTGTTTATATATTGACAAAAATTTTGTATTTCATGTCACCATTTTAATGGCAAGTCTTTAGATGATGGGATTGCCTCCGTCCCAGTAGGTGTTGACTCCTCAGATTGGCAAACAATATGCGAGATGTGGACTACTGGGGATGAGCGGGTAATATTTAAAATGCTTAGAATATAATTGTTTATGATTATTTTGTTTATATAAATGGAACAATAACTGTCTATTCTTTTCTTTTTAGAGGGTTGCTGAGCGAAATAAGCAAAATCGTTTCACTCAGTCTATGGCATATAGACGGGGCAGGGCTAGTCATTATCAATTGATGAATGATTTTGTGAGTTATGTTTTATGAATAATATTATCCCTTTCATTTAGTTACTTACATCTCTTTCTTATTTTGTCTCAATTTAAACAGTTTAATATGCATGGACGTAATCTGCATCGACTTGAGCTTTTCAAGATGGGTCGATGCAAAGACTTACCAGACGACAATGAGAGCTGGGTAGATGAGGAGAGCAGGAGATGATATGTAAGTAACTTTATTTCCTTTTCTTTTATGTGAGTATGTTTTCATTACAATAGTTGTATCATTAATATTTTTTTCTCTACCTTTTGTTGTAGGAGACTATGACTCAGATGGTTGCTCCTTCCTCAGACGTTGATGCCGAGAGCCACACCCTAGCGACTCCCGAGGATGCCTTCATTTCGGTCATAGGAAAAGATCGACCTGGCCGTGTTCGCTGTGCGGGTAGTGGAGAGACGTTGAGCACGTGGTATAAATCTACAGGAACGCTTGGCAGTTCAGAGCGAGAAAGGATAATGCAAGAACAATTAAAAGCACAAGAAGAAAAGTTGAAAGCACAGGCAGAGGAGATGACTCAAATGTGAGAAAAGATTTCTCGATTGGAGAATATAGCTATGTAGGTGGACAAGATGAGCACACTCCTCTCCCAGATACAGGAGTCACAGACACATACCCAGCATGTACCTCCTACAGTTCAAGGCGATAGCGAGACAGATGAGGTGGCGGATGATTATTCTGATCATGATGATCATGTCTCTTGATTTCCCTCTTATTGTATTACACTTTCACATTTTTTACTTTTCTGGATATTTGTATAACAATATTTATGCATTACATTCTATGTGTGTGATTGAATGATCCAGCGAGCCTGGGTGGTGGCTCATATGTGTGTGATTGAATGATCCAGCGAGCCTGGGTGGTGGCTCAATAATGTGTGTGATTGAATGACCCAGTGAGCCTGGGTGGTGGCTCATATGTGTGTGATTGAATGATCTAGCAAGTTTGGGTGGTGGCTCAATAATGTGTGTGATTAAATGATCTAGCGAGCTTGGGTGGTGGCTTAATAATATATGTGATTGAATGATCCAGGTGGCTCATGTACGAATAGAGTGTGGTAATAAAATAAAAAAGTTTTTTTATTTTTTCTTTATGACAACATGTCAGCGGTTGGAAAGCCTCTGCCAAAGGAACATATGTCAGCGGCTACCAGAAGCTGACAAAAATTAAAAATATGGTCGCGGCGCTTAGGTCTGCTGACAAAAATGGTTTAAGGCAGCGGTTTCAACCGCTGATAAAAGGTGCATATGTCCGCGGCTAGCACCCATGGCCATAATATACTAATGGCCGTGGCTTACATCCATTGCTATACAGTCTATGGCCGCGGCTTATAGCCGCTGCTGTACAGTATATGGCCGTGGCTCATAGCCCTTGCTGTACAGTATATGGCCGCAGCTGTTGTGACCACTGACAATAATACTTTATGTCTGCAGCTATAAAAGTCGCAGACAAATCCTATATATGTCAGTGGCGTCAGTAAACCATTGACATAAGATCTGTCTACGGACTTTTTGGCAACGGTTGTGGCAGCGCTTCCTTAACTGCAGACATAATATTATGTCAGTGGTCTCTGATGATTTGTCAGCGGCTTCCAACTGCTGACAAATGTTTGTTCTTCTGTAGTGGATCCACCCATACATGCTAGCACTAATTCATTAGATTCTGAATTAATTGAACAATCAATGATTTGATTGATCTGATTAATAATCTGTAACGGCGAGCTAGCTTGTCTATTTGTAATATCTTGTAAATTAATTAATGGGAAGGTCTCAAAGAGCCATGGATAATTTTTAGTATGAATAAGCAAGCTGCATATGAGCATTTTAATGTTAATTTGCGAGTAAGTATTCTATTCATCTTTAAATAACTGTTCTTTGATGAAAATAATGAGTAAATGAGGATAAAAAGTTTGAGAAAACCTCCATGTCCCCCTCTACTTTGTTGATTGTATTCCTATTGCAGCCTACTTTTCCTCAAAAAATAATAATAATTATAACTGAGGATAAGAAGGCTGTTAAAGGCATGGTGGGGATAGAACTTTATTATTTTGTGAACTCTGTTGGATCGGGATGGCACTTTAGTTGTCGTAGAGGTGGGTGAATAGGACTTCTTACACTTTAAAAATTATCTGAAAATAGATAACACTAAATAAAGTTGTTAGTACTTAGTGTGGTGTACGTGTGAAACAAGTAAGAACTTGGCAGAAACAATCACACAATTGCACAAGAGATTTTATCCTGGTTCGGCCCTTCCCATTGGGAAGTCCTATGTTCAGTCCCTAAGAACCTCTTGGGATTTCACTAGCTGCCAAGAACACTTGGCCTTCTCTCAACTTGAGATGTATTATAACCCACTTGCACCCAAGCAAGTATTCCCTTTATCAAGGGGTATAAAGACCACCTACACCAGTAGGTCTTCCCTTCACAAGAAGGGCACTGCAGGGAACAAACCCCCTGTGGGTTTTCTTACACAGAAATAGCACGACGTGTGTCTGCTCAGAAAAATGAGCAAACACAGAAAATCAGAAAGAGATACAAATAAGAATTAAAGCTTAAATTCTTTCTGACTCTAAGATAGTGGACTAAAGAGATCTAATTTTTAGAAGGCCACTCAAAGAAAAGACTTGTAAACAATCAGGAGAGCTTGGAAGTCGAAGCTTGAGAACAGCAGGCTCTCTTCAGATCTTGTGCTTTTCTCTTTTCATTTCTGTGGAAGGTGAGGTTGTGGTTGTATCTTCTAGTGTGTATGTCTCTCCTTCTTTTTTCTTGTTGTTCTATGTAGTGTTCAAACTTCAGCTCCCTTGTATAGCTTCCCGTTTGAAACTGAACGTTGGAGAATAGCCGTTTGAAAAATAGCCGTTTGAATTTGAGAGATGAGACTATGATGTCTCTGAGTTGTCCATCACATCTTCAGCTCTTGAGGTCTCAACGGCTTCAGGCTATATAGATAGCTTCAAGGTTCTATAGACAGCTTCATTAATGTTTTGCAGGCTCCATACCATGACTGAAGGCTTAGCATGCTTTAGTGGGTAGCTGCATATCTGGGAGGACAAGAAAGGCATAGATACCTCCATTCTTTCGGAGGTAGGTGAGATAAAAATATATAAAGCACAAAAGAGTTCTGATAGAAATGTTCAGAACATTTAAAGATAGACATACAGTTGTATAAGGAATACAAGGACTTTTCCTGAAAGTCATGGAGTTCTGACAGAGAGAGGATGTGTTTGGTGAGCTCTGACAGATAACCCATGCTGCTTACACCTACCATCGCATTAAACTCTTGTCCATCTGTCGAATAGAGATAGAACTATCTTTCTGACAGTGAGAGAGACAACAATTATACAAATCTTATAGATTTCAAAAGAACATTTAGAATGAGAGTAATATTAAATATAATATTTTCTGCTAAGAAGATATTTGAATTATGATAGCAGAAAAATGATCACAAGGATCATACAAGAAACTTTTATTCATAAGAGATCCCAAAGGGATAAAGAAAATCATTGAAATAATCAAGATTACGATCTATTGGATTCTGTAAGATAAGATAGATACTAAAAAAAAAATTAAGTACAGAGAAGTTGATATATGATACTTCGACTTTCAAGGAGTCAGAGTGAGATTTAATAATACTTTAACTCTATGGAAGTCACAGTGAGATATTGATAGATGACAAACTTCAACTTCTTAGGAGTCAGAGTAAGCTTCAAGTTTGTTCATCAGTTGATATCATACTTCGACTTTTAAACTATCAGAGTGAAAAGCAATAGTCAAGACTTTGACTTTAAGGGAGTTGGAGTAAAGTCCGACTTCGACTGTTAAAAGTTGGAGTAAGATACAATCAACAAGACTTCAACTTTTCAGAAGTCGGAGTAAAATCTGACTTCGACTATTAAAGATTCAGAGTAAGGGCCAGTTGATAAGCAATCAGTATTAGGACTTCGACTTTTTAAGAGTTGGAGTTATACAAGACTTCGAATTCTCCAAAGTCAGAGTATGACCAGTTTGTTCTTCAATAGGTACAATACTTTGACTTTTCTAAAGTCGAAGTCTAAAGTCATAGTTAGTATGGTATACAGTATAAGTTGTGGACTTACAGAAATTTCGTGTGACAGTGTTGATACTTTGATTTTGTGTGTGCATAAATTTTGGCTAAAAATATTATGCAGTATTATATATGTGTGCCTTTATATTGTCATATGGATTTTCATAAATAGTAGTATAAATCAATAAATTGATTTAGGAGAGATTAAAAGGGTTTGTCATAGCAAAAACATAATGATTAAATGTTTAGCAATATTTTTAGGGATAGTTGCTAAAAATTCTCTCCCTTTTTGTTAATGATAAAAACTTTTAAATAAACAATAAAAATAGAAATTTTAATTTGTTTTTGTTCTCTCTTCTTCCCAGTCCAGTGTAGAACAAAACTTTTAATAATTTTTTTTGTTTTCTCTCTTCTCTCCCTTTGTGGCATTAATAGAATGAATAAAGGATACACATAGAGAGATAGAGAGAGAGAGATACACAAAGATTGCTAGAAACATATCTATATTAATAGAATTGAAGAACATTTTACATTCATGAAGTAGAAGAGGAACTAGGAAGATAGAGGAAAGAAGGGATTTGAGTAAAGAATGGCTGAAGGAGAGTCCATAGCTTCTACTCATTGTCAGGAAAAATATAAAGAAACTTGGAACCATCTATGTTATAGGAAGGTCCTACAAAAGGGATTTTCCTATAGGATTTAATGTGTCGGCGATGATACCAATTGACTCTCCTATGATAGTTGTCACTGCGCCCAGTTCTCTTATGAGGAATAAACTTCTTACTGGCCGCCTGGTGTACGAACTCATGAACAGTGATGTTCCAATGGAGACCCTGGGAGTGAGTTACTTCCTTGGTCTGGTAATATACAAGGTATCTCTGTGTCCATTTGTAAGAAATACTTCCAAAGTGTCTCATATTCCTTACAGAGATAAACTGAGGGAGATAGCTTGAGCTTTCTGCATTCTGCACTTTCTTCTGGATAAGTTGCAGCCCACTGATCTTCATTTAATCTCTCAGATTCTGCAAAACTGTGCTGGAAATCTTTCATGTACTGAGAGTTCTTGGGGGCATGCATCAGAGCAAAATGATGGAAGGATAGCTTGATGTTGTATTTGATCTTGAATCGGGCTGCTATCTTGATGTGCCTGTTGAAAACTACTAGGGCAAATTATTTCCTGGAGGAAATGGCACCTACTAGACTAGGGTGCATTCCAGAGGGCAATCCAATAGTCATTGAGGGAGTAATTTCTCTTTGCCCGTGAATAATCATAGCCGACTACCCCTTATTTACATCTGACAAACCCATTTGAATCTGTCTTCATTAAACTGCTTCATTCTCCCATAACTGGTCTAGAGCTAGGAAGTCATCAAATAGATCAAAGAATCTAATATTTAGGTGAAGGGAAGCTGTCACAAACTAGTTCCTAAGCTTGGCAGTTGAAAATTTTTCGACTTCACTAGGGTTTAGATTTAAGAATTCTTCAGAGGAGAGACTATGACTTTTCTGTGTGATAAGATTCACATCAGCCAAAAGGACTTCTGAAGTTTTAAGCAAAGTGGGGAGCCAGTCCTCAAATTTGTAGGCTGGCATCCCATGGATTTCAAAAAAAACTTTAATAGAAAGGAATTCCTTGAAGAGAGTCATATGGTGCTCAGAATGATAGATGAAAGCATACAAAAATGGTGGAAGAAGAAAACTAGGATTGTCTTTCATCTTAGACCCTACTCTAGATGATAGTGCCACACTAGGTACTATGTGAGCAAGTGAATGAGTAGATCTAGCCGAAGAAGGAATTGAGGATAGGGGGAGAGAGGAGAAAAAATGAGGAGCTAGTGTATGAAGAATGGGTGTTTTTATAGTGTGAGTCTTGAATGTATATTTCAAAGGAAATGAAGAAATTGAAGTATTTGTGGGAGTTGGAGGTTGTTCCTCTGGTTGAGAAGTGTGAGGAGGAGGATCAGAGGAGACAAAAGGAACATGTTGAGAAGGAATTTGAGGTGCTTGTTCAATAGTTGGGGGAGGTGTTGGGTCAGTAGGAGGAGGAGGTGTTGGAGGAGTAGGAGTGGGAGTAATGGTTGAGGGTTGAGAGGGAAAGACAGAGGAACCAGACTTCATAAGTTTCCTTCTAACCCTCCTCTTAAAGGTCTTGGCCTTAGAGCTGGCTTTCACTTCCATAGGCTGATCATGTTGTTCCAAAGACTGCTCAGATGCTTGCTCCTACTGAGGTTGCTGTTGTTGTTCAATAGTCGAATCTGACACTACTACTGATCTCCAGACTTCTCTGGCTGTGAAACAAATTGCTCAGCTTGCTGCTATTGTTGCTGCTCTTCAGTGTGAACAGATGGAGGCACTTGAGAACTACCTGTGCCCTATTGGCACACCAACTGAAGGAGCAGATCCTTCATGTGCTGAACCTCCTCTGACATGAAGTCAAACTTGACATCTATTTGATGTATCTGCATTTGTAGTACAGACATCATATTCTGTTGCTTCAATATCAAGTTCATCACATCATCCATATTTCGACTAGTCTCCCCCTAAGACCTTGGCCGAGTCTCAACATGTGGTGGAAAGACATGGTAATGCTCTTCATCCAAAGATGGCTCAACTAGAGTGAAATTGGGGATGTCATCTTATTGAGCCACTCCCTTGCCCCTTAAATCTCTGAGCACTTGATTGATGGTATCATCTAGGATATCTTGCTCTAGGGAGGGAGATGTAGCATGAACTTCTTCTTGTTCTTCCACTGATGATTCTTCTCTAACTTCCTCTCTTCTGATTACTGGAGACTGAATTGAGGAAGAGAGGTGGAACTCTGTGCCTCATCTGGAAAGATGTCATGAGAGCAACTAGGGATAGAGTCCTTTGACTAAAGATTCTGGGCCTTGTCCTCCAAAATATAATGACTTCTTCTCAAAGTGGAAAGTCCAATTGTAACGACCCTCTTTATATCGATACGATTATACCAATCTTCATCGGTACAAAGGGCGTCATTACAGTGGGATAATAACCCAACACTAGACGATAGGTTGATATGTACATGAATATAATTGAGTACAGCGGAAATAAAAGAAAGAACTACTCATCTTATTCCATCATCATCACATTATTCCACAGTCTCTATAACAAAAGTAAATGACAAGTCTACATTATTACAATTCCACAAGAAACGTTGTCTATTACATTGTCCATATGATGACATTATTCATACTATGAAATAAAATAACTACTAAAAGGTCTCCACATTCATTACTCCTCGATTCCGGTGTCGACCTTCACTACACTCTTCTCAGGTACGGAACCACCTGTCACACCTGTACGCTGAAGCAAGTATGAGTCTTAAAAGACTCAGTAAGTAATCTAAAACATCAACCTTATACATATCACATACACAATAAGCTGCGAATAATAATGAACACATGCTATCATTCTAACCATACAATTCACATGGCACATGCTTCTTATGTTCGATTACACATAATTCACCTGAACACATTTCTAATTAACACATACTCATATTAAAACATGGAAGATAACAGACACCTACACATAGAATGTCCTATGATACATGGTTCAAATCTTTATCATATCATTGCACCATTTTTACCAATTTAAACATAAGGTTATGTACAAGATAATGAACACTCCTAGCATGGTATCTAGCCAATTTCTCATGCAATTATATCATTTCATCACACATTTAACTTGCTGTTTTAATGTATAATTTATCATACTCTCATGACACTTGCACATGCTTTTTAATAACTACATAACATGATACTAAACATTCTATCATAATTAGGCATAATGATATTAGTACATACATGACATGAACACATGCACTCTTAAACACCTATTATGTAACATGATTTATTAATCTAAAAATTATCTATATCATGGAACAATTCTACCCGTTAGAACACGGAGTTAAGTATAAAGTAGATAGCAACCTAACATGATATCTATTCATGTTTCACATGCACTTTTCTCATTTATTTACACATTTCATTTTCTGTTTTAATATGAATAAATCATAATGACACCACCTTTATTAATCATGGTTTGAAAATTTAAAACATATCCAAATCGATTGGCAATTATCTACAATTTAAACATGAAACTATATACTAAATGAATAGTAACTTTATCATGGAACTTAAACATTAACTCAAGTATTTATCATAATCATAATCTCATTTTGTTTGCTGTTTTCACATTAATCAAACATAATTACATGGATTTACACTTGTTCACATGCCATCTTATTCATTTGACAATTCTACGTGCTCATTTTTCCACATTGCATTACTTTACATGTTTACATGCACATATTCATATATGCTACCATATGGTGATTATTAAACTATATCACATAATATTACAATTATGATGTCAACACATGAATAACATGAATAAATATACATATCTATATACATGCATTTTACATTGTTTTTCACATGCAATTACACTCTCATTAACATTTACTCTTCCTTACATATTCTTTCACACATTTTCACATATTTTCTCTTGCACTTTCATTTATCACATGTCACATCATTGCACTTACCACGTGCATCATGGGCACTTACCACGTGCCATATTCACATGTCACATTATTTTATTCACATTTTATTTCTTAAGTTGCCATGACACATAGTCCTAACTACCAACTAGAGGAGAATTTAGCACATAGCATAATTCACACTCGCATATCACTTATTCATCACCTAGGCAATGCGGTGATAAAATCTAGGTAACTGCGTAGAACCAGGAGAAGCCCTCTCCACCCTAACCAGTGGAACCTGTCCACCTCCAAGATTTCATCCTAATGCCCTTAGGATTTATTTAACAATGTTGAGCCTTCCATAGGGACTTTTCTATGGTACAGCTCTTAGACCCCTATGGTAGCAGTGTCAATTTGGCCCAATTTTACCTTAAGCACATTATCTCATATTATCACTATTTACTCACTCTTAATTCACACTTTAACCATTTTCTACACATGCACTTTGAATGATAATTCCATTTCAGGTTATAGAGTTTAAATCTTATTATTCAACAGTGATAACAACTCAAAACAGTATGTTAACATGCTATTAATACTAAAATTTGCATGATTACACGTTTCTAACTCATTACATGAAGTTTAACTTGATTCCACATGTTTTCCTTCACAGTACTTGATGCTTCTGTTTATAGTGATCATTAACTTATAAAACAACCTAATCATACTGTTACTCAAGGATTGCACGTGATTAAACTTAAACATGCTCATTATGTCAATTATCATCACTAAACTAATAATAGCGTGCAATGTTATCAAAACAGTACGAAACTTTTATCATAGGCTTCAAATAGATTACATGTCACATGGTTAAATTTTTAGATTTTTCAGATAATTACAACTAATTTTTATAATTAGGGCAGATTTCATGCATTTCTATCCAAATTTCATCAAATTACATATTCTTATAAAACAGTGATATTTAACAGTTTCCAAACATGAAATCAGACATCATATTTACATGGAAAATATATGAAATCCTAACATACACTAGATCTAAATATTCAAGATTTATCATGGTCAATTTATACTTATTGTCCGATTGCAGGAATTTTAATAAATAGAACATATTACAGAAATTCACACCGTCCTCATGATATGACCTAAAGACTGTTACTGACCTCACATAAAATTTACAACATGCACAAATACCCGGAAGTCAAACCAACACCTTAAAGAGATCAAACAGTAGTATTTCAGAATTCTGAGGAACTTGGCGGCATAGTGCAGGCCACCTACTGTGTCAACGGCACAGTCTCCTGCCACCAACACAGGATCTTGGTGGCATAGGATGTTGCCGCCAATATCCTATCAGTAGACTACACATGCAAGGGGAATTTGGAGATTCTAGGACACGAGGAAAAATTCAAAAAAATGCTAGGACCTAAGGGGACATGTGTAGGGTTGACATCTATAGAGTACTTGCCTCTAAATAAATCTACAGAGATCTATATTCTTCGGTGAAGCCCTCCTCAACCAGGCCAAGAGGGTGCTCAAAACTGCCCTCAATCCGGTTCTTCTGTTGATGTAGCTTGCTCCTCGGAGTTGGGGATGCTCCTTGTCACGCCCCGACGCGGAATATCGGAACGCGAGGCAGTTGCAAGTAAACGGGTACAGAGTAAGTACTAGACATCAAGCCATTGGACAAGAATAAATACTAAAGCAAATTCATTTCATTAATAACTTTCCAATGTCTAGTTACAACCACTAATATCAGAGCCATTCTATAAGGCCCAATTACATTGAATAAAAGCAAAAGGCTAAACTAAGACTCGAACATAATGCTACGATGCTAGGGTACTCATGACTTCACTCCTGGTCATTTCCGTCCTCTTGAGTGTATGTGTCATCCTCAGTCTCACCTGAGAACACAACGACAAATAACGCAGGGTGAGCGATAACGCCCAATAGGACTTAAATCTCAATAGTCAAGCAGGCTTTAAATAATTAATGCATTAAAGGCAGAGTAACTAATGATAGAGCGAGAGAGTCAAGTAAAAGATAGTAGGATAACGCATGATGGAAATAGCACAAGCTTTCTATGTGTAGCACAAGTGTCGAGTATAGCATAAATAGCAAGATGGTCATAGCACAAATAGCACAAAGTATAGCAATAGCACAATGGGTATAGTATAGCACTTTTTGTCGATAGACAACGAGAGAATATAGCACTTTTGATTGTCATTTAGATAGTCGACATAGATAGCACTCGAGTGTAATGCCAAACACTCTGATCATTTAACTCCCATGGGCACTAGCACTTTCGGGCGCACATCCCAGGACTAGATCAGGCCCTTTATTTATTACCAGGCATTGGTTATATTGTTTATCTTTAGACAATCAGTCAATGGCCAATATAGAGTACCAAAAAATAGATGAGAGTACTAGATGAATAGACGAGATAGTAGAGTGAACGTGAATAGATGAGCGAGTAGAGTATAGATGAGAGCTAGTGAACATTGCACATAACACGTCGAGTAAACAGGCGATAGTAATAGTTGCACAACATACGCACGTGGTGTTGGCAGTCAGGTGGGACTCACGACCCTTCCACTGGCCATGTCAAGCACAGGTCCAGAGGTCTGGCGTGATTTAAGATAAGAGCGAACTTCTAATAGTCGTTTGGATCATGCTGATCCCTAAAGGGTATCATAGGTATTAGGGTACAACCGGCTCGTCGACCATGTAGGAATCCATGGACAGAGGAGGCTTACGGAGGCCTTGAATAAAGACTCACTAGTCCGGCAGAAGGAATATCTGATAGAGAGTTCGTCCAAGTCAAGAGAGAGTGTGTATAGAAACAAGTGCTCGACGTTCTAGAGGAATTCTAGAACAGTGGAGCGTCGATTTCGGTGTTCCCAAAACATCGCGAGAAAACGTAGACAAGTCTATTTAAAATATGATAATTTAGTTACATAAATTACCAGAGGTATTATGAGTTAATCACATGCCAAGTTAAGCCATAATTGGATGGTTCAAAGTGTGTGCATGTATCATGAAATTATAGCTAGAAATAAGTCATGTGCATGTCTTTTAAAATCATACAAAAGTGTTCAGTTTATAACAGGTATATTTACTGTGTATATGACTATTAAGAAAGGGTACAAACACTGTAGATAGTCAAGACTTGCTGAGACAGGGGGTTTCATACAAAAAACCCAGATCGCGACGTACCCTAATGAGGGTCGCGACGGGGTCAACTGAGATCGCGACAGGGTCTTGTAGAGGTCGCGACGGGCTCATTAGTTCAGGCAGACAAATCGCGACGGGGTCGGTTGAGGGTCGTGACGGGCTCGTCAGAGCGGGCAGCAGATCGTGACGACAGGCCCTGTCGCGATCAGATTATGACAGAAGGCTCTATCGAGACGGCCCTGTGAATGCAGCCTATCGGGCCGTCGCGTTCACAGGGTCTGTGCCCAAGTCCGACAGGGACAATAACAGTATATTGGATTGTGGGCCGAACTTATCCTATTTGACACAAGGTGATTCATAAAATCATAACTAATTCTACAAGCGATGAAAAATCATGAAACTAGTTGCGAATTGATCTAGACATGCATGGGTACTTATAGTAAATAGGAATCGGAAAACAAACAGGGTTTAGACATGCTTTAAACACAGGTATTCATAATGAACATGGAACAGTACATAGTTGAGAACAACGATTAAATTCGCCTGATAGGATAGATGAAAATTACGGCTTTTAGGGGCAAAAGATGTCTAACATGCATCAGTTACTACAGTAAAAATCTTGTGGCATGGGGTTGAGTATACAAGGAGAACAAGATTTAAGATGAAGGGTCGGGCTCATGTTAGTTGCAGAACATGAAAAATCAAGAAGAAAATATAGATTCGATGGAAAAATATGAGACAAGAGGGCTTTCAATCTTGAGGTTTAGATCAACCTACAGGCAAAATTGATTTAGTTTTGCTCGTGAGAATGACTACCTTTAGACGATTTCCTCTTATAGGGCTAGAACTTGAAGAACAGGGTTGAAGCTTTGATGGAGTCTCCTTCCCATGAATTCTCCTCTTCCTTGGCCTCTCCTCCTGGTCTAGAAACCCTTGGCAACGAGCTAGAGCCGGCCATGGAGGTTTAAGAG
Organism: Colocasia esculenta; assembly: GCA_014218235.1. NCBI lineage: Eukaryota > Viridiplantae > Streptophyta > Magnoliopsida > Alismatales > Araceae > Colocasia > Colocasia esculenta. The sequence continues at coordinate 169,284,194 of CM024755.1, forward strand.
AGTATTTATGTCTCTTGTATCTCTAATTCCTAATAGGACTCAAATTCCTATTTAATGTCAGGATTTCCTATTTCTCTCATCATTTCCAAGCTTGAGAACTTCTAATTGGGTTAGAATGGGAGCTAAATTCGTGGCCAACCTATTGGGGCAGGTTTAGGAATCCAAATCCAACTCAAACTTCTTATTTAATGCATTAATACCCATTTTCTACTTAAGTAATATTTTAGTTACGAATTTAAGGTATTTTTCTATTATTTCCCTTTTAAAATTTCTATTTTGGCCCACTAATTTCTAATGGGTCCATTTAATAAAGCTCATTACTTCTTTTCATTTAATGGGTTTTATTTAATTCTCTTTTATTTAATTTTCTAATTGTTTTTATTTTTATTAAATTTTTATTTTTCGAAAATCCAGATTGCTACATCCTCCCCCTCCTAAAAAGAATTTGGTCCCCAAATTCATATGATCATAATGGAGGGAATGTCTTACCGAAAAGATCGGGGTAGTTCCCTCTGATGGTTCCTTCCGGTTCCCATGTGGTTTCTTCCACTCCGCGGTTATTCCATAAGACTTTAACCACATGAATGGGACGGTTCTTGAGCTGTTGCACCTTCCGTTCTAATATCTTGACTGGCTTCTTTTCATATGTCTCATCCTTGTTCAGCACCAACTTCTCGTGGTGAATGATGTGTGTAGGATCATAAACATATTTCCTGAGCATGGAGACATGGAACACATTGTGTACACTTGCTAGATTCGGTGGCAACGCCAGTCAGTATGCAACCTCACCAATCCTTTCGAGTACTTCAAAAGGACCGATAAATCTAGGACTGAGTTTTCCTTTCACACCAAATCTTTGGATGCCACGAGTAGGTGACACCTTTAAGAATACATGATCACCGACTTGGAATTCTAAGTCCCGCCTTCTTTTGTCGGCATAGCTCTTTTGTCTGGACTGAGTAGTCTTAAGCCGGTCTCTAATCACTGTATGTCCTTTGTGGTACGTTGCACCATGTCTGGGCCTAGCCACTGCTGTTCTCCAACCTCATTCCAGCATGCAGGAGATCTACAATTTCTTCCGTAGAGTGCTTTGAATGGTGCCATCTTGATGCTCGCTTGGTAACTGTTGTTATAGGCGAACTCAATAAGGGATAGGTACTCGTTCCAATATCCTTGGAAGTCTATAGTGCAAGCTCTTAACATGTCTTCTACTATTTGGTTGGTTCTTTCAGTCTGCCCATCAGTTTGTGGTGGAATGCGGTACTAAAGTTAAGTTTAGTACCCAGTGCACCTTGCAGTCCTTTCCAAAAATGAGACGTGAATCTCGGATCTCGATCCGAGACTATGGATGATGGAACTACATATAGTCTTACAATCTCTTTGACATATAAGGCAGCTAGTACCTCTACCGACCACTTACTCTTTATGGCTAGAAAGTGGGTAGATTTGGTTAGCCGGTTGACAATGACCCATATGGCGTCGAGTCCACTACGAGTCTTGGTAAACCCATGATGAAGTCCATACCTGTGCTTTCCCACTTCCATTCCGGGATGTCAAGTGGTCTGATACACCAGCAGGGCGTATGTGTTCCGCTTTTACTTGTTGGCAAGTAAGGCAGTGTGCGGCATGTCCAGCTACTTCTCTCTTCATGTTCGGCCACCAAAACGTTCTTTTCATGTCTTGATACATTTTGGTACCTCCTGGATGAATAGTGTACTTTATCTTGTGAGCTTCATCCATTAACCTTCTCTTCAGTTCTTCATTGTCGGGGACACATGTCCTCCCTTGGAACACCAGTCTTCCATCCTCAGTCATAGCAAAGTCCGATCTTTCGGCTAAGGTTTCCTTGATGCGAACTAAGAATGGATCATTATCTTGTTGGATTTTAATTTCTTCCAGCAAGTCGGATTGAATCTTGATATTGGCAATCAAGACTCGATCATCTCTTTGTTCAATAGTTAAGTCTAACCTTGAGAACTGTTATAGTAATTGCATCTCGCCAAGGACTAGACTTGAAACAGATGTCATTGGCTTCCTACTGAGAGCATCAGCCACGACATTACCATTGCCTGGATGGTATTGGATGTTGAAGTCAAAATCCTTCAGATATTCTAGCCATCTTCTCTGTCTCATGTTGAGTTCTTTCTGGGAGAATAAATACTTTAGACTTTTATGGTTTGATTAGATAGTAAATTTCTCACCATACAGGTAGTGTCTCCAGATCTTTAAGGCAAAGACCACGGCCGCCAACTCCAGATCATGCACGGGGTAGTTGACTTCATGCGTCTTCAGTTGTCTGAAGAATAAGCAATGACCTTCTCCTTTTGCATTAATACACAACCTAGCCCAATCCCTGAGGCATTGGTGTAGACAGAGAAACCTTCTCCCTCTATTGGCAGAGCTAGAACAGGTGCTGAGGTAAGTCGATCTTTAAGAGTTTTGAAACTTTTCTCACACTCATTACTCTAGGAGTATGGATTCTCCTTTTGTGTCAGTCGTGTGAGGGGAACAACGATCTTGGAGAAGTCCTTGATGAACCGCCTGTAGTAGCCAGCCAGTCCCAAGAAGCTTCTTATTTTTGTGATGTTGGTTGGTCTCTCCCATTGAGTACAACTTCGACTTTGGAGGGATCAACGGAGATGCCGTCATTGGAGATGACATGGCCCAAGAAGGACACTTCTTCGAGCCAAAATTCGCACTTGCTAAGCTTTGCGTACAGTTTGATGTCTCGCAAGACTTGCAATGCAATCTTCAGGTGTTCTTCGTGCTCTTCCTTGGTCTTGGAGTATATGAGGATATAGTCGATGAAGACGACCATGAACTTGCCAAGGTATGGCCGATATATGCTGTTCATGAGTTGCATAAAGGTTGCAGGAGCATTGGTTAAACCAAAAGGCATAACGACGAATTCATAGTGTCCATACCTGCTCCTGAAAGCCGTTTTGAAAATATCGTCATCCTTGATCCTCATGTGATGATAGCCAGATCGAAGAACGATCTTGGAGAAATATTGAGCTCCGGATATTTGGTCAAATAGTTCATCGACCCTGGGCAATGGGTATTTGTTCTTGATGGTGAGTTGATTGAGTTGACGATAGTCGATGCACAACCTCATCGATCCATCTTTCTTCTTTACGAATAGCACAGGTGCTCCCTGTAGACGCCCGATTCTGACTTATAAGTTGAACCACATTTCTTGTTAACTTAGTGAGCCCCTAGTTGGTCACTCACCTTGAGCCCATCATTAGTCTTGCTTTGAGCCCATTAACAGCCCAATTTCCATGAAAATTCCGTCCATTATCTTTTAAAGAGTCCATGAGCCCTATTGATCATTATCCTCCTATGTGATTGGCCAATAATTCAAGGATAATCGATTTTATTTAACGCGACGGGTTGTAGCGCCGCATTACTTCTGTCGCGACCCCTTTGGCCGCCGCAACAGCCCATGCATATCCATGCACGTGACCTCATTGTCGCGTTCCTCATGGCCGTCGTGATCATTCTTGTCGCGCCCCTACGATGCATCTCGACTTCAGCAGCGTGAGCTGGCCTCGGAAACCACCTCCTATTTATCTCCTTAAGGCCTTATCTCTATCCATTTGAACCTCCTAACCCCCATGGCCGCGGTTTGGGGCTAAGGGTCTCCTTGGGAGTCTCCTATGACTCTACCCATGATTTTTAATGACATTTATCCTCTCATATGGGTATTTATCACCTAATAATGGGATTTTCTCTCTGATTTTCTATATAAGCAAGCCCATTTTCTTCAGAGAAGGGGGGACCCCGAGTTTCACCCCGAAGGGCTGCCGAAATTTTTTGTGAGTTGGACTTAGCTCGAAATCAACCCTTCCCCTCTCATTTCCACACATTATTCACACCAAGCCATGACGATCTCCTCATCAATGGAGCTTGGTGAGTGAAGAGGGCGACCCCACCATCTTTCCTCAGTATCTGGAGCATCCGAGGACGTCCACCACTCCAGGGAGTCGCCCCATACAGGGCTCCTTCTTTCCTCTTCCTTCTTCCTCTTCATTTCATGCATTTTTCTTAATTTTCGTAGATAGGACTCATTTCCCTTTTTCTTCCCAAGTTTTCCATATACCCAAGGGGTTTAAAACCAGCCCCAGGTCCGTTCCCACCATGCTTCATCTCTTCTTTTCATTTTTGGATGGATACTATGCTTAATATGTTCTAACAGGGTTCCTTTCCTTATTTTCGTTGTTTTGGCAGGTACTCAAGCTAGTTCTCATGAGGAGCTCTTGTCCTCTGGACGGCCGGAGGGTAGGAAGAAGGTCCTTCGACACTTGTGTGATTGCCTAAAAGCTGAGTACCAACACACACTAATTTCAGAAGGACTTTAACAGATCAGAAATGAGACTCAAATCCTATCTGAATGAGCAAGGTGGACTTCAGAGAATAAGCAATTACAATTGCCACCCAGACACAAGACTTCTAAGAAACTTTAGAGAGCTTGAGAGATTTCTGCTGAAAAGAAAAGGCTCTCCACTTTTTGCTTGGAAGAAGACTTGTGTGATTTCTGGCTTGAGGAATTCGAAGTGTGAAGCTCACTGAAGTTGCAAACACTTGATATCTCTATGTATTTCTACTTCTTTCAAACTTCAGTTTCTTTTATAATCCTTAGAATGTAGCCGTTTGAAAGATGGTTGTTGGAATTTGCCCGTTTGAAGAGAGCTCTAGGATCCTTTGGATTTTGCAAGGCTTGTTGTCCATGGGTCCATCTGTTTTGCTTCTTTCCAATGTCTTCAGACAAGGGTTGCAGCTTCACAGCTAGAAGATCAACTTCTCATTAAATGGACTGTGAAGGTAGCATGCTGAAAGCGTGCTTCAATAAATGTCTGCAGCAAAGACAAGACAAAAGGAAGAGTATCTCCATACCTTTGAGGTAGGTGAGTCAGAGAGATAAAGAAAAGGCATGGAAACCTTGTATAGGCATGCTTTTCAGATACAAAGAAGGACAAACAGTTGTGCTAAGAAGGTAAGGTATGTGTCTGACAGTGGTAGGTGAGCCTCTGTCAGATGTCATGCGCCTGAAATGTAATAAATGCACTATCTCTTCTGTATCCACAAAATCCGGATCATTTTCATGAAGCAAACAGCTTAGTTTGAATAAAGAGTTGCAGAAATAGTCTAAACATTTTGGATGAATAGTTTAAGTATAATGTGTCTTATCTTGTCAGAAAATAAATAATAAAATAATGATATTTTGATGGATCAGCAAAATATTGATCATTGATAAGTTTATTAGAAATAATGTCAAAGATGATTATGAAACAAGATTACACTAATTGTTTAGCTAGAAGGTTCAGAGAAACACTAAGTATAGAACTGACAGTGAAGTCGAATACAAAGGAATATGCAATTCGACTATGGAAGATGAAGAATGATTCAACTTCAATAGATATTATACTAGAATACAAGTCGGGAATGAAAAGAATGATTCGACTTCTAAGAAAGATTATAATCTGAATATAGAAGTCGAAGGTGAAAATAGAATAATTCGACTATTGTGGAAGTTAGAATTTTTCTGAGGAAATAAAGGCAATTCGACTTTAGCAGTCGGACACTGAGGAATTAGAGTTCTGAAGCATTCGACTGTAGGAGTCGAAGTTGATAGTCGGATTATGTGGTTACCTTTATGAAGTATTCGACTATATAAGTCGGAGTTGGAAGTCGAATTATGTATAGAGGTGTGGACTTAGAAAAAATCCTGTGGTTTTTAACTTTGATTCTGAAGGAGTCGGAGTTAGCAGTCGAAGTCTCAAGTCGGATTTAGTATGACATAGGGAGAGTCTGTAGACTTAGAAAAAATCTTGAGATGGAGTTTGTCACACTATTATATATATTTTGTGATATGTAATTGATATATTCATTCTGTAGAAAGTCTATTTAAAAGTTTTGTCATAGCCAAAACATGATATATGCTAAGTCTACAAAATCTTAGATTTTCTTAGGGGTAGTTGCTCAACAATTCTCCCCCTTTTTGTTAATGACAAAAATCTTTAAATAGACACAAAAATCTTTAAATAGACAGTTAAAAAACAAATTTGAGATGAATATATATACCTTCCTGGAGAGTCGATTTAGTAATTTGTTCTTACTGCTTTCTCCCCCTTTGTGGCATTAACATAAAAGGTAACAAAAACACAAGAGAGATATGAATAAGCAAGTAAGAAGGATCATAAACTGCATTCAGAAATTGAGATTAAGTACATGACAGAGTGTTTAGGACTTTGACAGAGAACTTGGCAGATACAAGGAGTGGGGAATCTGATCAAAATAGGGCTTGAGATGACCCCAAAGCTTCTCCTCATTTTCATAGAAGAAATTGTCAAATAAAGTACCATCAATGTTGTAGTTTGGACTGATGGAGGGAAGCTTCCTATGGGATTTGATATGGCGCTTATGGTACTAGGAAAGTTTGTTGTGGTAAGCTCGCTGGCCCAGAATAAATTTAAGGTGAACAAACTTCCTAGAGACTACTAGATGAAGAAAATCATGCACTATAATATTCCAGTGCAAGCCTCGGGACACAGCTGCTTCCTTAGCCAGATAATATACTAGGTACCTTTGCTACCACTTATGACCAATGTTCTTCTTCAAATCCTTATAGCTTTTGGACAGATACTCATAGGGGGAAAGCTTCATTTTTTTCACAAGCTGCATGGTCTGCAAGGTAAGCTGCTGCCCACTGATCTAAAGAGAACCTCTCAGATTCAGCAAAACAAAGCTGGAAATCTAACAATGATGAGAGTTCTTTGAAAGTTGCAGGAACACAAATCTCTGGAAGCACAGTTTCAGTTTATACTTGATGTGGAATCTGGTAGCAATCCGAATGTGCCTATTAAAAACTGGTCCAGAAAATCTTTCCTAGATGCAATGGCACCTACAAAGGATGGATACAACCCGGATGGCAATGCTACAAACATGGAGGGATTGATTTCTCTTTGACCTTTAAGCAAATTCTCCCATTGGCCTTTGGACACATCAGGCAGTCCCAGCTTGAATCTGGCAAAATTAAACTCTTTAATTTTGGTGAACTTGGACTGAGAGTCTCGGATGAGGGGTCCAAACATGTCATAAAACCTTAGATTCATGTGGAGATGAATATCCAAAAATTTGTTCCTGGATTGGGTTTCCTAATATTTGGTTGCTTCTCCTGGATAGAGATCAAGGAATTCTTTGGGAGTTAGGCTATGGCATTTTTGAGAGATAAGTAGGAGTTCAGCCAATGTGACTTGGGTAGAGCGAATAAGAGTAGGAAGCCAGTGTTCAAATGTGAAACCTGGCATCTCATGAACTTCAAGGAAGGCTCTGATGGATAGAAATTCTCTGAATAGGTTCATATAGTGTTCAGAGTGGTAGATGAAGGCATACCAAGAAGGAGGAAGAAGCTTTGTTGGGTTGTCCTTCAACAGAGGCCCACTTGAAGATGAAAGCTGAATGATAGGAAGAATTTCAGATAGCTCAAGAAAGGATTTTCCAGTTGCTGATTTTGATGTAGTGGGAAGACAAGAAAGGAAATGTGTAGGTTGTGTGTGGAGAATGGGAATATGTGCCATGGAAGGTTTGAATTGATATTTCATAGGATAAATTTTGAATTTAGCATTTTTAGTGGCAAGAGGTTGATCCTTTGAAATAGATGTAGGGGGAAGAGGATCAACAGAGGTGGAGAGTGGAGGAAGTTTTGTAGTGGAGGGAGTGGGAGCCAAGGATCCAGTAGGTTGAGGTTGAGATGTTGCAGGCTGTTGAGGCTTAGGAGGTTGTTCAGCAGTGGGAGTTGGAATAGAGGGAGTTGTCCTGGGTTGAGAACGAAAGACAAGTTCACCATTTTTTAGCAGTCTTCGCTTCACTTTCCTCTTAAAGGTCTTGATTTTAGCTGAGGACTCAAGGGTTCTCTTGGGCCTAGACTCCTGCTGGATCTTCTCAACTGCTGCTGCTGGAGGCTCTTCTAAAACTGACTCTTGATGCTGCTCAACCTTCTGCTGAAATACCACAATAGCTAGTTGAGAGGGAACTACTTGTGGTTCTGGCTCCTAGTCCTGCTGCTGCTCAGATAGGTGCTCAAACTACTGAGATTGATCTTTCTCAGACTGCTGCTGCTCTGCCTGTAGCTCAGGCTCCTTTTGTTGCTCATGTACTAGCTCTTCAGGCTCTAACTCTTGAGGTCCTTGTTGTTGTTATTGTTCTTGAGCTTGCTCTTTTTGTTGTTGAGGGGATGGGGGCCCTCAAGGCTGAGAAGTGCCCTGTTGGCACACCAATTGAAGTAATAGATCCTTAATCTGTTTGACTTCATCACTCAAACCATCAAATCTGGCATCAATGAATTCCACTTGTAATTGAATCACTGAAATGCTTTCTTGCTACTTGTTCAATGAATCTAAAATGGAATGCAAATGGTTACTACTCTCCCCCTGCGACCTTGGTCGGGTCTCAAACTGAGAAGGGGAGTAATGATACTGCCTTTCCTCAAAATCTTGTCCAAAGGAGGTAGATCTGGGAATGTCTTCTTGTTCCACTCCTTTTCCTCTTAAATCTTTCAAAACTTGATTTATTGTTTCATCTGGAGCATCTGGTTCAGGAAATAGTTTTTCTTGCTGCACTGGTTGATCTTGATCATGAACTGGGGCTTCTATTCTAATCTCTTCAATGGGTTCTACTTCCTACTGAGCTCTTTGAGAGGATGAAGCGATATGTATCTCATCTGGATATATTTCATGAGAACACTGAGGCACTGAATCTTTCATCCATAAATTCTAACTTTTATTGACTAAGGTGTAGTGGCTTCTTCTCAAGGTAGAAATGCCAATTTTCTCTTGATTCCAACAGTGATTTCTTTACTCAAATCCACGGAGAACCTTTTAAAAATCAAGGTAAGCAGAGGTCCATAAGGAAGAGACTCCTGCAGATCTTTTGAAGCTATCATCTTTTCCAAAATAACTGTGGGCAAATTTACTTTATGCCTCTGAATGGCCCAAAACAACAAATTTCCATCCCTGGAGGTTATGGAGGAATGGGTTCCTGCCCTTGGAGTCACAATATTTGAGATAACTGAACGGAGGAGTCTCTTTTCCGCTGACAGTTCATTTACTAGAAGACCTTTCTTGCTGACTATTGCCAGACTGCCAATAATCCCCAATTTCTACTTTTCTAAAGGCACGACCTCACTAAGCTTGTGCCTGAAATTTGGACATTCCAAAATTTCCACCAACAGCTTTTCAGATACAATGATCTTGGTCCCTTTGACATATCCTAACACTGAGTTTCCAGAGGACACTTGAAGGGATACATAGAAAGCTTTAATGGCGTTTTCTACAGGGGGTTCAGAAATCTGACAAAGCTTGGTCCAGCCCATAGCATCTAGGGTTTCTTCTACCCAAGACAAACTACCACTCAAATGGGAGAAGTCTACCAGTTTCCCTGGACAGATAGGAGTCTTAGCAAGACGTTGGAGTTGCTCAGAAGTCAACTGGGCGTCTTCCAGAGCCCTATATGAAGCCATCTAGATAGAAGGAAGTGGAGAGGGCTCAGGAAACTATCAAAGGAGAGAGAGAAATGTAGTAGGGAGTTCAAAGAACCTACCTTTCTTCAGAGAAAATGGAGGTTTCGAAGTTGCCCGGAAGACCTTCACCGGAGAACAGTAAAGGCGCGAAGAGGAGGAAGAAGACAGGGGAGTTGAAGACGAAGTTTGAAAAGGGTGTCTTCGTATAAGGAAATGGTTTTATTATCTAAGGAAAGAAAAGGTAACTGACCCGAGATTTTAGAATGAATGGTCAGGATTGATTGAATTGATGGTTAAGTTATAAATGAATATTTAAAAAGTTTCAGTTATACAATTTTTAATTGAAAGCGCCTTTTCAGACTTTAACATAGTAAGTCGAATTGTGTATTCTACTTCATCAGTCGAATGCAAGTCTTATACATGAGTCGAATGCACTTTGACTTCACAAGTCGCTGTGCTGAGACTTAGAAATTTTCACAATAAGGTTCTCATAGACAATAAAAAATGAGATATTTCACAGTAGTTTCTAACATACAGCTCAAGTATCATTTTACTTTAGCAATTTAATCAGGATTGCACATACCTATTTCTCTTCTAATAGATGTGAATCTATCCTCAGGAAGAGGTTTTGTAAAAATATCAGCAAGTTGATGTTTAGTAGATACATATTCAAGTAGAATATTGACATACTTACATGGTCCCTGATGAAGTGATGTCTAACCTCAATGTGCTTTGTTCTTGAGTGCTTGATAGGATTCTTGGTCAAGTTTATTGCGCTTGTGTTGTCACACAGCATTGGAATTTCTTGAAGTTGATGACCATAGTCTTCCAATTGATGTTTGATCCACAAAAGTTGAGTACAGCAAGTTCCAGCTGCAATGTATTCAGCTTCTATAGTGGATAATGCCACTGAATTCTGCTTCCTAGAAGACCAAGAGATCAAGCACCCTGCAAGAATTTGACAAGTACCATTGGTGCTTTTCCTATCTATTTTACATCTAGCATAGTCAGCATCACTATATCCAATTAACTTGAGATCTGAACATCTGGGATACCATAATCCTAATTTACAGGTATTTATAAGACACCTAAAAATTCTTTCAACAGTAAGAACATGAGATTCTTTTGGATCAACTTGGAATCTTGCACACAAACAAACACTAAACATTATGTCTGGTCTACTAGCAGTAAGATAGAGTAGTGATCCTATCATTCCTCTATAGACCTTTTGATCTACCTTTTTACCAAGAGGATCATTATCTAACTTAATTCCTGAGCTCATGGGTGTTCCTAATAACTTACACTTGTCAAAACCATACTTAGAAAGTAAATGTGAAATGTATTTGGTTTGACAAATGTGAGTTCCTTCATTGGTCTGCTTGATTTGCAACCCAAGAAAATAGTTAAGCTCACCCATCATGCTCATTTTAAATTCACTTTGCATCAGATTTTCAAAGAACTTACAAAATGATTCATTAGTAGAACCAAAATAATGTCATCAACATAGATTTGAACGATCAAGATTCCATTTGAAAATTTCTTTATAAATAGTGTGCTATCAACTTTACCTCTTACAAAATCATGTGATATAAGATAAGCACTCAATCTTGCATACCAAGCTCTTGGGGCTTGTTTTAGACCATATAGTGATTTCTTTAAACGGAAAACATGATTAGGATATTTAATATCTTCAAATCCTGGTGGTTGCTCAACATATACTTCTTCTTTTATAAAACCATTTAGAAAAGCACTTTTAACATCCATCTGAAATAAGTTAATATTAAGAGAGCATGCATATGCTAATAAGATTCTGATTGCCTCTAATCTAGCTACTGGGGCATAAGTTTTATCAAAATCTATGTCTTCCTCTTGGGAATATCCTTGAGCTACAAGTCTGGCCTTGTTCCTAATGATTGCTCCTGATTCATCCATTTTATTTCTGAAAACCCATCTGGTTCCAATGATTGGATGGTCATAAGGTCTAGGAACAAGAGTCCATACTTGGCTGCATTGGAACTGATTAAGTTCCTCTTGCATAGCAAGGATCAAAGATTCATCACCCAGTGCATCATCGATTGTCCTAGGCTCAATTTGAGAAACTAAGGCAGAAAAATCACAGGGAATTTGCGTACCTCTTGTTCTTACCCTATCTTGAGGATCACCTATGATATTTTCTCTTGGATGGTCTCGGTGATACCTTAATTCTTTGGGTAGTCCTTCTTGTGATTCTTCTTGCTGTTGAAGATCTTCTAATGGAGGATCTTCCTTTTCTTCTTCTTTTTCTTCTTCTTCAAGAGAAGTCCTTTCCAGATTCCTGCACAAATCTTCAACACACTCTTCTTCTTCTTCTATTCTTTTAATAGAAGGGTTAGTTTCATCAAATAATATATGCACAGATTGTTCGGTGATACCACACTAGCTACAGAACACTACACTAGTCATCCGGTCAGGTGCGCCATGCGTCTTACCCTCGACCAACGGTCCATGTCTAGCACCTCTCGTCGGAGTGAGACGCGGAACAAGAACAAACACAACTGCCGTAGTCTGGCCGGACTACGGTCCCACGCCTGACTCCTCTAAATGGATCTGGAACCACGTAGAGTAAGGCAGTGAGAAAGGACTAGTTGATTGTAATCATGGGGAATGTGCACCCCAAAGACACGCAATAGGATATTAAATCTAATGTTATGGAATGAGGAATGTGATCGCCACCTAGGTAGCTGTTTAATGAGAATAAAAAGAGGCTAACTACTCTAGGAAAAGGAGGTGAGAACGTTGGACTTACTGAGATCGTGACGGGTTTCCCCGTCGCGATGGGTCTAATGTCACGACGCCCTTGTAGGGTGCATCTCGGTGTCGCGCTGCCCTCCTCTGCCGTGTTCTCTGCAGTGCGGGAGAAACATGAGCGGACCTTCTTCCTGCCCTCCGGCCGGCTAGAGGATAAGAGCTGCTCGTGGATCTTCACTTGTGTGCCTGCCAAAACAACGAGAACAAGAAATAAAACCCTATTAGACCATATTAAGTGTAGTAGCTATTCTTAAATGGAAGAGAAAGATGAAGCATGGAGGGAACGAACCTGGGGGTGGTTTTTCAAACCCCTAGGGTGATGGAAAAACGTGGGAGGAAAAGAAAATGTGACCTATCTAGAAAAGCAAAAATAACATGCATAAAGTAACGGAAATGAGGGGAGCGAGAAGAAAGAGCCCCATATGGGGCGACTCCCTGGCTCCAATGAAAGTCTCTTGGTGCTATAGAAGCCTCAGAGGTAGCCTCCTCAAGCTCCAAGCTCTGTAGATGAAGAAAATCATGGCTTGGTGAAGGAAGTAGGAAGAAAATGAGTGGAATGGAAGAGCTGCGGGCTAAGTCCAAGTCAAAGAAAATTTGCAGTGGCTGAACACCAGGCTGCTCTAACTGCTGAAGTGGAGCGTCAGTCGGCACGTGCTCGGCTGCAACTGACCCGTCCGACTCGAACTCCTGACGCTCCACCACATCCCGAGCCTGCCTGCGAGTGCGTGGAGGCATGTTCTGCAAAACAGACACAATAAAATGTTAACAGATAAAACTCCAGCGGCTGAGCAGTGTTACTTGTACTTCCTAAGGGACTTTACGTCATTATTTATTTCTATCACAAGTCTTGATAGACCCCTTGCTCTGATACCTCTGTAACGACCCCGACACCCGGACCACCGTCTCCCACCAAGGATCCGAATGTTAGGACCGACGTCCACGGGCCCGAAGACCCGGAAGGGCTAACGGATCGGTCTAACAAGATATGCAATAGAGATAAATAATAACAAACGTACTAAAGTGCACCACAAGTAGAAGAAAGAACTCAACTCCAAGTAATAGTCTGGTACAAGTTCCAAAGTAAGCAAAGTACAAGTACATAAATGAAGGGAAGGAACACATCCCTTAGGGGTATACCCCGAGGGTGAAGTACAAGAGCTGGGGGAACACTGCCACTAGAGACACTGACTACTGTGGGCATGTCTCCTCAGTCCGCCGCGGAGGGAGATACTGTGAAGCCTCACCTGAAAGGAAGGGCATGAGCTTCACAAAGAAGCCCAGTAGGGAACTACCAATCTCCCACTGGTTCTAATAGCAGGATAGAACTAAGTGTAGTATTTAAATAAAGCAGTAAATTCTATTCTACTAAACAGAGTAAAGTGCAGAAACGTGAAAGTAACTACACGGTCGTCGGTCTAGGCTACGCGTCGGGACCAGAAACCCATGTAAACCGAGGCACCACAAGAAAACCCAGCTGTAAACACAGACAGTAGACACTGCCTGGACAAACACACTAGCTACAGTACGCTACACTAGTCAAGCAGTCAAGAACGCCATGCGCCTTACCCTCGACTACAAGTCCAGGTCTCCCCTCCCGTCGGAGTGAGACGCGGTGGACAAGTAAACACAACTGCCGTAGTCTGGCCGGACTACGGTCCCACGCCTGACCCCTCTAAATGGTTCCGGAACCACGTAGAGTGAGGCAGTGAGAATGGACTAGTTGGTCTGCACCGCAAGAGCACCACAAATACCTTGGAGAACCAGACTAGCTAAGAGAGCTCTGCAAACGACACTACACCGTTGTCCCCACCGTTTTCCCCTACCGCTTCGAGCCCGTGACCCAAGCACGCCCGCCGCCTGGAGAACTCCCTCTAACAGGCGCCCGGGGATGGGGGTCCCAGGTAATGGTAAAAACCTGTCTCGCGGACAAGCCCTTAAGTGTCTAGCACCGGGCGAAGAGACTAGAGTAGCACTGTACTAGGAATAGCACAGGTGCCAAGAAAATTGAGTCGCAGTGAAAGCTAAAATGGAACACAAATAGGTCGACAGTCAGCTCCAAGTCAGAGAGGCGACGTATCGGCCTGTCGCGACCAGAACGCGACAGACCTGTCTGTCACGACAAGAAGCTGGAAGGCGACCCTTGAGTCTGTCTCGATAGTATCGCGATGGCTATGAATGCCGCAACAAACCCGGGCCTTCTGGACGCGACGCGTACCCCGTCGTGATCTCATCGTGACGGAGACGGTGGTCGCAATCCAGCAAGACCCTGAAACCCAGAAGGCTGCCACGTACCCCATCGCGTTTGCTAGACGCGACGGTTTCATGGTAACGCGACGTCTCGTTACGTCGCGACCTGGTCGCGAGTGGGAAGCCCGTCGTGACCACAACCGAGTGCTCAGACAGAGCACTCCAACAACCCAAAAACATACCACATGGTACAAGAGGGAAAGAGAAGCATGCCACACGATGGAAATACTTCAATTAAGATCAAACCACCCTCAAGAAGACCCCAAGCATGCAAGGAAGTAAGGCTGCACTCTCATGAACCTCACACAAGCACATGCACCTCCTAACACCAACCCCCATCCAAACATGAAAGCCATGCAAACCACACCATACATACATCACACATGGATCATCTGAGCCAAGAAAACTCCTAGCATGAAGTCTAGGCTTGGAATTGGGGTTGGGACCTAGCATGAAGAACTAGGTGGAGGTTTGGGTCCCTACCTCAAATTGAAGAAACACCCTAGAAGGGCCTTCAAACAAGCTTGCACTCCGCCTCCTCCGAGCTCCAATGCTCCATGCACCGCCCACGAACCGAGCTCGGTCTCCTCCTTCATGCACCAAGGGAAGAGTTCCACCATGCAAGAAGAAGAAGGGGAAGAAATGAGGTAGGAGCACAATAACCCAACACACAGACAACCAATTTCACTAAAGCAAGCACTTAACTTCACAAGATAACCTAAAGTCCAAGCATAAATGTCATCCAAGCTCCCCACGGAGCACACCAACACAAAGAGACGCCACAGAGGGGAGGAACACAGAGCAATTGCCAAAAAGAGGCTGTGCTCTTGGGCTTGAGCACTAAAGCTCAGACATTGAGAATGTGACGGCCCTGGTTGTCGCGTTACGAAGCCTAACGCGACACCCCGCTACATCGCGATCTCAAGTCGCCTGCAGCACTGACGGTCAAACCTGACACGTGGTGTGCATGCACAACTGACACCTGATCACGAAGGACCGATTCGTCGCGATCATGCATGCAAGCCAACACGTATAAGTGCCGTCCAGACAACAAAACGACAAAACTGTCGTTTGCTGTCATAGCCAAGTCACGACATGGGCGGCCGACGTGTTCCAATCCAGAATGCGACGGCTACCTACGTCGCCTTCAGAAGGCGACGGCCCTATATGTCGCGATCCCAACCGAGAGCAGCCGACCCAAAGGGGTAACAGGGATGTTACACGGAGTGGACTGAAAAGTGGGAGCCAAGGTAAAAAAACACCCGATCTAATCAACAAGCAATTGGAATCTTCTTGAAAACCCCGAGTTAGCTGCTCGAGCAGAATGCAAGGAAAACATGAGTCTGGACGAGAAGAGGAAAAAAAAGGGACGATCAACCCCTCGATTGAGAGTTACCCTAGCCGATTGGCCTGCACGTTTCATTTTGAAGGGACATGTGTGTGCCAGGCAGGTAACTCGTGACTCTGTCCTGGGAGCGGTTTGCAACCAAAATGAATCAAAAGAAATAAGGATGAAATTGTATGGAGAATCCAGACAGGGAAATTCTTGACAAACTGGCAAGAACAACTCACTCGGAGGCAGACCTTCCGATTCGGAATGGAATAAGATTTCTTGTGTCAAAAAAAAATGAAGAATGGTTGGGCACTCAACTAGGGCTCACCATTAGCCAGGGATGAGTCGCGAAGGCTCAAAGTCCTACATGATGCATGCTAGGCTAAAGGAAAAGAAATTATTAAATCAAATGCAAAGAAAAGAGAAAATAGAATAATATATCAAGGATAATATTGCTAAGTTGAATAAGAATGGGTCAAGAGACTACCTGCAACCGCAGTGTAGGCCTGAATCCATCGTTCCCCAGCTTAACGGCCTATCCAAGGATTAACAATGTGTACTTAGATTATCACTATTTTTGGTAAAGGGGAACTCAAATCCTAGAGCACATTGAGAACCAGCCAGTCCTTGATGTGATATAATAGGTAAGGTAACATATAGTAATGCAAAGGAGTAGGGATAGAAATACTTACCTAACTTACCTGTGAAGATCGATTTTTTCGTGATTTTCTGATTTTTTCCTGATGAACAATCAAAGCAAACAACCATAATAACGAAAAAATATACATATACACGCAATAAGAATGATAAACAAAAAGAATGATAAACAAACTATGTATAGACATAAAAAGACACACCAAACAGAAATGTGACGCACCTGGGGGTCGCAACAAAGTCGCAGCGCCCTGTGTGGTCGCAACCCTAACGCGTCGTATCGTGGCGTCGTGACACCAGTCGCGGGATAAATACGGAAAAATCCATCTTTATCCACATCTAAGCCTATCTAGACTCCACCTAG